>JAWQEG010000831.1:860000-1395000 GCA_033782935.1 Petrolisthes cinctipes | reverse complement strand
CAAGTCTGGTGGCATCAATCTTATAAGGATGAGTACCATCCATGCTTACTCTTACTCGTAGTTTCATTCCATGGCTTATACAGTACTGACATTCGCTTATTATTATTATTATTATTATTATTACAGTATAGTGAATCCTCTGCGTAATAAAATTATACTTTGGTATGACTCTCATTATCAGGATAAAAAGACCCACAAATACACACAGGTGTATGAGAGTGTGATAAGACAAGAATATGTGTGATAGTTTATGTGTGTCAAGAGAGAAGAATGCTGAATCATGTACAATATGTCATTCTAAACTGAGTGCCGGTTTCCTGACCAATTGATTGTTCTGTGCACAATAAGTATAGAAGGTGTAGGAAACATACCATGAGTGAAAGAGGAATGAGCAACTTTGGATAATCTAAGAATCAAATATACATTTGAATGGAAATATGTGGGTAGGGTAGAGAATATGCCTATGTTGAAAGTGATGGAGGAATGTGAACCGTTATAGAAAGTGGACACAAGGTAAGAAAAAATTATCGGTGCACAGGAGGTCCAATGCCAACCTTAAATATTCTGTCAACTGCTGCTATTGTGGGATTGTTAACTGCCTTCGTTCCTTGGTGTCATAATGATTCGAGTATATTGTGGAACGATATTTTGTTTTATCTTGTTTACAAGAATAGTTAAGTTGAGATTGGTAATACGTTTGTCGAGAGGCCAAAGTCAAAAGTGCCAAAACGGGTGCAAAGTTGTTGGATGCTGAAATTGAGAAGGCTATTGAGGTTAACAAGGAGAAATAGCTGCTTTAGGCAAATGGTAGGATCTCTGAGTGAAGAGAATTGTACAATACTTCAAAAGGTTAGTAAATGTGAGTGTTAGAACTGGGAAGAAATGTGAATAATAATATCATGATTAGCGAAGACTGTTCTTTGATGGCCTTTGGAGATGCAGGATAAAACAGTGGGAAATAGAGTAAAAGTCTGGACAAGAAAACAAACTAAAAATTATTATTATATATATATATACTTTTTTTTTTGGGGGGGGGATAATTTAATTAATATTGATTAATAATATGTGTAAAAATAATCATGAGGATAGTGACTAGTTTTCAATGTTCGTTAGAGTGAAATAAGAATGAGTGATGCCACCTTGGATGTTTAATGTGTACATGGGTTTCGTGTTAATTAATTTAGAGAGAAGTTCAGGACTAAAATATAAGTGTATAAATATATATGAATTTTATTATTTGCACATGCTAGATAGTTTAAATCTTCAATTTCTTAGAAATTTCTCAAATTAATCTAGCCTTGAGTCCTTTAACTTAGGATTTAGTTGTCTATTTTTAATATCTTTCAATAGTGACCTCTCATGAGAAGAAAAGTGGTAAACCTGTTGCTGGTATAATAATATCACTACTTCCCTCTCCTTCTCTATCGTGGTAAACCGTGATCGCCGCAAAGTTGAATCTTAATAAAGTTAAAGAGAACTGAACGATATTCTTGGTTTATGATCTTTGAACACCTAGTCTACATAAGGTTCTATATTACAACTATCATACCCTGTTAGGAAGGCATTACTTGCATTATCCTTGCCCTCTATACGGTCGCGTAGTACTATACTGTTTCTAAGGTCTACTCCTATCTTTTTTGCGTGCTGTTTTGTATCCATCAACATTAAAGTAAGATTATGCAGATGTGACTAGTTTGAACAATGACTACATCTTCTAGCATATTTTCCTCGCATACGGCAGTTAATTTTTGTAAATGAGTCAACATTAAACAACCTAAATTGGGAGTGACTGTAAAATGGTGACCTTGATGTAAAAAGTAATCATCAGGTAAAGTCAGGTTGGAGAAAGTGAAAGGATATGTCAGGACTGTTATGCAACAGACAATTCAACGCAATATTGAAGTATAATGTATATAAAGCAGTGGCAAGACTTGTAATATATTACCAGTCGAAAGCATGGCCTAATGAACTTTCCAAAGAATAAGGTAAAGTTGGCGTTGATACAGATGCTGAGATGTATGTATAGGGTCACGGGAAGGGACATGATTAGGATTGAAGGAATTAGGAGAACGACTAAGGTTGTGGAAAGCTCAAAGTTGTGGAGGTGAGGCTACAGCAATGGTAAAGTATGAAATTAATGTGGGTAGACATTACTCTCTTCCTATTTTCACAATATAAACAAACACACTAAACACCACACCCTTTGTCCAAATACATATCCCTCCAAAATTAAATAAATAAAAAATTATGAAGATAATTAAAATTCAAGCCTCGGAGGCCCCTGAGGATGGGCCAATAAACTCTCCTCGGCCTGGACTTTTTGTTGACGACCCCCTGAGATGCCCTGGACCATTGCCTGACTCACTCTTTATAAACTTCTGCAACATTCGTGGTCTTTCTTCCAACTTCTCTTCTGTTGACCACCACTTCTCCGCTAAACCTCATCTTCTCTTTCTCAGCAAAACCCAGATCTCAGCATCATCTGACAGCAACCCATACTCTGTCTTTTCTTACTTTCTCTATCTTCAGTTTCGTGCCAAAGGCGGCTGTTGCGTATACGTACGCAACGACCTCACTTGTTCTCGTGTTCCCGAACTTGACTCTTCTGAATTCTCAACACTTTGGCTTCAGCTAACCTGTTACTCTCAAACTAAATATATCTGTGCTGTATATCTCTCTCCTAACTCTACTGACTATCCAAAATTCTTACCTCAAAAGTGGAACACATTCTATTCCATTCTCCTTTCTCAGAAATCTCAATTTTAGGTGATTTCAACGTTCACCACCGCCTTTGGCTTTCGTCTCCCTTCATTGATCCACCTGGTGATCAAGCCTTCATCTTTTCTCTCCTCAACGAACTAGAGCAGTTAATTCAGTACCCTACCCGTATTCCAGACCGCCTTGGAGATCAGCCCAATATTCTTGACTTTTTCCTAACCTCTCATCCTTCTGCTTATACTGGTGAACCTTTCTCTCCATTGGGCTCCTCCGATCACAATCTTATTTCAGTATTCTGTCCTATCGCTCCAGTAAGACCTTTCGACCCTCCCAGGAAGCGGCGTCTGTGGCACTACAGCGCTGCCAACTGGGATGATCTGAGGCAGTACTTTCAAGATTTCCCATGGAATTATTTTTGCTTTCGTAACCGGGGTCCCTGAGTGTGCTGCACCCATCTCGGAGGTGATCCTCTCAGGCATGGATGCATACATTCCATATTCTTTCCCTCTTACTAATTCATGACACTCTTGGTTTAATCACGCTTGTTCTACTGCTGTCCACAACAAGGAGGAACCTTTCTTTCGGTGCCGTCGCCTTCAAACTGATGAATCTCATGTCTGTATATTTCTACCCGGAATCGTGCCAAATCTGTTCTCCGACCAGCCAAAAAATCCTTCATCCGTGCCTAGTGCAATGACCTGTCCAACTTTTCCACTTCTCGTTCTTTCTGGCATCTAGCCAAAAATCTCTCCAGTAACTTTACTTCTTCCTCTTTTCCTCCTCTCATCCTTCCTGATGGAAATGTTGCCATCTCTTCACCTGATAAAGCTGAACTCTTCTCTCAAACCTTTGCCTTTAACTCCACACTGGACGATTCCGGCTTTGTTCCTCCAACTCCGCCCCCCTCCGACTTACTTGTGTCTGTCATCAGAATCTCTACAAAGGAAGTATTTTCTGCCCTCTCTGGCCTTAACACTCGGAAGGCGTACGGGCCTGATGGGATTCCTCCTGTTCTTCTCAAGAACTGTGCTTCCGTGCTGACACCCTGTCTAGGCAAACTGTTCTGTCTATGTTTATCATCTAACACTTTTCCTTCTAGCTGGAAGTTTGCTCTGATCCAACCTGTTCTGAAGATAGGAGACCGCTCCCAACCCTCCAACTATCGCCCCATTGCTTTGACCTCATGTCTATCTAAAGTCTTCGAATCTATTCTTAACTCCAAATTCAAAAGCATCTTACTCGCCATGATCTTATTTCAGATCGTCAGTATGGTTTCCGTCAGGGACGCTCTACCTGCGATCTTCTATCTCTCCTTTCTGATTCATGGGCATCCTCATTTCGGAACTTTGGTGAAACTTTTACTGTTGCCCTCGACATATCCAAAGCTTTTGATAGAGTCTCGCACAAAGCTTGAATCTCCAAACTGCCCTCATTCTGTTTCTATCCCTCTCTCTACACCTTTATCGCTGATTTACTTTCTGGCCATTCTAAATCTGCTGTTGTAGACGGTCACTGTTTTCCTTCCAAGTCTATTAATAGTAGTGTTCCTCAGGGTTCTGTTCTATCACCCACCCTCTTTTTCCTCTTTATTATTGACCCTCTTACCTGTACCTCTTCCCCTATCCACTTCCATGCTGATGATTCCACCCTACACTACTCCACTCAATTTGACAACCGCCCATCCGAGCAGCTCCTCTCCACATCACGTGATGATGCAGTAGCACGCCTGACTTCTGATCTTTCCCTCATCTCTAACTGGGGCAGAGAGAACCTTGTTGTTTTTAATGCCTCTAAAACACAGTTTCTTCATCTTTTAACTCATACTAATCTTCCTGATGACTATCCCCTCTCCTTCAATGACATACAATTTGACCTTTCCCCGTCTCTTAATATTCTTGGAGTCTCTTTCTCTCACAATCCTTCTTGGAGTGATCACATTACCTCTCTAGCTAAAACCGCCTCAAAGAAGTTAGGTGTGCTGCACAGATTCCGTGAATACTTCACCCCCACACAGTTGCTGTCTCTGTACAGGGGTCTCATCCACCCCTGTATGGAGTATGGCTCTCATATGTTGGGTGGCTCAACATTCACAACACTCCTGGACAAGGTGGAGTCCTAGGCCTTTTGTCTCATCAACTCTCCTTCTCTTACTGATTAACTACAACCTCTCTCTCTTCGCTGCAATGTTGCATCACTTTCTCTTTTCGATCGCTATTACACTGGACATTGCTCTTCTGAACTCACTCAATGTATGCTTCCTCCCCTCAGGAGAGCATGCAACACTCGCCAAGCCTCTCGTTCTCACACCTATTCTGTCCATCTCCCTAATGCAAGAGTTAACCGGTACTCTCAATCTTTCATATACACAACTGGTCAACTCTGGAACACTCTACCTTCATCCATCTTTCCACCTTAGTACGACTTATGTTCCTTCAAACGCAATGTGTCTAGGCATTTCGAACGAAATTGGACATGATTTTGGACACTCTTACTAAATACTACACAAATGAGGACAATGAGTGGGTTCATAGCCTTTAGTCCTCATCTTTTTGTATTTAGAAAAAAATAAATAAATAAAGAAGAGTGACGGTCATGGAGATTGAGGGTAGATAGTGAAGAGGTTGGCCCAGAAGGTGGTCGATAAAGTTTGTACAGTACAGCAAGATAATGTGGGAGAAAAACAGAGAGAACTGTACAGACGTCTTGTAAGAAACAGCTACCCCATATAATCACGGGTAAACCAGCGGAAGATGAATTTCAATCAACAATGAGCTATGTTCTGCAATACGCATTACATAATTGGTAAAATGTAGAGCACCGTTAAGAAATATAAATCTCTCTGTAGATCATGCACTGCTGTAGGTTCATCGACTCTCAGTTTATGAAATGTGTGATGATTATTAGTGAGTATCATTTTAATTGGTTTAATTTGCTCGAAACTTAGGTGATGTAATTTTATTCAAACTTCGAAGTAGATGAAGGCTAATGTCTGAACGCCCTCTTTATTGTCCTCATCTGTGAAACAAAAGAATTAAGTAAAATCCAAAATTATATCCTATTTTACTCGAAATGTCTAGACACATTGCGTATGACGAAGAACGAGTGGTAGTAAGGGCGAAAATGGAAGGAAGTAAAGTGTTCCAGATCTGACCAAGTTTATGTTTGAAAGATTGAGAGAGTGGAAGATTGAGAGTATTGTAAGCTTGCATTAGTGAGCTGGACAGTCCAGTGTATTAGCAATAGAAAATAGAGTAAGAGAAAGAAATGCAGTTTTGTGGGGAAGAAAGAAAGATGACACGAAAGGCCTTTTATTCCACTTTGTCTATGAGTGTTACGGAGGTTGAACCACCCCCACACATGTGAGCGATTCTACGAGAGGGATTATGATAAAAAGAAACTTCAAAAATACTGAGAGATGAAGAAAGATCATAACAGCCCTAGAACGAGCAATATTTTTGACACAATATATTGACGGAATATAATTGTGCAATTTGCACTCCTCGTACACACTTAAAAAATATTGTTCAATACCATTTCAGTTAAATGAACGATCTCGAGGACACATAATGACTCTCCCATCTTTGACTGCCCGCACAAACGAAAGCATTCACACGCTGACGTATATGTATTACAGGGAAGTAGTGTAACCAGTGATTTAATGAAATCACTGATATTCTCAGTAAGTTCATGTAATTACTTTTTCACTTGGGGGTTCACGTAATCCCTAGAATTCCTAGAGATTTCATAAAATCCCTAAACTGGTAGTGCTATTTTTACTCTAATATACTGGTATCAACCAGTGAATCGTCTACGGTTAAGGGACCAGTGTGTGTGTGTGTGTGTGTTAGCTTGCTTCCTGCCAGCATGTCTTTCACCAGTGCAAAACAAACGTTCACTCGGGAGCTGATCAAACGGTACAAAGTCAATAAGAAATATCTTATTCCCAAGACACAGTACTACGACATCATAGATATTATTAAATCTGCAGGTGCTGGTATCAACAAGAAGAGCAGGAATGACTAGTACCTAATGTCCAGATATGATGTCTTCCTGTGTGGTGATGTTTGGAACTTGATTAAAAAGCGCAGCAGCCCCGACGAAACCCCACTTTACTTCGTGACGATTGAAGATACGTTTGATGTCATTAAACGAGCTCATGTTTCAACCGGGCATGGTGGTTGATTGATTGATTGATTGTTTCTTTGATGCAACTAGGCATCTGGCGGTGCAACAGCTAAGGTCATATACCGCCCAAAATAAAATGGTTATCTACATAATCAATAAAACATGAACATACTTTAAAAAGGTTTCATTACCCCGAAAGGTATAGGCAGCAAGATTAAAAAGACACACAAACTAAAAAGCGCATTTTTACTAAAAGAACCCGTCGACTTAAGTAAAATATATAATTGAATTAAAACAAAAAATATCAAACCATCTAAAAACCAGAAATATCATAAAATGACATAGGAGAGAGTGTGCCCTCCCACACTACAAGCCTCCTACTCGAGCACCTGGAAGAAACTGTAAGAACCGTCACCCACCCGGTACTCGGAGAAGTGCCTACGACGAAGGTCCCCAAGGCTGGGACACTCGACATTAAGATGCCGCACTGTCAGAGGGACCAGACAATCATCACTGTAGGGACGGGGAGCCCTCTCCATTATAAAGCCATGAGTCAATAATTGATTGATTGATTGATTTTTGATGCAACTAAGCATCTGGCGGCGCAACAGCTAAGGTCATATACAGCCCAACATAAAATTGTCATCTACATAATTAATAAAACATGAATACCCGAAAGAGATAGGTACCATGATTAAAAGACACAGAAACTAAAAAGCACATTATTAATAAAGGAACCCGTCGATAAAAATCAAACCATCTAAAAACCATAAATATCATAAAATCATATTTTGTGGAGAAGGCCAGCCTCCTCCACATAGGAGAGGGTGTTCCCTCCCACACTACAAGCCTCCTCCCCGAGCATCTGGGAGAGACTGTAAGAACCGTCACCGACCCGGTACTCGGAGAGGTGCCTACGACGAAGGTCCTCAAGGCTGGGATACTCGACAATAAGATGCCGCACTGTCAAAGGGACCAGACAATCGTCACAGTAGGGAGGGTGAGCCCTCTCCATTAAAAAGCCATGAGTCAATAATGTGTGGCCAATGCGGAGACGGACAAGAGCCGTCTTCCACCGGCAGGACAGGCCACTGTAGCTCCACAAACCAAGGCGCTGGCGGATGTCGCGAAGCTTGTTAGCCCCGACGGCGTCCCTTCTGTCCTGCCAGCAGGAACGAATGGTAGCATCCATGTAGGGTCGAAGGTCAACTGCAGGAACAGGATGACGCCTGGCAGGAGGCCGAGAATTGGAGACTGCAGCCTTAGCCAGGGCATCAGCCCGCTCATTCCCATCAACACCCACCAGGGGATGGGAAGAGTTAAAATTGCACAATGCCTGCAAGGCACTACAGGAATCGCTAAAAATAGTAAGTGAAAGCTGAGGGAGAGTAAAAATCACTTGGAGGGCATATAAAATGGCCGAGAGCTCAGCAGTAAAAATTGACATGACAGAAGGGAGCCTGCCACCACGGCAAAAGTCAGGAAAGACAACTCCAAAACCAGCTCCAGCATCAGACTTTAACACATCAGTGTACACAGGGAGGGACTCCCTGTGAGTAAAGCATGTAACAAAAGGAGGGAACGAGCCATTGGAGGAGGAAGAGATTCCTTCTTGTCTGTGAAGCAGGTGCAGGGGAAAACTTCTGGAAGAAGCCATGGAGCCACCCATGGGACCCTCACAGGACAAATCTGGAAGTCATCAATGCCCATCTCCTCCTTCCTGACCCAGAAGCCAAAGGGCCATGGTGTACGAGAATGTGAAAGGTAGTACCGAGACATGATATCAGATGACACCGCCAAGCAGGGAAGAGAGTCAGGAAGTCGATGTAATCAATGCCAACAACGAACCATCAAGGACTGGTGACGGAGATCAAGAGGTGGCTCATTAGCGTCCACCAGAGACTGGGGATTGGGGATGACCTGAAGGCTCCGGTTGCCAGACGTACTCCAGCATGATGAACATGGTCTAAAACTCTGAGACGGGCATCGGTGGCAGAAGAGTACACCTCACACCCATAGTCGAGTTTTGACCTAATAAGAACATGGTATAGGCGGAGGAGGGTGGCCCGATCAGCCCCCCAGGACGTATGGCCCAGGACCCTCAACTAGCACTCAAAGTTCAGCCAATCACGTTCCACCTTACATTGGCTTTGAATTCTCAGTTATTCATTCATAAGTATACAAGGGATTATACTACAAAGAACTACCAGATGTTGAAATATACAGCCAAATTTTTCTTGCACTTTCTACTTGCTCAACTGTACGTAGAGCGTATGAGGTTTTCTTTCATTCGTTTCAGGGGATACTATTTTATTTGTTTTCGGACTTTGACGCTCTGTCATACACAAACGCGTACACCTAGGAGGCTCCCGTTTTCAGTTCCTGGTGTGTAAATTCAAGCTCTTTCATTCTGTAAGAACAAAATTTGCCTACATGAAAGTTGAAAATTGACCCCCAGAAGTCGGCTGGGGGTGAAAAAAAAAAAAAAAAGTCGGTCCTAAGGGGTTAACTCATGCCTGACAGCCAGAGGTCGAGAGTCACGGCTGGAGACTCTAGCAAAAGCCTCTGCCATGGTATTGGCCACTGTCAAACCATCCATGATCTTAATTCCATTGACCTTAAGTACAGGTGGAGAACTAGGAGAAAACTTCCCCGCCATCTTACGGACTCTCCTGAACACTTGGGTGAGTGGGGTTTTAGTATTAATTGAAGACACATAGGCCTTCCAAGATGCACGTCGGGCCTCTTTTAAAACTCGTCTAGCCCGAGCCCTTGCCCGTCGGAAGTCCTGTAAAAGAGTTGGGTCCCCACGATTGCGACGAAGGCGTGAGAAAGCAGCGCGTTTCTCCCGCACAGCAGTGGTGCAGACTGGTGACCACCAAGGGACAGGACGTTTGGGAAAGTAGCCAGAAGTTCTAGGGATAGAGTTGAGAGCAGCAGAGTGGAGCATATCAGTGAAATATGTTACAGCCTCGTCAGAGTTACCAAAATCGGCTACAGAAGAGACCTAAGAAATTAGCTCTCTAAAAAACTGCCAGTCAGCCTTCTCTAATTTCCACCTAGGAAGATGAGACTGTGGTTCGTACCCGTTACCTTCTAAAAGTATAGGGAAATGGTCACTGCCATATAAATCAGGCAACACTCTCCAAATAAAATCCAACAGAGCACTGGGTGAGCAAAGGGAAATGTCAATGGCAGTAAAAGTCCCAGTAGGGCTATCAAAATGCATACTGCATTAACGTAGGAGGATATAAGAGAGAAGAAATGTGATGATTTGGGGCGAGGGTGAGGGGGAAGAGGGTAAGAAAAATGAAGGTGATAAACAAATATTAATTAGAATATATATATATATATATATATATATATATATATATATATATATATATATATATATATATATATATATATATATATATATATATATATATATATATATATATTAAGTCAAACTTACCAAATTTAAAAAACGAACAATAGCTCAGATTCTAAGGGGCGCAAAAACCCTTAAAATATCCTTCCAGGCAGCACTTATATGGAATTAATATTAGAGAGAAAATATTTCGAGGAATCACACTAACACAAGATTGCCCAATATTTCCTTCACACAGTTTTAATATATTCGCATTGCACTATATAATATTAAACTTATTTTGATATCTTAAAAAAAATGCGTCAAACAATATCCCTACACTGTCAATAAGTTTGCGGAATTCGGATTATTGCATGAACAAATTGATCGTGTAGGGACCGCTTAAATTGTGTGTCACTGAATAAAAAAAGGACAGTCATTTGTAAGATTAGCATGGTATTCTATTAGAGGTCACTCTCCTGAAATTGGTCCCCTGAATCCAATGTTTTAAAACTTGTTCTGTCACTCGAAAGCTTTATATGGTGAATTTGTCCTGTATTATTTTTCTCCATATTTATATTTTCTGAATCTTTGCCCAGCCAACCAGCAGCGGGGCATCGCAGCAGATCATTGGCCAGCAGCTAATTTACTGTCTGAGAAGAACGTAAAAGGAAGTCTGAAAACATGTTTTTCCCAATTTCTGGATGTGCCAATTTTCAGCCTAGTCGCCAAGGTAGTCCTCGAGGGAGACATGCAGATAGATGGACATAAGTGCAAGCTGTAAAACTTTACTATTGGGCAATACACAACCATAGTAAACCAATCTACTTTTCAAGGTTATTTTCCTCTGTTATGAACTATTTTGACACTCATTTCATCAGGAAATGCATTATACTGGAAATAACCATTCCCCACCTATCCAACAATATTCCTGGGATAATATTAAGATATAGCATATTTAAATAAAATTTGACTTGGTTGTCCCGATAGTAGGTCCCAGTTAGATTCCGGTATTTTGCCCTTGTTAAACCTTGGTTCGATCCTGGTAGTGTAGCCCGGTTCGATCCTGGTAGTGTAGCCCGGTTAGGTCCAGGTAGTTTGCCTCGGTCCTGGTTAGGTTTGGTTAGGTAAAATATAGTCTGGTTTATTTCAGAATAAAAATATATTAACTCTTATTCAGAGACTGAAAAGACATTAAATCAAACTTAGCAAATTTAAAATACGAGCAATGTTTTGGCAAAACTTAACTAGGGTCTCTGTTTTCTACTTATATGGCTTGTCATCAACACTGGTACAAAATCACAACTAAATATGCTAAATTTATATAATTTCCCACCAAAGCCCTTCCACAAGAATGTTGGATAGGTTGGTAGCGGGTATCTCCAAACAGAGTATTTCCGAATGAAAAGAAGATTAAAATAAGTTATATCATATCATAACACAACAGATAATGATATTGGTTACCTTGGAGGATGTATTGCCACATAGTAAAGTTTTACCGAACAAAGTTATATGCATTAGCAAAGATAATTGTGTACATGGATTTGACATGGGCCTGTAGTAATGGCATTAACCCCCTTCTATCACACACATTTGCACACTTTCAAGCACATTTTCAATTTCACACTTGACTCAGAATCACTCACGTTTACACTCACATCACCTTCACACTCAATTTCATTCTGACACTTATATACTTCCTGTGTCACACTCGGTTTCTGTATCACGCTCGGTTTATGTATTAAATATGATTGTCATATCACTCTCAGTCTGTGTTTAATTAACTCGGATTGTCTATCACAATCAGGGAATGTGAATCAGAAACCGAGTGTGACACAGAAACAAAGTAATACAAACTCTGAGTGCTACAGAGAAACCGAGTGTGATGTAGAAATCAGTAGCGATATAGAAAATTAGTGTAACAGATACTGAGTGTGATTCATAAACTGAGTATTACAGAAACGGAGTGTGATAAAGAAACCGATTGTAACACAGAAATTTAATTAATAACACAGAAACCAAGTCTCATGCAGACACCGAGTAAGCCTTTGGTAGATGGAAAATCCTTATAAACAATCAATGTGCTGTTCAATAAATGGTAACATGAAGTCAAGGCTTGAATGTGTAATTGATCGATTTACATCATTTTCATTGGTCGTTGTAATTTATGTAACGTTCTTCAACTTTTTCCCTTTTCCTTCATGCATGGTGTCCCACCTTTAAAATACCTTCTCTTTCCTCCTACATGGCCGTTCAGACCTATTGAGGTCTTCTTTCATCCTTAAGGACCCAGTGATAGTGTATGAAAATTGGAGGCCTCTGATTCCTCCTGACCATGCCACGAAACAAGCTCCATCCATATAGGTGTTTGTGTTTCGTGGAAATATTTGAAGGACTCATTTACCTACTACCGAACTAAATCACAGGGTCTCTTAATTAAATCAATCATGTGAGGTTCGTCAAAGGCAAAGTGCTGTATATATTCTATGGAAACTTGTTCTGCCAAAATTTACTTTCCAGGAATTATCTACATGTTGATGCACCATATTGCCCGATAAGTAGAAATAAATATACTGGGACCTCCCAGCCTCTAGCGTCTTCTGTTCTATCTCCCTTCTTTACATATTTTTTAACCGTGGGTAAAGTTTTAGGGTTGCTTCAATATATGAGATGATGATTCGTCCAGGAATCGTTACGAATACAAACTTTTCTGTATTTATGTATATTTTGTAATTATTTTTTCAAACACATCTATCAGATGTATTATCGTATCCCTTCTTCCCGATGTTCTACTGCACTTATCTTTGTTAGTAATGGCTGTAAGATCATACAATGAAATAGCTTTTGTTTCATAATAAATCACTCGAAAGATAATAAGAAAAATGCACGATAGTAATACTAGAACAATATTATGGGTGTCGGACTGTACTCCTATACTCAACAATTTAAATAATTAATCAAACAACAATAATTTAAGAGAACTTACCTACTTACAACGGAATATATATTAACACAATGGTGAATACTAATAATCTTAACTCATTAATATGACTTATGACTTGGATGAAGTTAACACAGAAGTGACAGAACAAGATGCAATAATATATCAATAAGGAATACTTAACTATGATACGTAAAACTTTACTCTATCTCTGTCGGAGCCAAAGCGAGCATGCCTTTACCTCTCTAGTTCCTTCAAGCATCTGGCCTTCTTGCCACTCACTAGTCACCACACCACTCCGGTATAGGAGGGAGGGGTAGTGCGCTGTCCAATTTTGGTACTGGCGCCAGGATGTCAGCATGTGTCAGCTTCCGTAGAAAAGTACATATGCTCTTCCTCACAAAGAAGACTTTGACGTAAATTATACAGTACAACCACACAATTTAAAGACATACATAACAGTATTCATAGGACATTCTTGGACATTGACATGACATTCTAAAGTCAACTAAATACATATGACATCTGGTGTCCCCCTTTTGTAAGGTATTAAACGCTCATTTCTTGGGAATGTTAGTATTTCTCGTTTTACTTGTTCTTGCTATCCTTGCGCCTCTTGAACTTCCCCATTATAGACCATAATAAATACTAAATAATTTATGTGACGAAAAGGTAAAAATTAAAAAAAAAAAAGGATCTTGGTGACAGTACTCAGCAGAGATTTTGTCCACATCCATCTCATCTCTTCTGGTGAATGCTGGTCTGGTCAATCAGGTGCTCTGTCCGCCACCTTATATCTGCTCTCTTTCAAACACACACACACACAGAACTGTGTGGCGAGTTCCCAGCAAGTACAGTTGTCTGTGTTTCCATTTTATACTCTATTTTGGATTTCCTTATTGCTAATATGCAGATTTTCAGAAATACACATGACACACGTGTGATTCTGGGTATTGGGAATTGGTGATATAATTATCCATGACTAGATTATTTTAATTAATTTTATCATAACATTTTGATAAATGATAGCCAAGGTGTGTACGAACACGAAGTATTGTAAAGGAAAGACATTTTTGTTTTTCAAATTTTCTCCTTTGAGTCGCTTATCACACTAATTACTGCGCCATGTTATGGCTGGCTGGGTTAGACATTAACAAGTGAAAAACTGGTATAGGTAAAACCATGGAGACACTTTAAAATATGGATTGTGCGATAAGGACCATCAATGTGAACTAAATTCTCCAGATCCACTATTTCAAACTTAGAGTGGTCCTCCTCCATGGCTGATTACACAACAATGGCCACAGCTGCTGTTTATAAACAAACCAGTGTTACCAAGTCGGTCACTGTAGCGGAATGTTACAAAAAAAGTAGCAACATAATGCAAAGGGACACAACCACAGTGTGCACATTTAAAACTACATATTATCATGTTGCTATAACTTGATTTAAGGCTATATATATATATATATATATATATATATATATATATATATATATATATATATATATATCAATACGACCCAGCATATCTTGATAAACTCTAAACTAACAACGATAACAAACTTGTTCTGGAATGAACTACCCTTTGGCTCTCACTTGTTTCCATTCGTTTACAGGTAGCCTATCATACATTCCAAAACATAGACGGTATCACCTTATAATAATGTCATTGAAAAAGAATTGCATGCTTTGTCAAACAAAAATAAACTTGGTACAGCTGAAACAACTCTCATAAATATAAATTTTGGAAGAGTGATAGGAAGAACCACACTACCCATTTTATTTAACCCTAGAAAAAACGGGCTTGTTACCCCGCATCCCATCTGCAGTGCAGATATAATTTACATAATGTAAAGAAATATTTCGCATCTAATAGCGAGCAAGCCAATAAACCTACATGAATAAATGATACAAAATATTGAAGTACAAACCTTTAGCTGTTTCCTGATGTACTAGTCAAGACCATATGGACATCTGTAGGATGGCTAGCCAGGTCAGAATTACCACCCCTCAAAGCACACTTGTATACTCTCCTGACCACTACAAAGGTAGTTCCGCAATCTGATAACATAATTAAACGTGTCAGAACCACAATTATTAACACAGCAATATGAAGTATAACGTCACTGTCATTTTCACTTAAGTATATGGTGATTAACGGAAAAGCGGAGAGCTGAAAATACATCCTTGCATGCTGAGAGACAAGGCTACACTGGCTGGATGGACAAATCTAGTTTGATTGTGGGGGCCTTCAAGGCTCTGTTGTGAGATTAATCAAGTATGTCAGGGAACACGTATATCTGAAAAAATGAGTCGTCGACAAATGCCAGCACCCACACTTGTTGCAGGTGTCGGCAATTGCCAGCACCTATGCTTTAAGGGTTAAGCTATGTGGGAAGGAAGAGGGAACTTGGGAAGAATCATTAGACAATTTAGCATTTGATTTCTATACACAGAGCCATCTCGTTTAAGGAAAACTTATATTGTACATTGTAATGGAAGATGTATGTAGAGGATGATTATACATTGTATAGCGCGAAAATTTAAGGTCATGGCCCGATAAACAAAATAATGTCAACAAGATTTGCTTTTCATGTAATAGTAACGTAATTATACAAATAACATTTACCCTTGCAAAATTAGTAGCCTGTAGTGTTTCCTTTACGCTCTTTGCACCTTTGCAGCCTTCTAGGAACACTCATGGCGAGATTCTGGAGAAGTGATGGTGGAAATGTATCCCAAAGTTGGCGGATGGTGGACTCTAGCTTGAGTAGTGATGATGTGTCCATGTATCGTGGCCTCGTTTAAAGTTTAAAGTTTTCTTTATTCAAAGTAATTATCGAGGTAATGTCTTCATTCGTTGCTACCCTTCTAGGAATTGTATGAAAATGTGAGAGAATGAACTGTCATTGAAAATCCATGTGTAAAAACATCTATACATACAATGCACTCCTCCCTTAAATCAAGGCCACTAGGCTTACTAAATTTAAACATTTCACTGGTCAGCTAGGCTTACTCGCATAGTAAGAGTTGCTAGTTGTCGCTGGATAACGAATATTTTTAATCTCTCCTCAGAATGCCCTAATAAATCGATTTGAAGGAAACCTGCATAGACCCGATATTACGCAGCCGCCCGACCTAACTTTTCGCTCGTACTATAGCTTACAAATAAGACAGGAAATTTCAAGATCCATGAGCCAGAGTTCGTGGTATGGGAAAGGGATGCAGTGTTGGGAGAGCATAAAAATGGAACAATGACGAGATGAACAGGTTCTCTCTACTTGGAATCGAGTATCATTAATGTAAATAACTGCTTAAAATGTGAAAGCATCATTTCATGCAAGTAATAATCACATCACCCTAATTTACGCTGAGGAAAATTATAGTATATGTAGTAAAAATAATTCTTTTGCTAATTACACTTCTCTTTGTTAGAATTTTCCAATTATTGAATCCTCTTGGCTCTATTTTAGCTTTCCCCTCCTGCTGAAATGAACAATTCCAAAAGAATAATAAATTTATCTACACATGAAACCAGCTGAAGCTTGAAGATCTACTCCCAACAATTAATTTAAATTTATCATTTTATTATGTTACCTCCTGAGGTAATTCTCACATTCAACCAGGTGTATTTTACTACTGTGAGTCTAATGCTTTTTGCCCAATCCTTAAACACATCTACATTATTTCTCAATATCTTCTAATTTGCATCGTGTTGAAAGCCATGAACATAATTTACTACAGTGGAGTTTTTTTCTAGAAAGTAATGGAAGCTCTATCTGCCTTTGCTATCTTTTACATGCCTGTTTCTCTGCAGGGAATCATCTACCACAAGAAGAAACAAGATGGATGAACATCTAGCAAAAAGCAAGTCAGTGACTACTGACCGCACGAGGATCATGTGGCTGTGGTTGGCGGGTTTTACAGCTAGGGACATTGCTGCAGAGACTGGCACTAGCCTCTCCACTGTATATCGCTGGATTCGGCGTTGGGAAAAGAAAGGGACACTAGTAACTAGATTCCTGTATCTAAAAACATGCACCGACTATGATGGAGTATTTGCCAACAGCTTCATTCGACCACAAGCCAGAACAACCACTTCATCTACGATGTGGTTGCCAAAATGGGTACTGACGAAATATAATAATGATCATCTATTATCTTACGTCAATAATGATGTCAATCGTACGCTACATGTTGCAGATACCGTAAACGAAAGCAAATTTTTAAACTTTCTCTAAATACCTATATCTGCTCTTAAGATATTTCAGTCTACATATGCCACAGATTAAAAGCAAGTGTAATGACAACAAAAATAATTATGTATATAATTGTAAACGTGTCCACAGAAAAGTTATTTTGCCTGTATTGATAAACTGTCAGGATGTAAATGAATAATTAAATGTCTATATCATTAACAAATAGTTCCATGCACTAAACACTTATCAGTTTCTTAACATTTAACACCTCCTTCACAATAGGTCACAATAAAATCTTTAACTACCAATGCAATGCCCCTATCTCTATTAACCTTCATGTATATATCTTATATTATGTTGTTCTTTAACAGCAGCTGATGATGGATTTAAATATCCGAAACGTTCTAAATAATGCAAGATGAAGTTCTTCTCTTTGGTCCTCTCCCTTCTCTTCATTATTGAGTTCAAAACAAGACTCTGTGACCAGATCATTGTATATATATACAATTATCTAGTCACACAGTCTTGTTTTTAACTCAATAATGAAGAGAATATATATATATATATATATATATATATATATATATATAGTACACATATATATATATAGTTCGGCATTATATATTTTCCTAAGAAATTTTCTTTATTTCTGATTGTCTTTTTATCTTCTTCCTTAAGTTGGTTTAACACTTCTCCAAAAGAAGAGTGTGTGTTGGCCATATCGCGATTTCGGGTCCTAGACCCTTCTTCAGTGGCTTGGTTTTGAAGACTTGTCATCTCTGTGGTCGAGGTGAGAATGACTCGGTGTTGTGGCAGCGCTCTATTTAAGGCGTTGCCTCCGCTCCCCTACTCGACGTGCTGGCCTCTGATTGGTTAGGTGGCTGCAGGTGGGATCTCCGGGCGCTGGGTAGAGCTTGAAGGTCTGTTTGCTGTACGTTGAGTTTTGGGTCCATTTCTTTTATGTACAGAGCTTCTAGGATTGGAAGGCGTCTAGAGTCTGAACAGCTTTCAATAATTTCGGTGTTTTCTACCAGGATATTCCGTGTTATCTTGATATTATGTTCCTGGCTGAGGTGTGCTTTTGGTGCTCCTGACGCGAGGTGGTAGGTCAGGCGTCTGCTTAATTTTGTTGTAGTCATGCCTATATAAGTATTATTAAGGGCTTCACAGTTCCCTTGTTTGCAGGTAAACTTATATACGACATGGGACTTTTCGGTGGCTTCTTTCTTTACAGTTGGGCTGTTCTTGAGGAGCAGGTGGCTGGTTCTCTTGCTTCTGTAGTATATGATGAGGTTGAGTTTTTTGTCTTTAACTGGGGTTACGTTGTTTTTCACTATGTCTTTCATTATTCTCTCTTCTTGACTATAGGCTGTGGAGTAGAATGCTCTGTAGTAGATGTCAATCTTGTCTTCCTGTTTTGTTTTCTCTTCCTGTGTAAAGTATTTATCTAATATTCTTGATGTTTGTGTGTCTATTGCTTTTCTTGTGAAGCCGTTTGCAAGAAGTACCTTTGTGGATCTTTCTATTTCTTCATGTACTATATATATATATATATATAGTATATATATATATATAGTATATATATATATATATAGTATATATATATATATATAGTATATATATATATATATATATAGTATATATATATATATATATATATAGTATATATATATATATATAGTATATATATATATATATATATAGTATACTAGCTGCTCCGCCGCCCTTCGGGCGGCTAGGAGCCGCTAGCTCCTGCGGAGGGCTGGCGGCCTGCGG
Organism: Petrolisthes cinctipes; assembly: GCA_033782935.1. Classification (NCBI taxonomy): domain Eukaryota; kingdom Metazoa; phylum Arthropoda; class Malacostraca; order Decapoda; family Porcellanidae; genus Petrolisthes; species Petrolisthes cinctipes. The sequence continues at coordinate 1,375,889 of JAWQEG010000831.1, read as the reverse complement.
CCGCCCTTCCACCGCCCTTCGGGCGGTTTGGAGCAGATCGGGCGGTGGGTGGATAGAAGGAAGGGAAGGAGGGAAGGAAGGGGGAGAGGGAGGGATGGTTTAGTGGTTAGATAAAATAAATGGATGGATGGATGAATAGTAATAGAGGTGGGTGGGTGAATAATTGGAGGTATTAGTCGTTTTTAAATGTTTATTATATCAATCTTTCTCCCTCATTCAATAACTCCATCATTCTAATATTAGCATAATTAATAATATTTCCTTCTTTTTCTATTAATAGCGTCACTAAGCATTTTACTGAAGTGCCTCCTGGTAAACGACATTTTTCACGACTCCGGTTGACGACATCACGTAGAGATTCTTCTCATCGGCGACTCGACTGCAGCCCACATAGAGTTGACCGTGGGAGAAGACCTGGTCCTTAAGGTTGAGGCCAACTACTTTCAGGGACTGTCCTTGGCTTTTGTTGATTGTCATGGCATAGCTTAGACGAATAGGGAATTGGAGACGTTGGAACTGAATTGGACAATCTGAGGGCCTCAGAGGGATTTTTGGAATGAAGACATCTTCGCCTTTACCTTTGCCAGTCAGGATTGTGGCCTCCACCAGACGTGGCATCATTGTTTTAACTCTTAATCTTGTGCCATTGCAAAGTTTTGGTGGGTTCAGGTTTCTAAGAAGCATTATCGGACATCCCAACTTCAGTTCCAAATTGTGAGGTGGCATCCCTGGTGGATCTAGACTGTTCAGGAATTCTGCTGGGTAGTTGACCACTTGATCATCGTCGGGCACTGTTTCAACTGATTTGTACTTCATTGACCTGCCAGGCTGAGCATCCAGAAGTTTTTGGTTGATGTTGTTGACAGCTTCATTCTTTGGAGCTAGGATAGCTTCCACGTTTCGTTATTTGTGGTTTCGTTGTATGTGAAAATAAATATGGCAATAATGAAAATAAATGTGACAAAAGTAAAATAAATCGTGAAAATAAATATGGCAATAATGAAAATCAATTAGGTAAAATAAATCGTGAACGACAATATACTTAGTGAGAAAACGCATAAACAAATCGAATAATATCCGTGCTAAAATATGTTCATGAGCTGTTGATTAAAATAAATATGGGAATAATGAAAATCAATTTGACAAAAGTAAAATAAATCGTGAACGACAATATACTTAGTGAGAAAACGCATAAACAAATCGAATAATATCCGTGCTGTACCCTAAAATAGTTTGAGTGGCGTGAGAGGGGAATGGTTAACTCGTCATATTTACGCTCTCATTTTTAGGGGGGTTTTAGGGGTAACAACTTTATTACTCATGGCGCTGCTGTACGCAAGCCAGTGGACCTAGGAAACTTTAGTTTACAGATTCTGGTGTGTAAAATCAAGCTCTACAAATCTGTAAGAAAAAAATTACCTAAATGAAAGTTTAAAATTGACCGTGTTTTTGCGGAAGGCTGAACTGTGGTATGGTGATTCCGTAGATTTTTCCACTGTATTTTATTATTATTTCGCTAGCACGTTTCGTTATATGTGGTTTCGTTGTATGACCCCCCCTAAACCTGAAGGGGATCAAGACTCACGTACATGCAAATTTTGAGGACACAAAGTTGGACGGTTTAGGCGTGCATCGCGGACACACACACACACACACACACACACACACGCAGACAGAATCTTGGCTTTATGTATATAGATATATATATATATAGTATATATATATATATAGTATATATATATATATATATATATATATATATATATATATATATATATATATATAGTATATATATATATATATATATATATATATATATATATATATATATAGTATATATATATATATATATATATATATATATATATAGTATATATATATATATATATATATATATATATATATAGTATATATATAGTATATAAATATATATATATATATATATATAGTATATATATATATATATATATATAGTATATATATATATATATATATATAGTATATATATATATATATATATATATATATATATATATATATATAGTATATATATATATATATATAGTATATATATATATATATATATATATATATATAGTATATATATATATATAGTATATATATATATATATATATATATATATATATATATATATATATATATATATATATATATATAGTATATATATATATATATATATATATATATATATATATATATATATATATATATATATATATATATATATATAACCAGGGATGCATGACCACAGTCATCTATCATTTGTTTACGTATTATTGTTTTCCAATACGTTTGTTTAATATTAGCCCCGTAATAATGAACAGCTATATACAATTACTTACAATACATTATTATCTGATGCAGCAAAGAAATATTTCAGACAATACAAAATTATTAAATATTGAATGATACAAAATATCATACAAATTATAAATTAACCACGTTAATTATGATATTTAACATTTTCCGCTATCTCAAACCCTTACAGAATGCCCTCAATGAGTAATTGTCTAGTGAGTTTGTGGATGGAAATAACAGATATATCAGAATCATTGTCAGACCCTGAGATGTTAATAAAACGGCCGTGATGTTATCAATCAATTGGCAGATGAAGTTAACTCATGAAGGATTCTATTATCCATTTTTATTTTCTTCTTCTTTTGTTGGGGCTTCTCCATTCAGGGATTATCACAGCAGACCATTCTTCTCCATTCCGTTCCACTATGGGATGGAGGATGAAGGATAGGCCTTCTACTGCAACAAGTAGACTGAGTGATGTTTCTGCGTAACTATGTGATTAACTCGGAGACTGCATTGGTGATTTCGCTGAAAATAGCACCCCAGTCTAATTAACATTTCTGGCAAGCGTCATGTGAAGGTATTTCCCAATATGAACTGGATGGGCAATATACTCCTTGAGCCTGTGATCTCAGGCGGCCCTATTGTAACACCAGGTTCGCACTATGGTGCAATAACCTTAAACTCCACTTGGACATTATTTTGTTCTTTGGAAGAATTACTAAAATCTTCCTTAGTTGTAGCCAGAGATTTTACAAAAAAGAATTATGCATCTAATTTGATCAATAACCTTCAAAGGACAATTTATATTGTTTTGTAAAGTCAAATAATATTAAGATAAAGACAATGCCAGTAACATTCCTGAGATAAATGCGTTTGTTCGGGTTTGATGTGGACATAGCTCTACTCTCACAATGTATCCAAACCAGATAATAAATAATATGATACACTACCTTAAAATACCAGATGTATAGAATCCATTCAACAAAATATTCTTCTGTGCTAAGTTTTAGTAAATGTGAAAGTGCAACTTATCTTCGTGTTGGTCTATTTATTTATAATGTATCAGAATTCATTTTCTTATCAAAGATTCATTATTTATCCTGATCCTTATTCAAATTAGCAACTAATAAAGAATTATGTACGGGAGAGATTAAAACAGTCTTCACATATGAGCTGTAGGCTACATGAGAAATTTTATATGTGTATGACCTATTTCTCAGGATTTTCACATAGATTGAAATGCTGTAATACAGATAAAATATCCACTGCATTTATGCATCACAAAAATATGGTGTAAACACAAAAAAAATTGAGAAACATTGTATTTACCACTAAGCATTATAAAAACTAATGAAGAGCATGATTTGTGACAATGAACACACAACATGCAGCATTAATAGGACTGAGAATGTTTTGCTGCCAGAGGTGGGTAACTAGGATGGCAACAGTGTTTATGTTTGTTCATGTGTTCATGCTCGGCAAAAGTTAGGATCATCAAAACTTTTCTTCTCAAGTGAACCTCAGCTACAGCCCGAGTTCATCCCATCGATGGCAGGGTAATATGAAGTTGGGTGTGGCTTGACAATTTGAGAAATATGAACTGCCACTGTCACTGATCATCTGAATAACAGAATTAAAGTGATTCGAGTTATTACATATATTTTATTAGTTTACGAGGATAAAAGTCATTAAATAAAGCAAAATGAAATGAAGCATAAGGTCGTCAGCATGGCTGAAGGTTTCTAAACTGGACTTACTTATTTGTGTCTAGGTGGGGTCAGATAAATGTTTCAGGAGTAAGATTGATTGATTGATTTATTGATGCCATTAGGCATCTGGCAGCGCAACAACAATGGTCATATACCGCCCAACATATAAAGGTCATCTACATCATTAATAAAATATGTACAAAAATTAAATAATTTTCACTACCTCAAAAGGGAGAAGCAGCATGAATAAAACCCACGTCTTCCAAAAGATCATATATTAATGAAATAACCTATTTAAGTTAGATATATACAAGAACTGAAATATTAACGAAAGAAACATTAAACTTTAACTACCTAAAAATTAATAGCCATAAATACAAATTTTGTGGAGAAGGCCAGCCTCCTCCACATAGGAGAGGGTGTTCCCTCCCACACAACAAGCCTCCTCCCCGAGCACCTGGAAGAGACTGTAAGAACCGTCACCCTTCCGGTACTCGGAGAGGTGCCTACGACGAAGGTCCCCAAGGCTGGGACACTCGACAATAAGATGCCGTACTGTCAAAGGGACCAGACAATCATCACAGTAGGGAGGGTGAGCCCTCTCCATTAAAAAGCCATGAGTCAATAATGTGTGGCCAATGCGGAGACGGACAAGAGCCGTCTCCCACCGGCGGGACAGGCCACTGTAGCTCCACAATCCAAGGCGCTGGCGGATGTCACGGAGCTTGTTAGCCCCGATGGCGACCCATCTGTCCTGCCAGCAGGAACGAACGGTAGCATCTATGTAGGGTCGAAGGTCCACTGCAGGAACAGGATGATGCCTGGCAGGAGGCCGGGAATTGGAGACCACAGCCTTAGCCAGGGCGTCAGCCCGCTCATTCCCATCAACACCCACATGGGCCGGGACCCAACAAAAAGTGACTTTGCGGCCACGACGACCCAGGAGGACAAGCCACTCAAGAATGGCCAACACCAGGGGATGGGTAGAGTTAAAATTGCACAAGGCCTGCAAGGCACTACAGGAATCGCTAAAAATAGTAAACGAAGGCTGAGGGAGAGTAAAAATCACTTGGAGGGCATATAAAATGGCCGAGAGCTCAGCAGTAAAAATGGACATGACAGAAGGGAGCCTGCCTCCACGGCAAAAGTCAGGAAAGACAACTCCAAAGCCAACTCCAGCATCAGACTTTGACCCATCAGTGTACACAGGGAGGGATTCCCTGTGAGTGAAGGCATGTTCTAAAAAGAGGGAACGAGCCACTGGAGGAGGAAGAAATTCCTACTTGTCTGTAAAGCAGGTGCAGGGGAAAACTTCTGGAAGAAGCCATGGAGCCACCCTGGGGACCCTCACAGGACAAATCTGAAAGTCATCTATGCCCATCTCCTCCATAGCCTTGGGTGAGTGGAGTTTTAGTATTAATTGAAGACACATAGGCCTTCCAAGATGCACGTCGGGCCTCTTTTAAAACTCGTCTAGCCCGAGCCCTTGCCCGTCGGAAGTCCTGTAAAAGAGTTGGGTCCCCACGATTGCGACGAAGGCGAGAGAAAGCAGCGCGCTTCTCCCGCACAGCAGTGGTGCAGACTGGTGACCACCAAGGGACAGGACGTTTGGGAAAGTAGCCAGAAGTTCTAGGGATAGAGTTGAGAGCAGCAGAGTGGAGCATATCAGTGAAATATATTACAGCCTCGTCAGAGCTACCGAAATCGGCTACAGAAGAGACCGAAGAAGTTAGCTCTCTAAAAAACTGCCAGTCAGCCTTCTCTAATTTCCACCTAGGAAGACGAGACTGTGGTTCGTACCTGTTACCTTCTAAAAGTATAGGGAAATGGTCACTGCCATATAAGTCAGGCAACACTCTCCAAGTAGCCCCTGGCTAGTACAGTGGTAACGCGCCTGCCTCGCATCCGTGAGGTCGGCAGATCGAGCCTCGCCCAGGCCCGAGAGTTTAAAACTGTTTACTGGGGGGTTACTGCCATGGCTGGGCACCATGGTGGGGAGTTGGGCTTGCCTGGCTGACGTTCTGGAGAGTATCTCATCAGAGATAGATACCAGAACTAAAACCCTGCAACTTTAACTTTAAAATCCAACAGAGCACTGGGTGAGCAAAGGGAAATGTCAATGGCGGTAAAAGTCCCAGTAGGGCTATTAAAATGTGTCACATCTCCCGTATTTAAAACCCCTAATCCCTCATCCTCAATAAAAAAAGCCAATAAAACACCCCTGGGGTTGACCGAACTGTCACCCCACAGAGGATGACGACCATTAAAATCACCCAATAAAATAAAGGGAGATGGAAGGTCCCGTACAAGATGGTTGAGATCACCCCTCTCAACTGTAACACTGGGAGGAAGGTATAGACTGCATACAGTGTACGGGCGGTCCATAAAAACCTTAACTGCAACAGCCTGGAGCGGAGTGTCAAGCTCCAGGCTCGTGCATGGAATATCTCGGCGAACAAAGATGGCAGAGCCACCATGATGACCCTGCCCTTCAAATGAATTGGAATAAAATGCTGAGTATGCTGGAGGACTGGCAGGAATGTAGTCCCCAAGCATTGTCTCTTGGAGAGAAACACATGCAGGAGAGAAGCTAGAGAGAAGAATGCGCAGTTCCTCCCAAGAAGCACGCAAGCCACGGCAATTCCACTGAAGGACCTTGAACGGTGTTACTTTAGTACTGATTTTTGGGAAGCCTCACGGAGGTACTTCCCACTACCACCTCGACCTGATGGTTTACTCAAACAATAAGATTTGTCTAATCCTGGGCTACTAGAAGAAGAGCGAACCCGAGGAGTAGTACTTGGGGCAGTAATTGGGACCCGTAGACGAGTCCCTGAAGCATCTGATATGTTAGAAGAAGATGAAGGTATATGAGATGGGATATTCTTTGAAACAATTACATTGGTTCTGTCCTGTACAGCAGTGGTATCACTGACACAGGCAGATACATCAACATCCATAATACAGGTGGTAGAATCACTCCGCTGCTCAAGCGGAAGAGAAAGTGAATCTTTTGAAGTAACAACATCCGTGGCATCCACATTAACTTCACGCCCCTCTGATGATCCCGAAGGAAGCTTGCGAGGAGGAACTTCTGTTGAATCAAGAGATTTCATCAGAGCCACGAGAACGCTTCTGGTGAAATTGAGAGGAAACTATGGATGAGTCCACAGAGATGGTTGCCTTACAAGGAGGAACATCTATAGAGTCAAGTGCCTCAGAGGAACCACGAAGGAGTCTCTGTGGCAGTTTAGGTGACTTAAGTTTTCTTTTGGGAGAGCGTGTGGCAGCGTGAACCTCTACCACATGGACACCTTTAGCTAAAGTCTGAGAATTGTCATCAGTTGAAGGGTCACCAGAATGAGTGTCTGATAAAGTTTCCAAGACAGAGAAACTATTATGGAGAGTAACCTTAGAAACGTTCTCACTAGAGCAAGAAGCAGCTGCCTCTTGAGAGGGTTGAGAGGGTGCTGCAACCAATTTAGGGCGAAGGGAGGAGGCGTATGTCTTCACACCACCATCCTTCTGTCGCCTGAAGTTGAGTTGCCGTCTGGCACTACCTATGCTAATGAATTGAGTATTAGCCAAGTGGAGGATATCCTGCTCAAGTAGGTACATCTTACATTGGCGAGAACGCAAGGGGTGAGAATCTCTGCAGTAAAAGCAGTAACTCTCTGACCCACACTCAGAAGTAAGATGTGAGTCAAGAGCAGAACAATTACAACACCGGGAACGGTTGTTGCAGTTCCTTTTCCCATGACCAAACTCATAACAACAGAAACACTGTAGGGGACGCTCAACAAAAGGCTTCACCTCAAATGAGGTGGGGTTAATGTTAATGCGATCTGGGATATGCGAGCCATAGAAAGTGAGGATGGTCATATTTTTACTGCCTTTCATCTTCGTTACTCGTTGGACACTGTCTGGGCACATAGCGAGAATGTCGTCTTCAGAGAATTCATACAGGTCCTCATTATATATACGCCCCTTGCTATAATTAAATGTTCGATGTGGTTTAATAGATTCAAACATGCTATCAGAAGGATAGGGGAGATTGAGGAGCATCATGGCCTGTGTAAGATCTTGGGCTCTGATTAAAACTCCCTTACCATATTTCTTTATGTGGCCCATTGGTAATAATCCAATTTCTTTCTCAAGATACCGGGAAGCATGGATAATGTTACCACGTCCCTCCCTGTAGTAAGCCACAAACCAAAAGGGTGTAGGAACCCGACGTTCCTTTGGGACATGCTCTGCAGAATCATCAAATATATTAGGGCAGTAATCATTGTCACTGTCAACTACATTGATGGACCGTATCATCTGAACTTTACAACGAGTATCCCCCACCGTCAGAGAATCTTTTGACTCAAATGCTGCTTTGGCAGCAGCATTTGTATTGAAAGTAATATTGCACCGATTAGACCTACAATCACTGTCATATGTGATTCGGATTCGGAGGACTACTCCAAAGCACTTAATTTTAAAAATGGAGTGGATAACGCCATAGGTAAAGGATGCGAGTACATTCGTTAACATTAACATGTCCAAATCGTTAACAGGGTTCTTCGACACAAGACCCGACCTGCTAGGTCTACTCTTATTTGCAGCTTTCTGCATCTTACCACGACCAGAGAGTGACGTCTCGAGGGCCTGGTCGATCACCGCTCGAGGAAGAGATTGGGGCTTTTCTGTATCCATATATAATTGGTTTAGTGTTTTTGGCCCCAGGAGCCAAGAGCTACTACCTACCGGGCAGATGAGGGGACCGAGTGCTGGTCGCCGTGGGCGGGGTACCTCTTCCCCCACGGGGCCACTCGTTTTATAAAGCAGCCCCAATGGCTCGAAAGTTTGCCCACGACGGTGCTGAGACCCCCTTCCCCAACATCTCCCGGCCCAGACACCCAACCATCCAACATAGGACGGCCCCTAGAGGGCAGTCCCTCCGGAGGGCAGCGCTGTTGGCCCGTACTTGTAGCCTAATGCATGGGAACCATTTAGTCTAGTCTCTCACTGGCGACCTTACTAGCATGGGAAGCCCTCTCTCCCCGAAATCGGGGCAGAGCAGGGGCCGGAGCCCCCTCTAGTCTAGCTCGCCAGGTCTTAGAGACACGCAAGCCCCCCCACCACGTCTAGGCGGTTCCCGTTGGGGGGGGTTCAGGAGTAAGATAACTCTCCCATTGGCTTAGCCACCTACATGAATATGGTCTGTTCGGACAGAAATTTATTGTTGTGTACCACTGGTCACACTGATCAAAGCCAAAAATTATATGACTAAACTAATAAAATAGATAATATAAGGTATCAAAGTTTATTTATTTATTTATATATTTTTTAAGCTGGTGGTCTCGTTTCGTAGATGAGAGATCTACACTGAGCGAGCTTGTTTGTTCTCACTCACGGGTTCCCACATGATATATAAAATATAATACGGCTTCATCATCATACTTGCTTGAAAATAACTATAAAGAGCAAATACAGCCTCTATTCTAAGTTTCACAAATGCAGACCTGCAATTGTGAGAATTTGTGAGCCTTAGAAATTTTTGAACAGTCAACCACATGCATTCCAGGAGATGACATCCAGCTGGCAATCACTAGCGAACTCTGTGTTTGAAGGTAGAAGTCTTGGGAGTGGAGGCAGATGAGTGAAATGGAGATGATGATGGGCCAGTAGAAGGGACTGAAGGGACATTAACCCAGGCTGAAGGCATCGTGGACACTTTCATAGAGACGTATCCTCAGGAGGTGAAGGCTCAGAGGTGGAGGCAGTAGGACGTGATGGTTCACCCCTGACAGGACACGTTCTGGAATCATGGTTGGCGGCACACCATGCACACTTCGGCCTGGCGGAACAGTACCGGGAGATATGCCCAACTCCCCAAGATGGGGTAACCATCTTGGAGAAAACGACGGGCAAAGTACACACCAGAGTATCTCTCGGCAACTTTCGGGTCAACATCATAAGGAAATCGGGTGAGGATGTAGCTGGGAAACTTACGAGGCCTCTCGGGTGCATCTTGAAGAATGAGAGGCAGAGACAAAAATTCACCAGCCTTGACTCTATCAATGATGTCCTGACGCTTTCTAGAGATGTAGACAAACTGGGAGGTGACGGCAGCCATCTTGACTTCAACCAGTTCACGCTGCAACTGGAAACCCCTGTTGACATCAGACAACCAACGCAGCTTTGTATCCGTAGATAGGTTCCCATAGAAGGAGAGCTTGACATAGGCATTTCTCGGGGCAAAATCATGAAGGTTAGACGAGGACAAGGAGTGGGTATACAAAAAAGAAACACCAGGATGAGGCAGAGAAGGTTCGTCGTGCGCAGCCGAAGCATCCTTCGCCGTCTTGGCAGCTGGAGGCAAACAGTCCACACCATCGGAATCCTGCGAGGAGTCGGACGAGGCATCAACGGGTTAGAGTTTGAAGAGGTGGACGGCTGCAACCTGAGCTGCAGAGTGACCGAGGAGAGGGGGGGGGGGTTGCGCGAGGGCAACTCAGGCCAGTGATCTTCAACTCGAGATTCGTCGTCCTCCAAGCAGGAATCCGCGCTCTCCATCAGGCTAGGCAAGAAATAGATGGGAAGTAACAACTGAACACTCAATAAGTCAGGGACACGCGCACACACACACACACACACACACACACACACACACAGAATCACAACAAAACAATACACAGAACCACAACAGACAAACAACACCAGCAACACCACAGAAACAACAACACATAAACAAGAACGCACAATCAACCCAAACATCAACCCACAAACAAGAACGCAAAAACAACACAAACAGCAATGCAGGCAGACCGCCAAGAGAACGTCCACACTCCACCAAGGTTGGAGCGAGACTTAGGTTAAGGTATAACAAAAATAGTCGTACCTAATAGGCAGTCTCTGAACACAGATCTCTCCCAGGCTCCTACTGGTTTCCCGAACAACATTAACTTTCCATAGGGCCTCACACGGGCTTGGTGAGAACAATAGAACTCACCATAGGAGTTACTGGTCTCCCTTGTACTATCACCGACACTTATAGCTGGTACAGTCAGCATAGTCAATCCTCTTTTTCTTGGTGTGAATCCCGTGTATCTCGACTCAGTTCTTCCGAATCATTCATCTGTGAAAAAAAGAGAGTCCTAGTGTGTGGCGAGGGTGTGTATAATGCCAGTTTGGAATGTGATGGTTGTGCCTCAATATATACAGCAATTGTGTATTGATCATCTGGCAATAACGTATTCCTTAATAATTTAGGTATGTTATGTAAATAAGCTAAGCTGAAACACTCTCCTTTTACTGGACATAGTAGAGAGTTTGGTATTCCACCTATAGATGCAAATCAATAAATTGATACACGTGATCCAAGAATATGTAGATATCTAAAAGGAAGATGGAAACACGTAGTCCCATAAATGAATAACACTACTATCTGTGTGTTCAGGTTAACTTACACAAGAATTGCCATTTACTGGTAATGTTCCGACACTAGACATAGGCTTCATCAAGCCCATTACCGTGGCCCAGATCAACTGCTTCACAGACACACACACACGTCTCGACTTCCGAATTGGTACTCAGCCACAGAGGGAGGGAAGTGAGGTTAATTCCCAAATACTTCAGCTGTTATGGTACAATTGCCTGACGAAGTTCGTTAAATCCTAGCTGGTGTAGGGCAGGGCCACAGAGCTGGTAATAATATGAAGTATGAAATGCCATATACTGCTATTATTATATATTTGTAACTTAATCAACACCCATATACAGTAATTGTGAACAACATTACGTTACGTAAATTTATTCATTATATATTATTTGAAAAAACAAACAAACACACAAGCCCTGAAATAATATCTAAATGTGTGGTGTTGTGTTAAAACTGGAAAATAATCGACACATGTATCACTGCAATTGTCGTACGGTGCTGTCTGTCGAAAGTTTGAATTACTGAGATATGTCAGTCGTGATGTAAATTTTACGGCAGGAATTGCTAAATATGAAAACATATTTAATACATGATAATGGAGGAGATTAATATCAGGAATGGAAATGATAACAGAGCGGAGATCTTGTAGGAGACAGAGAACCGAAGAGAGCGCGAGAATGGGAGGGTGGGAGCTAGAGACCTAGAGTATGATAACAGGTGGAGAAATAGTAAACAAGCATCAAGCCCAAAATCATGTGCCGCCCTACTATAATTCCCTAGCATAGTCCCTACCAATGTTTCCACCATGGCCGCTTATCTTACTCTATTAGGCCCCCTTCACACGACGCGATCATGGCCGCGCGACCATATGCTTGTATTGGTTTAGATGGAGCCCTTCACAAGGGATTGCGCTGCCAAGTCTGGTCGCCAGGGAAGGCGACCAAGTGAGCGGCCAACCTGGTCGCGCGACCACATGTTTACGTACAAACAAATGGAGCTATTCAGACGAGACGCGACCATCAGCGCGACCAGATGTGTGTGATCATGGAGGAAGACTTTGATACTGAACATTTTATTGTGGAAGTTCAATCGAGGTCTGCTCTAACTAACCCAGGAAACAATTCACATCAATGTTTAGTAATAGGGAATGTGTTTTGTGACATAGTTTGGAGGATTCAGTAGACTTCCAATTATCTCACAAGAATCTCTCCCACTAATTTGACCAGAGGACCGAGATTGTCGTCGTTTGACCAGAGGACGGAGGAAACCCATGAAAGTATGATATTACAGAACAGAGGAAATAATGTGCTTTAGAAATTTTCACTTGATTATTTTCCTCAAAGCCTTCTTCAACCAATGTCACTCACTATAACTGGGAATTTAAATGTGTTATAATATGTTCATACACTTCTTTCATTTATTTCCTGTATTTATATCCTACGTGTTGATTTTGGGTATTATATATGTTCTTACCTGTTTCTGTCTTGCTTTCTTTTTGTTTATCTCACTTTTCTATTTACTATCTCCATCTATACATCACTTCCAGTGTGTCTTTATCTTTATTTCTGTTTATCTCTCTTTATTGTTTACTATCTTCATCAATAAATCTCTCTCTCTCTCTCTCTCTCTCTCGCTTGCGCAATTGTGAGTACATCACAATAACAATTGCCGCTTCCACCTCCATGACGAGACCGTGAGTGGTAGGAATGGCGCCAAAATATCCTTGGCCGCGCGACCATGGTCGCGTCGAGAGAATGAAACGCGACTATGGTCGAGCGGCCAATAATCTCGTGGTCGCGTCGTGTGAAGGGGGCCTTAGAGAAACTCTCCCCACGAACTCTCATCATCAGGTCTTCTTGAAGTAGTTCAAGCCAAAAGAGACGTGGATCCTCGATATCTGTTACGTACGCAGGCAATTACTCTTCCTTGCACCCTACCCCTCTCCACCTCTACGGGTCCTCATAACACCGTGCAGTAGCCAGTCACACCGTCAGGGGAAGTCATGTACTACCGCCACATCTGCGCTGACAAAAGTTCTCTATGCCCTCGAATCCACAGCCAGGAAGTGTGGCTTACCATTGACTGCGCTATCAACCTACACAGCTTGCCTCTCCGTCGACTGACAGCTTAACAAGAGGCTGAAGGAGGCCTTGGCCGGGAGATGCCCCCAGTCCTCATCCTGCTGTCGTCTCCCGGTGAAGAAAGTGTGACCCCAGGATTGGGGTGCAGGCATGATCTGGAGCGGGGCCGGAGCATGGGCTGTCTTCTCTCTCAAAACAGTGTCCCGTGCCTCTCTGGGCAGTCCCTTTTCATCTGCTCTTATTGCCCACACTCTCAGCAGGCTCCCACAGACCCTTCCGGAGACTGCCTCCGAGGGTCTCCAAGGGTTTCGCTAAACTGATCCTTCAGTAGCACAGCTTTCATCATATCCGGGACCTGTGGATACGCCCTCTTCACCAGGAGTTCCAAATTATAAGCCAACTACTGTAGTGGCTCTCCTCGCCCTCTCATTCTGGACCAGAACCTGAACTGGAACCAAACCAAACAAGCCTCAGCCTGTTACTTGTGTCGGTACCTTCACTCCAGGACTACCACCACACAGTCGTAAGAGGTGCGTTGCAGCGGTGCCAGCAGACTCTGCACCTCCACTGCACTGCCTGTAAGAGAGGACGCCAGCTATACTGCACGCTCTCTCGAGTCCCAGGCTTGAGCCTCCGCTAGGAGCTCGAATTTGGCGTGGTACTCGTCCCTTGGTACCCTCCCATCGTATACCTGGGGCTTAGGGAGGCACACTGGTGCCTAACCCAATAATACAGACCGCTCAGGTGCCTGTAAGCGTGCTTCCAAAATTCCCACGCGTTTTTCAACATCCTTACTCAAGCGCAATCATTCCTTCATTCATTTCTCTCATTACCCCATGACAGCTATCTGGAGTAAACTACTCTAACCAAAGAATTAGAGATGTAGTTCATCCTACAGATCAGTTACGCCAGTCTGCAGTTCCGTAATAGCAGTCTGATCAGCCTTTATTTCCATATAACCAGCCTGTAGGTCCGTCATGGCAGTCTGACCAGCCTATAGTTCAGCCTTTATAGCAGTCAGAGCTACAAACAATGCCTGTGTGGCACCTCAGTGTCGGATATAGTTCCTGGCGCAGCCCAACTCGCATGCACACCAAACACTGCATAGACTCTGACTTCGCCTCTTGCTCAACACCGTGGCCTCTTGCTCAACACCGTGCCACAGTATCCCACTCCTGACACCAGTGTTGCAAACAATGGGATAACGAAGGGGGGCTAGAGAAAGGGCTGGGGCTTGCAGGATTCCAAAGAAACACAGAGCTGGGTTGACAGTACTTCACTATTGACTAACTATATAGCATCCACTATAGGTAAGTTTACAGTCACCGATCGTACACACTAGGCAGTCTCTGAACATGGGCTACAGGTCTCTTTACTCCTAAATTCAAACCTAGCATTACACTGCATCTATTTTACCTTTCACTAATTATTTTCAACAACATTCACTGTTACATTCTTCCTCACATAAAGAATTTGTTTTTCTACCACAGTTTTTACTTTCACTGTTGCCCAACTCATCCATTACTTCCATTTATTGTTAAATCCTTTTTAACAGAGAGTCGAATACCGTTTGGGACAACTGACAATGGAAGCTATTGTTTTGATGGCGCTGAAAGTCTTAACTGTTTTTGCTATCCAAGCTGAAACCTCTTCTCTCTATCATACACCTACAGGTAGGTCTTTATTCAAAGTATAGAAGTTCATTAGGAATTTATTTAAAATATCAGGTGTACGCCATCATATATATTTAATAATTGATTTAAATAGTACAGATATTATCAAATTTTTCTTTCGCTCTGTTGGTAAAATTGTCAAAAGTAACATAGTGTAGAGGTGCAATATTTATCGTGCTACATCACTGATATAGATACTTTTTCATGTACGTGAATCTATAAGACTGTATGGTTCCCGCTTAAGATATGAAGGATGTGACCACGCATACTTGAATTTCTTCTCAAGCTAAAAATTACTATAATACTGGTAATGAATAGTGATTCATGGATATACCACATTTTACTGTCACCAAGTGAAATAGATGTTTAGTATCTGTTTGAAGTCCTTCCATGCCATTAATGATTAAAATTGCGGTTGTGGAACCGGATCTGAAAATCTAGCTGTCGCTGATAATGAAGTTCCGGTACCATGATGAGGAACCGAATCTCGGACATTAAACGCTGACAGGAGAGTCTCCATCCCGATTATATATGTGTCATCTGTCGATCGAAACTTAATATTAATGGCAAGTGGGCCATTACAATTTTGTCGTACGAGAAGAGAATTTCAGTGATTATAGGTCTGAAAAATGCTACGATAATCATGGGTTTAGCAAGGTTAAGCAAGGTGTGCCTGAAGGCGTGTCGGGTAAGATTACTTAAAGCATAGTCAAAGGCGTGTTGTGCAAAACTGTTACAAATCGTTTGTTCCTAGACAATGACAATGATTATGACCAGTTCAAAAAGGCGAATGGATCATTGAATTCAAATTTAAATTACGCAAAATATTCTGTAATTCATTATACAAAAATTATCAACAGTTCTTAACAAAATACTATATTGGCATGGTAAATAGGCCTAAAACGGAAAAGTAGGAAATAACTGATTAATATTAATAATTATTCTCCTCCAAGGAAGATTTCTGATTGATTCAGTGAGTTTGTTTGTTTTCTTATGTATATCTATCTCCCTGTCTTTTAGTAGGATTACCCAGGACCTAATGTATTAAAATGTATGATTATTAAACCAAAGGCAGTCCCCATTATTATTATTATTTCTAATATTTGTAAAGCAGACAACTGAAGAAGATAAAATCTTTTGAATTAAATGAAATTCAGTTCATATGTTTCCCCCGATATCCCCCCCCCCCCTTCCTCCCTTTATTCCTCCAATTACACATGCTACCTGATCACACTGTAGCCAACTTGGAACCCATCTTTACAAATCCTTATAAACCTAATCCTTTCACATCTTTACTCACTTTAATGCTACATAACATGACTGACAAGATGTAATTAAGGGAGAGGCCCAAAGCTTGATCTGAATCAATTATTAAAAAATTAAAATAATCTTAGTGTTAAGAACTTAAATTAAATATGGTTGGCTTTTCACTTATACTTCCAAAACATACGGAGAGGAGAGGGTGGGTCATTATCCATTGCTCAACATTGACAAAGGTATAAGGTTTCAGACCGTTCATATTATACATACAGTTGCGAACCATAGTTTCGCCACCACCTGGCTGGCAGGAAGGCGAAGTCAAAGTTAACCCCTTACCTTTGAGTGGCTGGATATCCCGCTGCCTAGGGGACTTCGGGTGGCGGGATATCCCACATGCGTAGGGAATTTTGGGCTGTGGGATGTCTCATTTAGTACCAATTTTGCGCCATAACCACCCAGTTCGGCGGGATTTGTTTCTTACGGGCTATAGCCAACCCTGTTACACTGCTACAGCATGTGTCACTCAGTTACTACACTACCTCTGTGGTGACTAAGGGCCGATTCCAAAGTCGTCAATATTTGTTGCTAGCCAACAAACGAAAACCTTTGGTAACGTGTCCGATTCCACAGTCGTTTTTCGGGACCCAGTTTGTTAGGGCGCCAACCAAAATCATAAGCATTATTGGAACTTTGGTGATGGATCTTTGGTGAAGGGTATACCTCCCCAACCGAGCTTACTAATTATATATTATCGAGAATATTTATATTATTTGCATACCAAATTATTGTTTTTCATTGTATAATACATGTCCATTGTTTTCTATAGAAGGCATCCAGAAACAAGGAAAAACAGCAAGATTGTATTATTTTTACGATAATCCTGCCGATCGCAGTAAATTCATGTCTGTCGTCTTCTGTGTTTCAATCAGTGTTGCCAAGTATGGGAAAGTTTCCCTAGACATGAAGAATTAGAGGTAGCAATGGAGAAATTAAGATTATTGAAAAATAAAATGGTGAAATTTCTACAAGACGAAATATACGACTATCTACAAGAGTAAACGGGAAATTTTTGAGGTAAAAAGGGAAAATTTGATGTTGAAGTTGGGGAAATTTCGTCAAGCAGACCTGGCAACACTGGCTTCAACTCGACTAAGCATCACAGCACTTCATTATTTTACATCTATTGTTCTTTCAACCCTTCGCATTCCTGCAAGGTTATCAGGCTCTGCAACTGAACCGGAACTAGATATAACTTTGTCACCATATGATAGTGACGAGCTTTGCACTCAGTGTTGACAGAGGCTGTAGCCAGCCATCGTACACGAACACCACCTCGCTCTTGTGGTGAAAGTGACTCCTCTTCATCACAGATATACATACATAAACATTATACTGTATCTGAAACAAAATTTAATTTATGCATATACACATATTGCTCAATTACCTCAAACAAATGCTGATTCAGCAACTCTACCGGATTATTAGCAACATACATTAAATGCCATGGAAGCTGTTGCATCCAGGCCGTTGAAAAACTTTTAAACAGTTAAAAGTAATTATATATTTCCAGGCTCTTGATCTACGGCTATAACAATAAGATTTGACTTCATGAAGAAATTGAAACATTTAAATAATTCGATGTAAATAAAGAGAATAAATAACAAACAACCAAACACCTTATAAACTAGAAAGTTAACCTATACACATATAATAATAACTGGTGAGACACAAGAGAAAAGAACAGAGCATATAGTAAACGATACGTATGTGAAAGGAGACGGAGTACTGGCAAACACTCGTGAGGGTGGTGGTGTCGAGAGTGTAGGCTGAAAGGAGGTGAATGGAGGAGGAGACCCTTACAGGGTGAGTGGGGTCTTGATACTGACTGTCGGTGTCTTGACGACGACTGGAAGTCACTTCTCCTAAGGCCTCATGAACCCCCAAACTCAACTCCATAGTGAGTTCGGATGTTCTAGGCAAACGAGATCAGTATATTGGTAGTGGTAGTTAGGAAGTTAAGCGGTGTAGGGGAGAGGGTCGTAACAAAGCCCACGCACAGCACCACAAACTTCATACCAATTTACACGATTCTTTAGAAGCACTTCCCTCCCAACACACAGGTTCGGAACTGATTGGGCAGTGGAAACCTTCACAGAGATAGAAGAATTATCTGAACGTCCAATTGGTGCGACCACAGTTACTGCCACCAGATCAGGAACATCAGTCATCACCAGGTCAAAGGTTCCACCTCTCACATGGGTTGGACCAACAACCAATTGGTCACAGCCAGAGACCGATGAAAATTCCAAAGAAGCAACACCATGACGAGTCGTTATTGAGGACCCTAGCCATTCCTTATGGTGCACATTGAGGTCACCCATAAAGACAAATGACGTACGACTGTCCTCCGCTTGCACCCTAGCCACTGATGTTAACAAACTAGTGCATTTGTCGCGGCTTCTAGCCGCTTAAATTGTATTTATTGGTTGTGAAACCAGCACAGCTGATTTGCTATAGAATAGGCCCCTTCACAAGCCCAGGCCCCGTATAGGCATAATCTGGGTTGGAAGGGTCAATTCCGTGACGTTCATCAGAAGTAAATAAAATTCAAATCTGGCGCTGTACTGATAGTGGAGCCACCTGGTGGTGGTGAGGTGAGGTATTAAGCCCCTCCTCCGCTGAATACCGCTCGCCCACTCCAATGAGAAAGAAGTGAGTGCCTGCCGCATAGGGAGGTGGGTGGGACAGTAGAAGCTGTGCTGGTTTCACAACCAATAAATACAATTTAAGCGGCTAGAAGCCGCGACAAATGCACTATTATTGGTATAGTGAAACCAGCACAGCTGATTTGCTATGCATGCGATGCGGTAGGTGGGAGGTGAGGTGGAGGCAATCACGTGCTAGTTAAGAGTGGTTGAGAGCGGAGGGCAGGAAAGATAACCGAGCCCGGTGAGGCAGCAGCTAACGCCCCTCCCGACACTGGCTAGGTGAATAGCCGTGGTGGGGGAGAAGTAGCTTATACCATATAACCGTAGACCATTCTGTTATAGACCAGAATTGTTACACATAAAGTCTTTATAGGTAGACTCGAGGGTTCGGGCCTAGGAGAGGAGGGGGGAGGTGCCCATGGCAACCCCCCCCCTTCCCCCCCCCCCCCTTATTCAAGTCTTCTGAGTTAGGGCTATGGCCCTCGCTCAGGTAATGTGATCCCGAGGGGATGAAGGAGGACACTAGGATCCAGATATCCTGTGTAATAATAGTGCATTTGTCGCGGCCTCTGGCCGCTTAAATTGTATTTATTGGTTGTGAAACCAGCACAGCTGGATTGCTATAGAATACGCCCCTTCTCAAGCCCAGGCCCCGTATAGGCATAATCTGGGTTGGAAGGGTCAATTCCGTGACGTTCATCAGAAGTAAATAAAATTCAAATCTGGCGCTGTACTGATAGTGGAGCCACCTGGTGGTGGCGTGGTGAGGTATTAAGCCCCTCCTCCGCTGAATACCGCTCGATCACTCCAATGAGAAAGAAGTGAATGCCTGCCGCATCGGGAGGTGGGTGGGACAGTCAAAGCTGTGCTGGTTTCACAACCAATAAATACAATTTAAGCGGCCAGAGGCCGCGACAAATGCACTATTATTGGTATAGTGAAACCAGCACAGCTGGATTGCTATGCATGCGATGCGGTAGGTGGGAGGTGAGGTGGAGGCAATCACGTGCTAGTTAAGAGTGGTTGAGAGCGGAGGGCAGGAAAGGTAACCGAGCCCGGTGAGGCAGAAGCTAACGCACCTCCCAACACTGGCTAGGTGAGTAGCCGTGGTGGGGGTGTAGTAGCTTATCCCATATACCCGTAGACCATTCTGTTATAGACCAGAATTGTTACACATAAAGTCTTTATAGGCAGACTCGAGGGTTCGGGTCTTCTTTAAAGGCAGACTCGAGGGGTCGGGTCTAGGAGAGGAGGGGGAGGGGTGACCCTAGCCGTGACCCTGCCCCCCCCCCATCATAACAGGTAACCGAGCTAAGGTGAGGCTGAAGCTAAAGCAACTTCCAACAATGGCTAGGGGACTAGCTGTGGAGGAAGTGTTGTAATAGCTTATAATAAAATATATATACCGTAGACTACTCTGTTATAGACCAGAATTGTTAACCAACTAAAGTCTATATAGGCAGACTAGAGGGGTCAGGTACAGGAGAGGGAGTGCCCCCGCCCCCCCCCCCCTTTGTTATTAAAGTCGTCTGAGCTAGGGCTATGGCCCCGGCTCAGGTCATGCGATCCCGAGAGGATGAAGGAGGACACAAGGATGCAGTAATCCTGTGTTTAATATATATATCCAGTCACCCATCCGATTGACCTAGGGAAAAGAGGGTTACCGGACCTAGAGTTGTAGAAGAGGTGGTCCGGAGAAGCCCCTCTCGTCGCCTCCACGTATGTAGAAACGCGTGGACTGGCCAGAGGGGGTGGAAACTTCCAGCCCTCAGGAACAAGGGTACTGCGAGAGGGCCAATCCTGTCGTCAGCCTGCTTGTTATTAGCCAGGAAAGCGGGAGAGGGGGGGATAGATAAAGAAGTAAGGTTAGGGCTTACAGATGAAAAGGCTGTGTGACGGGTAAGGGCTGCCAACTGAGAGGCCCTGTACCCTGTAGCTAAGGCGAGCAGGAAGAGAGCTTTCTGGAGGAGGTGACAAACCTCCAGAGGAACCCCCTCGAAGGTCAGGTAGGAAAAGGACGCGGTGAAGGGCCAGGAGGGAGTCTGGGCCCGCCATTCTCCAGGCCCTAGTCCCCGTGTTACGAAAGGAGGCAAGGGCGGGGGAGTTTTGGGTGCGGGCAGAGGCAGGTGTCTCCCGACACAGCTCAGCCCCGGGGCGGCACACACCGCGCGCCAAAGGGTCGTAACCCTTGGGCGTGAAGCAGGGTGCGTGAGGCGAACAGTGGAGGTGGCCGACCATCGTAAAACGATTTCCCAAAGCTAGGGTGGTAGCTGCTGTGGAAGGGTTGTTACGCATATAATTTATTATCATTATATACGGACAACTTTCGGTTAAAACCAGAAAGTGTTACAAGTCGTAAGTCTTTAAAGACACCCTCGAGGGGATGGGCCAGGGGGTCGAGGACCCCCCCCCCCATTTTTGTTGTTAGGGTCCTCCGAACCTAGGCTATGGCCTCGGTTCGGGTAAAATATCCCGAGAGGAGAAAAGAAACACCAAGATGTTCTAAACATGAGACTGTACAGAATGGAGATGACGTAAGGGATGTCTGGTGACAGAAGGTAAGTCGTCCGACCTTTTCCATTCGGGCGTACCCTCCCCCTTTTCTGTCTCCCACGGGGACCCTGTGGTAAGGTGGGCGGAGTCCCCATTGCAACACAGGGGGTGAGGGAGAGCGAGTGGAACAGATACCTCGTCTTGAAGGATGTGGCGGATGTCCCGCCCCCCCCCCAGACCCCGTACCCGCTCCCCCGCGGGGACTCGGATAGAGCAGGTCCAGGAACGGGTCCCGCCGCCTCCACCATGGTAGGTGGGGAAGGGCGCGTGGCCTACGGACAAACCAAAAAGTTCGTCCGCTTCCCTCTTCACTAGCCCGTCGTGCCTCCTCACCCAAACCTCTGGTTGAGAAGGATCGGGAGACTACACACCCGTCTGACCTCCTCTGAAGAGTGAGTCCAGGACGAAGGAAGAAAGGCCCAAGAGTAGGGAAGGTACCCGTCGTCCACAGGATGAGGCGACGGGAAAGTGGGAGGAGAGGCAGCCAGCTCCTCCGCCAGGGTGCCCCCCGGGGACTCGAGACCCAGAGAGATTGGGGGAACGGGAATGGCTCCAAAATCCCCAGGTGGACTCGAGTCCCCTACCGGCGACGCGGCAGGGAAGGTGAGAAGGGCGGGTTCAGGAACGGGTACCGTTGCAATAGTGGGGCTGTGGGGTGGCACATAATTGGCCGGCTCCCCCACTAGGGAATGAGGCGAACCTTATATCTCACGAGGCTGTCTGGGACAGTGTCGAGAGTGTAACGCCAGGACCGTCCTGAGCACTAATACAAGGCATCGACCAGGGAAAGCCGAAGCCCCAATATCCCCTCGCCCCCATCCCCTAAGTGGAATGCGTTCGATGAAAGGTTAAGGACGTAGTTAAGAAGCCCCCATTGAGTGAGTATGGTGTACAAGACACAAATCTTGCTGCTCCATGTCTCCCTGTTATGGGGATACAAAACAGGTGATCTGAGGCGAGGACTAGGGTAGCTGTAATATCATCCTTGAGAGCTTGGACATGACACCAAGAGTGACATGTGCAGCTTGGTAGGACGGTAGGCAACAACCGGAGCCGTATAGTTTATCAATGGTTTGTTTGAATTTGGTAAGGACCACCGTGAGGTGAGGAAACTACTTTGAAAACCTTCCAGCCAAGCAGAACAGAAGACTGGTGGGTCAAGCAGTTACCTGTGGGAAATTATGGGGGACCAACAGTTGCCCCACCGCTGGAAGACATACCTCCATTGAAAACCTACGTCAGCACAGGGTAGGGTGTCTCGTTCTTGGTAAAGAATGATTCACGTTTCGGAGAACCCTGGTGACCACCTGCGAATCATTACGGGAAAAGAGGGACGTAAAAACGTCACTGTCAGGGAGGCCAGTGACTGGAAAAACCTCCGAGTTTGAGTGTTGTTACAGTTCTGAGAACGTTTTGAAACGTTATCGCATTCGCTCTCCTATTTCCCTCACGCGGCAAAGAGGCCGTGTGTTATAAACTCTCATGAACTAGCTGCCGTAGGCTGAGTCCCAGGTACCCCCTAGGCTGGGACCCCAGGTTCAGGTCCAGCTAGCCACTAGGTTCAGGTCCAGGTAGCCACTAGGTTCAGGTCCAGGTAGCCCCTAGGCTGAGGGCCATGTCGCACTAGGTTGAGCCCCGGGTAGCTCCCTAGGTTGTGCATAGGTAGCGCCTTGGCTGAGCCCGAGGTAGCCCCTAGATTGTGCACAGGTAGAACCTTGGCTGTGGTCGAAGCCTAGCTGGCTAGGTCCCAGCAGGCCTCTCAGTCAGTACCCTCCCGGGTTGTTGGTTGAGTGGGTCCTGCTATTGGTGCTAGGTTGTGCATAGGCAGCACCTAGATAGTGGAGGAGACTGGCTGGCCAGGTCCTCGCAGGCTTGTCAGTCAGTACCCTACCGGGTCCTTGGCTGAGCGGGTCCTGCTCTTGGCCCTAGGATGTGCATGGGTAGAACCCTAGCTGGCCAGGTCTTAACAGGTTTATCAGTCGGGACCCTACCGGGTCCTTGGCTGAGTGGGTCCTGCTGTTGGCACTAGGTCGTGCATGGGTAGCACCCTAGGCTGTAGTAGGAGCCTAGCTGGTTAGGTCCTAGCAGGCTTGCCCGTTAGTACCCCACCGGGTCCTGGGCTGAAAAGGTCCTGTTCTTGGCACTAGGTTGTGCCTGGGTAGCCCCCTAGCTGGCCAGGTCCTAGCAGGTTTGTCAGTTAGTACCCTACCGGGTCCTTGGCTGAGAGGGACCTGCTCTTTGGTACTAGGTTGTGCATGGGTAGGTCCCTAGGCTGTGGTCGGAGCCTAGTTGGCAGGGACCTGCAGGTTCGTCAGTCGGTACCCCACCGGGTCCTTAGCTGAGGAGGACCTGCATTTGGTGCTACGCTTGCTCCCTCGGGAGCGGCTCTTTGAGCGCGTCCGCGTGGGAGAAGGAGCCTTTCCTTGCTGGGCCCTGGTACCTGGGAGGTGACCAGGGGTGCAGCCCGACGGTCTGACCCCCTCCTGCTGAGGTGGAAACCTCGGGGGGGTTATCAGAGCCGACTAAAGGAAGGAGAGGAGGCCTCTCGGGGTGCTAGGGACCCGAAACCCTGTGGACCTGAGGGCGAGACCTCCTCCTGGACTCGTGCTTGCACCCCCGAGAGCGGCTCGAGGAGCTCGCCCATGGGGGAGACGAAGCAGCTTCCCTGCTGGGTCCTGGAACCGGTCAGGTAGCCAGGGGGGCCAGCGTGGTGGTCTGTCTCGCTTCCGGGAATGGTGGGAAACCATGGAAGGGAGGCACAGAACCATCCAGGGAAGGCGATGGGAACTCGGCGGGGTGCTAGGAGTTAGATCCTCTGTGACCTCGAGAGGCACGTAGCAGGAACGTACTCCTGGGAGTGCAGAAGCATGTGCGGGGTGAACAGTGGTGATGCACGTCGAGGAACAACCTCACGGTGCAGCCAGAAGAAGCACACAAGGCACGAGTGGACTGCGGGAGAAAAAAGGGGGTTAACACGTGAACCCACGTGTACACACATGGAAAAACACAAAACACCCCGAGGGAGGAAAACACTAACTCCCAAGGCAAAACACTAACCAACACATACTCACCCCCACAGTGGCAGGAGGAAAGGTGAAAGGGGGGAAAAACGGAGAAAAACTCCGAACAAAGGGGCTGAAAAGCCCCCCCTTCGCTCAGGAAAAAAGAACTCAGTCCTAACGAAGAAAAAAAAACCCATAAACACCTAAAACCCTCCTAGAATACACACACGATACATCTGCAAAGCAGGCTAGCCACTAGAACACAAAAGAAAATATTAGCAGGAACACGTGACACAATACCATAGCGTAGCAGCGAGGAGCGTAGATGTTGACTGAGACGTGTTCCGCGACAGAGTGATCGAGCGGTATTCAGCGGAGGAGGGGCTTAATACCTCACCACGCCACCACCAGGTGGCTCCACTATCAGTACAGCGCCAGATTTGAATTTTATTTACTTCTGATGAACGTCACGGAATTGACCCTTCCAACCCAGATTATGCCTATACGGGGCCTGGGCTTGAGAAGGGGCGTATTCTATAGCAATCCAGCTGTGCTGGTTTCACTATACAAATAATATCTCCTGTCACTCATCGTAGTAAAGTAATTGTTTGGAAAATGAATACACAAGAATTCCGTAACAATGTAATTTATTTTAGTCTCTCTTTCACCATATGTACACGTAAAGAATGGGGATGAGTATGAAGCTGTACAAGATGTGGATGAGGTATGGGATGATGTGACGGGACTTAAATCACCCGACCTTTTCTCTTCGGGCGGCCCCTCCCCCCCATGTGTCTCCCGCGGGGACCCTGGGGAATAGAAGGTGGAGTACCCATAGCCACACAGGGGGTAGGGGAGAGCGAGTGGAACAGGTACTTCGTCCTGAAGGAGGAAGTGGACGCCCAGCCCCCCAAATCCCTGACCCTCTCCACCGAGTGAGTCCTGAGGAAGGCGAGGGAGGCGGCCACGCCCCTAACGCTGTGAGCCCTCGGGGCGTGTCCGGGATCCCCGTTCTCTATCACTCGGCAGAGAAGGCGAGCGATTGACCTAGGGAAGAGAGGGTTACCGGACCTAGAGTTGTAGAAGAGGTGGTCCGGAGAAGCCCCTCTCGTCGCCTCCACGTATGCAACAAAGGCGTGGACTGGGCAGAGGGGGTGGAAATTTCCATCCCTCAGGAACGAGGGTACTGCGAGAGGGCCAATTCTGTCGTCAGCCTGCTCGTTCTTAGCTAGAAAAGCAGGAGAGGGGGAAATGGTTAAGGAAGTAAGGTTAGGGGTTACTGAAGAAAAGGCTGTGTGACGGGTCAGGGCTGCCAACTGAGAAGCCCTGTAACCTGTAGCTAAGGCGAGCAGGAAGAGAGCTTTCTGGAGGAGGTGACAAACCTCCAGAGGGACCCCCTCGAAGGTCAGGTAGGAAAGGACACGATGAAGGGACCAGGAGGGTGTCTGGGCCCGGTGAGGTGCGGTCCCCGCCCGAATCCCCATCCTCAGGAGAGAGAGAGGCCTCTCCGAAACCTTAATGTTAAAACCCAGGAGGAGGGGATCAGACAGGGCTGCGTGATGCGCAAGCACCGTCGCCGGGGCCCTGTTGGTGGAATCGGCGAGCCACGTGAGGAATTCCAGGACTGTGTCCTCCGAGATGACCCTGGAGGGGTGTCTTCGCAAGAAGTCCTGGAATCTTTTCCAGCACGATTCGTATTGTCGCACCGAAGACTGACGATGAGCCCTCAACATCTTGTCCACTGTCTCCTTAGTGAACCTTTTGCTGAGGACTCCCCGTAGAAACTCCAAGCGTGTAGTTTCAGTGACGCTTGGAGTGGTGCAGACAGGGTGCTGGAGAGGCACGCCGATCCCAACTGAAGGGGATGAGGGCACCACCGGGACAACTCTCCGAACCACGGCTGTGCTGGCCAGAGGGGGGCTATGAGGAGAACCCTCCCCCTGAAAGTGCGCAGCTTGAGGATCGCCTTCAGGAGGACTGAAGTGGCTGGGGGTGGGAAGAGGTAGAGATGACCCCACCTGTTCCAGTCCTCCGTGAAGGCGTCCGGGCCTCTCGCCTCTGTTCTGGATGAGAATGTCAGGAACAGAGGGAGTAGGGCCATGGATGGGGAGGCGAATAGGTCCACCTCCGGTGTCCCGTAGCGAAGGCAGAGAGACTCGAACACAAGGGGACGCAGTTGCCACTCGACTGACGTCCCCCTGAACCTGGATAGGGCGTCCGCCCAATCGTTCTCCCGCCCTGGCACGTAGCGGGCCGAGAGGTGAATGTCCCTCTTGGCCGCTATTGCGAAAATCTGTTCTGACAGGGACAGGAGAATTTCCGACCGTACGGTGCCCTGTTTCTGTAGGCACTGCACGGCCGCAACGTTGTCCATATCGAAGCGGACGCCTATCCTGGCAAACTGAGGGTGTCTGTTGAGCCATTCCTTCGCTACCATCAACTCCCGGGCGTTGATGTGCAGTAGCCTTTCCCCTTCCTTCCATCCCCCGCACCGTTGATGTCCCAGGCAAGACTGGTATCCCCAGCCTACGTCCGATGCGTCTGTCGCCACCGTGATCCCCGGGGGAGGGAACACCCAGGGGACCCGCTGACGCAGGGCACCGGGACGTAGCCAGGGGCGAAGGAGGCGGTGGAGAGAGGGGGACACTTGCCTGGGAAGGTCCCTGTGTGAGGGGGACAGGTGGAGATTTACCTCCCGCGTTTCAATCGTCCCAGGGGCATTGCAGGTGCCGCGAAATTTAGGGACCCGAGCAATGATTCCCACTGGCGGCGAGAGAAAGTACGGGAAAAATGCGCCTGGCGGACGTGGCGGAGGGTCCGGCGGGCGTTGTCTGGAGCGAGAGAGAGGGTGGCCGAAAGAGAGTCCCACTCTATTCCTAGCCAACACAGCTTGCGAGTGGGGGTGAGAGAGGACTTGGGGATGTTCAACAGGAACCCCATTTCCTCTAGCACTCCCCTCGCTACCCGGACGTTGTTTGCTACCTGCTCCTTGGAAGGGGCGTGAAGCAACCAATCGTCCAGGTACATGAGGGTGGGGACACCCGCCTCTGCCAGACGGGATGCCACCACCCTCACGAGTTTTGTGAAGACTCGCGGAGCTAGAGAAAGACCGAAAGGGAGCCTGGTAAACTGGAACGTCTCGGTCCCCACCTGGAAGGCCAGAAAGCGGCGAAACCTGGGGTGGATCGGGACGTGCCAGTACGCATCCTTGAGATCCAGGGATGCTAACCAGTCTCCCTTCCTCAGAACTGTGCGGACCTGAGCAACCGAAACCATCCTGAAATGTAACGTTTTCACGAATTTGTTTAGCTTGCTCAGGTCCATCACCAATCTCGTTTTTCCCTGGTCCTTTTTGGGGACCGTGAATAAACGAGAAAGAAAGACCCTTCCCGTCGCCCGCTCCACTACCCCTTTTTCCCGCATTTCTAACACATGCGGGACGACCGAAAGTGACACTTTGGTTGAGGCAGGAGGTAGACGTAGTGGCTGTAACGGGAGAAGACAGGTGTCAGTGAGAGTACCGTTAATCCTAATCCCCCGGGGCCCGAGGGACCTAACGGTAGCCCAAGGATGGGATTAGGCATAATTCATATGTCAGAAAGTAAAGATGACAGTTACTCACCGGAACAGTAATCCAGGGCCATGACAGGCCCTGGCGAATTATCCTTGCTGCCCAGCCGTGGGTGGGCCAGGCTGCTGACCACCCTGTGAGGCAGCCCAGAGTGGGACCCTCAAGTGGCGCAGTCCTTCTGGGCGGGGTGGTTGAAGGAGGACTTGGGCTTCGAGTAGGACTTGGAGCCCTGTCCCCTTCCTCGAAACGGCTGCTGGCCCCTCTGGGAGGGCCTGTTGTGTGCTCTCGGGGGAGTGGGATAGGAGGGCCTCGGTAGCCTGGAGGGCTGGGAGGGCCTCCGGGGCTGGTAGGCTGGTCTGGCTGGCTGTGGGGCACGTGGCCTACGGACAAACAGAATGATTAGGAACCAAAGTAGACCCGAAAATCCTTTCATTTCACCCCCGTGACAACTCGGGTAAGACGAACACGAGAGGTACTTACTTGGAGGTGGAGGGTTTTGGTAAATTGATTACCGCTGGGAGGGAGGCGAAGATCGTGTCTGTCGCCGGTTGGTCAAAGAGGGCGGGGGACAAGGGGGCAGCTCGCACCACTCCCCTCTGTGCCATCTCCGGCGCAGATTTAGCCGCCGCCTGGCGGGCTGCCAGTCTCGCCTCGGCGAACGCCTTCGCCTCCTCCCGCATGAAGTGGGTCGCCATCGCCGCCACGCCCTCCATCACGGTGGCCATGGAAGAGAGGGTGTCACTGTAAGGGGTAAACAAGGAAAAAACCGAGCGAACCCGGGGATAAGTACCCGGGAGTAACAGAGAGACCCTCTACCCAGTATCCCTAAAAAACATGACACACGAGTAAGGTACTCACGCTAGCTGTACACCCGACATCTCGTGGTAGGAGTTGGTTAGGGCGTTGAGGCAGTCCCTAATCAACGAGGCGGCTGCTCCCGTGGAGATGGTGTGGGCCAACTCTAGACGGGTAGCAGACTCTGCCTGTCGCAACTTGCCATCGGGCTCCTTCAGCTGATAGGGGACCGGGGGCTCCTTCTCCGTCTTCCACAGGCACTCCCTCAAGCCCGGGGGGGCCCGGGAATGAGGGAGGATGACGGGGAAAGACGGAGGAGGGGGCTTCCTGGGCGCGTTGTTTCTCTGGTGGTCCAGGGACTTAAGGAGAAGGGCTGGAATGTCCAGGTCCCCTTCGCCCTTATCCCCCGGGAAGTACGCGTCCGGGGAAAGGAGGAGAGCCGTGTTACCGTGGGAGCGGTCAATCCTCCAAGCCCCGGACAAGTGTAGCTGGCTGTACTCCACCAGAAAACCCATCGCGTCCAGGGTCACCGCAGAGGACACCCTAGATGAAGTGGGTACGGGCGCTGAGATAGGACGGACCTTGTAGAAGGGAATAGCCTCGCCCTTCTCATCCGCCCCCCACTTCACCACGACGTCATCCCTCCGGATCCACACGTCTGGTTGAGCCGTGTCCGGAGACCAAGCCACCAGTCTGCCCTCCTCCGAAGAGTGGGTCCAGGTAGGAGGGAGAAGAGACCAAGAGTAGGGAAGGTATCCGTCTCCCGAAGGAGGGGGTGACGGGGACGGAGGTGCGGAGGTAACCAACTCCTCAGCTACGTCCCCCGACGGAGACTCGAGCCCCGGGGAAACGGGAGGCACGAAAAGGACTCCCACATCCCCGGGAGGACTCGCGCCCTCGACGGGAGCAGCAGCGGGAGGCGGGGGAACAGGAGCGGGTTCCGTAGCGACAGCCGGAGGCTGCACGACGGAAGCCCCAGGAAAAGCGTGAGGAATAAGGGCGTGGAAGATCTTAACTATCTTCCTCGACGAGGGGCCGTTCCCCCCCCCCGCTTACCCTTGCGGGATTTGCGGGCGGGCGAAGGAGAGCTCCCCGACGACGAAGAAGAGGAAGAGGACGACGAAGAAGAGGAGGAAGGAGAACGGCGACGAGCACGGGACTTCCTGGAGTGGCGGGACCTCTTAGCTGAACGCTTGCGTCCTCTAGAGAGGCCTGAGGAGCCAGCTCTAGCAGGAGGCGAAGCTGGGGGTTCCCTGCTGGGCCCTTGTACCGGTGAGGCAGTCGGGAGAACCAGCGCGACAGACTCGCTCGTTTCCCGGGGGGATAAGCCCCGAGAAGGAGTCGTAGTACCGCCTAGGGAAGGAGGCTCAATCTCTCGGGCCTCAGGAGGTTCTAGCCCCTGACAGGAAGAAGGGTAACGGGTCCTGAATAAACCCAGGTCCGCTCCCAAAATCGGGTCCACCCACGCCAAAGAAGAACCGTCTCGTTTGTGGGCCATTCTCCTAGCCCTCGTCCACGCCATACGAAGAGAAGCAAGGGCAGGGAGCTTGGAGCGGGCAGAAGGGGAGGTAACCCGACACAACTCAGCCCAGGGGCGGCACACACCACACGCCAAAGGGTCGTAACCCAAGAGAGTGAAGCACGGTGCGTGAGGTGAACAGTGCAGGTGTCCGTCAGGCGAGACCCGCACGGTACATCCTGAGGCAGCACAAAGGGCACGAGTAGGCTGAGGGAGAAAAGAATACACAAACATGGGTTAACACGTGCAAACACTGGAACACAGAAGACACGAAACCCAACCTCCCCGAAGGAAAGAAGCGCGGGACACGCCCGCTGAACCTGGGGACCAGGACACGATCCCCCACACTCGCGCAGCCGCCCAGGGAAAAACCTCGTAAAACCAAAACCGTCCGCCACATGGAGCGGGTAAATAAGGGCCCCCCGGACAGAATGAACCAGAAGGAGGGGTAGGAGGGGACCCGATAGCCTGAGAAGAAACACTCCAGGCTGAAAATAATGGAAAAACCCCAAAAATAAAATAAAAAACCCCCGCCCGGGAGAGGAAGAGAGAACCAGGGCACAATTCTCACTCCCCCTTACCGAGAGGGGACACATAATAATCGGGGAAGGCAAGAGGAAGGGCTGCAAAGACCCCATGTGCTCACCACGTGGGGCGGAGAAGTCCCACGTGGCGCCCACTAACCTCGCTAAAAAACCCCAGAAACCCCGATAAAATACACACGAAGCATGTACTAGTGGCAGGAGGAACAGTGAAAGGGGGGACAGACGGAGAAAAACTCCGAAAACAGGGGCTGAAAAGCCCCCTTCGCTTAAGGAAAAGAACTAAGTCCTAACGAAGAAAAAAACCCCATAAACACCTAAAACCCTCCTAGAAAACACACATGATACATCTGCAAAGCAGGCTAGCCACTAGAACACAAAAGAAAAATTAGCAGGAACACGCGACACAATACCATAGCGTAGCAGCGAGGAGCGTAGATGTTGACTGAGACGTGTTCCGCGACAGAGTGGGCGAGCGGTATTCAGCGGAGGAGGGGCTTAATACCTCACCTCACCACCACCAGGTGGCTCCACTATCAGTACAGCGCCAGATTTGAATTTTATTTACTTCTGATGAACGTCACGGAATTGACCCTTCCAACCCAGATTATGCCTATACGGGGCCTGGGCTTGTGAAGGGGCCTATTCTATAGCAAATCAGCTGTGCTGGTTTCACTATACCAATAAAGTCATATATACCATCCTCCAGATCTGGGTTCCGATACAAGCTGTAAAGATATAAGTTAAACCGTCTCCCACATACTCTCAAAACCATCATCTCACAGCAACCACATTCAAATTTTTCTGTTTAAAACAACCAAAACCATCTCTAACGTAAGCTGTCAACCCACGAGACCGCAGCAACTCCCCACAATAAAGCAGAACCGGGTCGACCAAAACCAGGAATCCGTAATTCCGATTGATGACGCCTGTCAGAGACTAAAGTCTCTGAGCATAACAGCACATCATAATGGGGGGCTGCCACAGTCAAATCAGCAAAATTCCCAGATAAAGCACGCGCATTCGAGTAAAATACTCTGCAGCACCGAGGAGGAGAACGCCTCTGACCCGGGTTCAACTCCCCATCCGGAAATCTAAGTTTCAGGCAAATAAAAAAAATAGATAGAGAAAACCCATAAAACAAGAACTTTGGATGCATTTCTTACCTTCTCTTATTATATTATCTTCCATGACCAGTGTGGTCTTCTTTCTTCCTCTCATTTATTTAAGATGTTCAAAACCATCCATTAAGTTGAATAGATGCATATCATACATAGGAGTGACATTCATTCCTTTATCATCACTAATTAGGAGACTCCTAATATTTACCTCAGTGACTATGTGAGGAAAGGAAGCCGGATGAATGTATTCAGCTGGTATAGCCATGTGTGAATGTTCATGCTACAATATTGACTATATACTGTATAAACCCATATAAATATAATACAATAGCTATTAAAGGAAAGTTTATCGTCTTCAGATTACTCTCACTTGCTATACTACAATTTTCTACCACAACCAGCTGGGTAAGAATTACTACATAACTCACTAATATAGCAATAATTTAATAATTAGTAATTGCTTATGTGTGAATTGTGTTGCTACATAAAGTTTGTATCAATTTACCATCTTTGGATGTTACATTACACTTGGATTTTGATACCAGATTAACCAGAAGATAACTAAAGGTGACAGTCGGCTTTGTTGTTTTATAACCTCAGTAGCTTACTGTAATAATTCTCACCCACTCCAATAACACTGCTCGAACATTATAGAAGCTTTTCCTCTCCAACCCAACCCCACTTTCTATATCAATCTGTAGTGATTGGTTAGCATCATGATCATACGTGGTTCGGGATTCAAATTTCTGTGTGGCTCAACATTGGCAACGCTAAGTGGTTAACGCGAAAGTGGAGGCAACTGTACATACTGTAAATAAATACATATATACGCACAAACACATTATACTATATCTAGGATGTGATTTGTGATTGTGACAGACATAGTTTATTGTTAGAATCTTTGTGTTTTTCTTGACATTCTGCATAATTTGTTTTTTCTATCATTAATTTCTATTTGTTTATTTAGATATCTCATCCTGAAAAACACTTATATTTATACAATGAACATTATAACATCAGGAGGTACAGTCGTCAGCAGAAATTCGTCCCACGCTACGTGGTGTGGTGGAAGGAACTTGGTCTGGCAATAGTGCGAGACGTGCAGTCGCCATATATGGTTTTAACTGCTGCAGAAATTTGTGTTTCAACAACAGAAGCAAACTAGATGATGTTATAAGATTATCGGACTCATAATATATAATTTATTTCAAACATCCAATGACCATAAGAACGTATATCACAGTGAAAATTAGATATCTCACATACTGTAATTCGGAAGTAATTCCAAAGATTCCTTCTCTATTACAGTCTCCGAGTTCTTAATTGATTTTGAATCTTGATTTACCAGACTATTTGAGTCATCACGTATTTCGCCTACTAACCAATCACTTTCTGTATCAAAAGTAACATCCATGTCCTTGAAGGAAATGCTGGATAAGCCAGCATTTTCTACACGCACAATGAAATCTTCCAGCTCTTTTCTCCAGCAAGTCATCCATTCTTTTATCAATTTTTCCTTTTTAAGGAATCTAAAGTAGCGAACAGTATTTCTATTATTTTGTTTTACGTTATTGTAGAACCCATACACTGAGTAGTTACTCGAAATGTGTACTCGTGGGTAGTCCACTTCAGCTTTCAGCGTATCTGTGGAAATACCTCCCGAAACTCTCACTACAGATGAGCTGGTGTAACTTACCACCCACTCGTCCTTAACACTGAAATCTGGCGCCAGTCAACTTCTGCCCCTTGACTGAACTTATCACTTTCGTCTTCCTTGGGAATTAAGCTAATTACTCACGGTTTAGAGTAAACGCTTGCACTTATATCAGACAGCTTGTCTCTCTCAAAAAAATATAGGAGGTACAGCTCCGGACTGAATTTCCTGGTACAGTCAGCACTGCCAACGCCTGTTTATCTGGGGTTCAGAGTTCGAGTATCTCAACTCATTTGTCTGAGGCACAGAGAGAGAGAGGAGGGGAATTGAAAAGGTATTGGGGGTAGATATCCATCTCCACGGTGATAGCCATTCCTTCGTATTCATATGTGTTTAACTACTGAACTGGGTAAAGGAAGAAAAGAAATACCTTAAATGAAATATTTGATACAACATGAAATTGGAAAAACCTTTGGGATACCAACTCATTATATAATACTTTAGTAAATAGTTATAATCAGAATATAAACGTCACTGCAGCACGTCAATAAAGTGCTACTCGTATAAGCTTTACTGCCTTATAACTAGTAATGTTGATAATTATTGTATAGTAAGTAAGTAGGCTTCTTTCCAGTTTTGTTCAATCGACTGTGTGTGAGGTGAACTTTATGATATCAACCTG
Organism: Petrolisthes cinctipes; assembly: GCA_033782935.1. Classification (NCBI taxonomy): domain Eukaryota; kingdom Metazoa; phylum Arthropoda; class Malacostraca; order Decapoda; family Porcellanidae; genus Petrolisthes; species Petrolisthes cinctipes. The sequence continues at coordinate 1,341,267 of JAWQEG010000831.1, read as the reverse complement.
ATCAGCAGGATATTTATTCCGACTGAAATATACAAGCATAATTAAATTTACCAACTTTCATGTCCTAATAGATTTATGGCCTGTATATATACGAATTTATGGACGTTATTAAGAGATGTCCAAGTGCTAACCAATCTCTTCACAACATAATAGCCTAACTTGATTATTTATGTCAGTCCATGTTACAGGGCATAGCCCTACTACAGAATAGATGTAGACAGTAATAGTAAAATTATACCAGCAAGCATGTCCCTGGGTTTATGGCCGGTTATAGATGTAGACAGTGCATTAAATAGTCTCTTATTATGATCCATGTCAGTGTGTCCGTCTTACTGTGGTTAGAGGCACCGGTAAGTTATAATAACATTATATGTATTTATTAAAGAATTATATAACAAGTTCGTATCCTAAAGATTTTTATTTAATTTTATATTACAATCATATTCATGTAAACTATTTAATCTTCCTCTACTCTATGATCATTATGCAGTGAAATGGAACCTTCCTTAGGCCTAAAAGATTTAATAGAACGAGGGTTGATAGAGCGGAGGAACAGCAAGTATGGGGAATACAGATGAGAACCAAAGGGACAATTGGATCAAACAATCCTTGGAGGACCGGATCGTAATTTGATGATGGGCAGGAGTTGTGCTTGGGTTAAGAAAAAATAAACATGAGACGTGTGATAGAGAACAAGGTAGACTCATTAAAAAAGTCTAACAGGGAGACGACACGACCGTGAGAGAAATACGAAGGGAACGATTGCCGCCGAGCAGAATTCTACTGGGGACACTGAATGAGAAAATATTGGACTGTATCTCGAATCTGACAGTTCTGGTTGAGTAGGGGATGCCTCGTCTTTGCGATTGTTCAGAGAAAGTCATGTGACCTCTGACGGCTATATAGTCCGGTATTGTTGTTTATAAGAGATACCCTAACCTGTAGTTGGTTACACATATCTGCATGGCCATCATCCCCCTACCCCCAACGCCTAATATCTCTCTCTCTCTCTCTCTCTCTCTCTCTCTCTCTCTCTCTCTCTGTGTTTATGTGTGCTTCAGACAAGCAAGTCGACATATTCGAATTCTGAACCCCAGATAAACAGGAGTTGGCAGTGCTGACTGTGCCAAGAAATTCAGTCCGGAGCTGTACATCCTTTCTCGCCTAGGGCAGGGCTGTAAGTACGCCTTTCTTTTGTCGTTCCTTCCTCATGTACAGTACCACACCCATCTTACGTGACAGATTGTAACGATGGTATTGATAATGCTGAGTTTATATGTGAGATATATACTTGTTATATACAATTTTATACAAAGCATATTCCACCACCAAGGGTAGGTCATGTGTCGCGGGCGTGATACGGGCGCGGATACAATTGTCTGGTAAAAAGATAAGAGCACTGTCACACATCAAGGTAGGAGAATTAATGTGTTTAGACTGGAGAGTGTGGCCAGGGTTTGTGAGGCTTTGATGCGGGTGTGTGTGCGTGCTATTTGGGTTTTACGCTATCGACTACGTAATGGTCATTAAGGCGGTGTATTTATAGGATGATAGAGTGTGTGTATATGAGAAGTGTACAGTCGGCGGCAGATGTACTGTCGCCTTACCTGCTTCACTGAGACATGCAGTGTTCATGGACTCGAGAAGTACGCACGTTTTCTACACCTAATAATCTCGAGTATATGAATATCGCGTGCCTCGGTGAAGCAAATGAAGCGACAGGACTTTTGCCACCGACTGTACGTGTGTGTGTGAGTGGAGAAGAGTGTAACGAAGTGAATGACGATTGGTTATATTATTCTGGTAATTTTTAATCTTACCTTAACCCGGACTTACAGTATATGGATGTCTCCGACGTGTTGGTGGCGCCGGGTCGTCTAGAGATTTAAGCTATCCCTTTTATCTTCTCACTCGTCTACAATTTATTTATTTAAGGGTTCTTCTCGTTATATATACATTCTATAGTAGTTCTAGCAGTACGCAGGTTTTTTTTTTTTTTTTTAATTCATTGCGCCGTAGCGTCAGTCAATAGGCAGACAACAGTACAGAAGGGTAGGCGGGACTCACGAGAACCCAATGACCACAGACACACACAAGCACACACACATGCGCACACACACACACATCACGAAAACATAACAGAATGAAGCACATGTATACAGACAAATATTTACATCATGACCTACTTAAATCCACCAAAACGAGGGTGGCGCACCAGAAGTTCCTCCAGAACCTGATGGTTCAGCAGGTGTCGACAAACCACATCAAGTGGCAGGCCCTGGGGCAGCAAGTGTCGGACAGTGGGTCAGGCTAGGCAATAGTGCTCTATAGTGTTAGCACGAGGCGCTCGACACAAGCAACACTCAGTGAAGGGAGGCTCACCCTGCATCCCAGCAACCTGCCACGGTGGCCGGTAGCCAAGCCTCAAACGAGCAGAGACTACATTGTGCCTCCGAACAATGAGGCCTCGACGACGGTAGGAATATTTGTGACGGCATACAGACTCGTAATGGGTGATGGAGAAGCTGAAGGGCCTCTCTGCATCCCTGCGTCGCCGTACAGGGAGGAGGGCGGTGGAGCGGACTTTAGAGAGGTAACATGTCAGGGAGAGAGGACGTCCAGCACCACGAGGAGGCAGATGGCAGGCTTCCTTTGCGAGTCTGTCAACTGTACCATTGTGACGTAAACCTACATGGGATGGCACCCATAAAAATTTGACAGTCAATTTATGATGACGCAATAAGGACAAAAACGATAAAATCTGCTGAATAACAGTAGAGTGTGTGGGCTGAACACTAGAGAGGGAATGAAGGGCAGGTTTGGAGTCACAAAAAATGGCAGCATTCACTCCACGTTGACAAACAACACTAACAGCATCCAGAATGGCATACAGTTCACACAATGTTGAGCTAGAGTGGTTACAGAGACGACGGCCAACCCAGCCCCCTGGAGGTGACTCCAGGTCAGGCGAGAAAACAGCACAACCTGCTGCACCATCCACCTGCAATGAGCCATCAGTGTAGAGGCAGTATGGATCTGTGATGGAGGAAGTCACTGTTTCTATGTCTTCCAGAGCCAACTGCCGCTGTAGAGAAGGCAGCTCCGACTTGGAAACAGGTGTAAAGCTCACATCAGGTGTTGGTAGCATCCATGGAGGGGGCCCTGGGGGGACGTCTGCAACTATTATATCTATATTAAGACCAAGGAGCACAGAGGAAACAGACTTTATGAGAGTACGTCCAGCAGGAAGTATGGGAGGGACCGGGTAGTTTGGTCTAAGAGACTAACTGAGAGTAATGGGGTGAAAGATGTGGGAAATGGAGGCAGTTGACAGTGAAGCAAGTAACATTACAATAAATTCTCTCGATTAATGGGGGAAGACGCAACTCACGCTGCATGTTCACTATCCTGGTCGACATTGGACAGCCGAGAATTGTTCTCATTGCTCTATTCTGAAATTTTTCTAAAGTTTCCAGAGTAGCCCTAGGAAGTTGAATCAAAGCAGGGGAAAGGTAATCAACAACTGAACGGATAAAAGCAATATAGATGGTCCTGGCTACTGGGATGGAGATGCCCGAGGAGTTGTTAGATAGCCATTGAAGTGGTGTAAGTCGGCGCTGGAGACGACCCAATAAGTCCTGGACAATGGGATGGTCTTGAGGTGTGGCAGGGACAATCGGCCAAATATTGACTGGCGCACCCAGGTAGCAGTACTGGGAACACATGGGAATGACAGTCCCTCCAATGGTGAACACTGGCTGAGCTTGAGGAAGGCGGCAGGTGAATATTCTGCTCTTATCTGGGGAGACAATAATGCCACAGTGAGAGGAGACCACAGAGAAGGAGTCAAGAAACCGCTGGAGATCCCTTGGTGAGGTAGAATGAACACAGATATTATCAGCATAGCATGTAATTGTAGTTCCAGGAATATCATGGAGAGAAGTGAGCAACCGATGCATCAGAATATTAAATAACAATGGGCTGAGAACACTACTTGAGGCGTACCAAGATGAAAACTGCGCAAAGGACTGAGTGCACCACTGAAAAACACACGGGAGGCCCTGTTACTCAGGTAGCCTCGAATCCACCGTAGTAGATTACCCTTTATCCCAAAGTCAACCAGTTGATCCAAAATGACGTCTCTATTAGCAACATCGAAGGCACTTTGAAGGTCAATGAAGGCGACTACACTGTCCCTGGAAAGGCGAGAGTACAGGTCGACTAGGCAGTGATGTGTGCTCCGCTGGGGAAGGAAACCAAACAGCCATGGAGAAAGGTGATCCTGCAGTCTGTACATGAGACGATTGAGTAAGATTCTCTCCATAACCTTACAGAAACAGGAAGTCAGGGAAATAGGCCTGAACTTCGCAGTGCCGAGCTTAGGGATGGGTATTATTGTGCTGCTGGTCCAGGCTCGTGGTACACAACCGTCACGAAGACAAAGATTGTACAGTCGAAGTAGAGGGTTCCCAGGAACTTGTTGAAGTAGGCGCAGTTCAGCATAAGTAATACCATCATCACCAGGGGAAGAAGCTCTACCTCGAGAGAGAGCACGGCGTTACTCCTCCTCAGTTATCTCCTCTGCATCATCGTCATCATCTTGTAACAGAGCAGACATTAGATGTAGCCGATGGACAGCAGCACGGGAAGCGAATGCATCTTGTATGTGGATGGGTAGACTGGCTGGGGTAGATTGTTCTGACCAGGCATCGACAAGTTGTTGGACATAGTCGGCGGGAGTGTGATGACGAGCAGTGGCCGGTGTCTTTTTAACAACCCGACGGATGAGGTGCCACATAGAAGCCACACTTGTTTGCTGGTTGATGCTGTCCGTGAACCGCTGCCAAGACTCAGTGTGAGCACAATCCTGCAGGGCAACTAAAGCGTCCCTAGACATCTGGTAACGATGGAGTAGGTCAGGAATTGGGTTGGCTTGAAACAATAGGCCATCACGTTCAACCTCCTCCTTTGCCTCCTGTATACGTGCATCCAGCGTCAAGGAGTGGGCAGTATGGCGATGCTGGAGGTGTGGCCGGGAGACATATAGCCTATAAAAGTCATGAGTAGCAGATACAAGATCAGAGTACAACTGTTCAGCTGATGATATGTCAAATGTAGGGAATACATGGGCCATAAATAAGATGTAAGTCGGGCAATATTTAGGGGGCACAGCAATACGCAAACGAGTGGCTGAAGCACCTGATCCAGCAGTTAGAGAATAATGAAACCGAAGAGCGATGTGATCAGAGAATAAGTCTGGCACGGAGGAGCACTGGACCTGAGATGCTCTCAGGCCAGACGAGAGGATGTAATCCAGAGTACCTCCCCGGCAATGAGTGGCACCGCCAGTGTCCCAGTGTGTCAGATGATGCTTGCGGATGTATTAAAGGAGACGAACACCATTATGATTAATAGAGCCAGTACCATCACCCAAATCAGAATGCCGAGCATTAAAATCTCCCATATACACCATACCACGCACTGTTGGAGAAGGAAGAGCCTCAAGAAAGAGTCTAGCTGGGGCAGAAAAGACATTACATAGTTGGAGTACTCCATTCCCAGGTAGAACCTCAAATAGCTGAAAGGTCATGTCAGGATCAGTGGAGGTACGGAGAAGGCGATGTGGCAAGGAGCTATGTATGTAAGTCAGGAGACCATTCCTTACCAGATGAACATATGGCACATAACCTGAGAGGGGAGGAGCTTGCCCAGCAGCGAGCGGCCGTCCTGGAAATGCTTCCTGGAGAAAAAAAACACTGGGATGATGACGAAAAACATAGGCCTTGAGTTGAGTGAGCTTAGCATAACTGGTGATACCACATACATTCCAGGAGATGACATCCAGCCGGCAATCACTAGCGAACTCTGTATTTGGAGGTAGATGTCCGGTGAGTGGGGGCAGATGAGCAACCTGGAGAAGAAGATGGACCAGGAGAAGGGACTGACTCGAAAAGCTTTTCAAGGCGAGATGCAACAGTATCCACCTTTTCGGTAAGGGTAGTGACAGTCAGTTGAGATGATGGCCTGCTGAGCCTCGACCAAGGTGGAGAGTTTGGAGTCATTGGCAGCCTGAGCGGGAACCAGCCCATCAATCCTGGCTTCAAGGGCAGAAAAGCGGTTTTCGAGAGCCGCACATCGTGCCATGAGGGTAGCAACAGACTTGCGGAGGGCCAGGTCTGGAGGTGAGGCAGGGCTGGTAGGAGGAGCAGACTGGGGAGGTGGTGGTGGTGGTGGTGGTGGTGGTGGAGGTGGAGCAATAGTAGGGACACGAGCCTGGACCTTACGTCGAGTACATCCATGCCACACGTTAACCCCTGGCTTAAGGCATCGTGGACACTTCCATCGAGACGTATCTTCAGGAGGTGAAGGCTCAGAGGTGGAGGCAGCAGGACGTGATGGTTCACCCCTAACAGGACACGTCTTGGAATCATGGTCGGCCGCACACCATGCACACTTCGGCCTGGCAGAACAGTACCGGGAGATATGCCCAACTCCCCAGCACCTGTAGCACCAAGGCTGGTCATTATGAAGTTTCCTCACCTCACACGGTGGAAGACAAGGGAGGAAATCAAAGGAAATCTCATTTGGAGGTGGATCGGGTTGACTCCAGACAACAACAATACGGCTAATGGGGGAACCATCTTGGAAAAAACGACGGGCAAAGTACACACCAGGGTATCCTTTGGCAAGTTTCGGGTCAACATCAATAGGTAAACGGGTGAGGATGTAGCTGGGGAACTTACGAGGCCTCTCAGGTGAGTCTTCAAGAATGAGAGGCAGAGATAAAAATTCACCAGCCTTCACTCTATCAATGATGTCCTGACGCTTCCTAGAGATGTAGACAAACCGGGAGGTGACAGCAGCCATCTTGACTTCAGCCAGTTCACGCTGCAGCTGGAAGGCCCTCTTGACATCAGACAACCAACGCAGCTTTGTGTCCGTAGATGAGTTTCCAGAGAAGGAGAGTTTGACATAGGCATCTCTCGGGGCAAAAGCAGGAAGGTTGGACGAGGGCAAGGAGTTGGTATACAAAGAAGAAACACCAGGGTGAGGCAGAGAAGGTACGTCGTGCACAGCTGAAGCACCCTTGGCAGTCTTGGCAGCTGGAGGCAAACCATCGGAATCCTGCGAGGAGTCGGACGAGGCATCAACAGGTCGCTTGGTAGAGGTTGAGGAGGTGGACAGCTGCAACCTGAGCTGCGGAGTGACCGAGGAGAGGGGGGGAGGGTTGCGAGAAGGCAGCTTAGGCCAGTGATCCTCAATTGGAGACTCGTCTTCCTCCGACATTGCCAAGTCGGCCTCCAAGCTGGAATCTGCACTCTCCATCAGGCCAGGCAAGGCCTAGATGGAAAGCATACAACAACACAAACAACTAAACACTCAATCAGCCAGGGACACACACACACACACACACCCACACACACACAGACAATCACAACAAAACTATACACAGAACCACAACAGACAAACAACACCAGCAACATCACAGAAACAACAACACACAAACAACACAAAAAACACAAACAAGAGCTCCAAAACAACACAAACAACAACACAAACGAGAATGGAGGCAGAGCGCCACGAGTACGTCCACACTCCACCTGTTCTGGAGCGAGACTCCAGTACGCAGGTCACACAACCGACCAATTACTTTACTTTACTATTATTATTATTCAGTCAAAACCAACAATAATTATTTAAATAATTTAAAAATAAATTAATCCACACGCATACACTTTCACACGATTTGAAATTGCTAGTTAACAATATCGATATATACGATATTCGTATCTGTGACGGTTTTCCTTCGGGTTTCTTGGGTTTTCCTTTACAAATTCTTCGAATTTTTTTGCGAGAATCCTATCTTGCGTTAATTTGTAATAATTAAGCAAGACTAACAATGTAATTAATTAATTAGGTGCTGTTCCTGGACCTCCTACCATTTACTTAACTGTATTTTTTAATTTAAACTAACACTAGTTCGATTTTATCTTCTAATTTCGTTTTATAGTCTAGGAAGATAAATTTCTGCACACCTCTGCTATTTTCAATGCAGTTCATGCTTGTACAACTCGTAATTATCTTACCTTATGAGGTTCGTACGTAGTCTCTAAGGCACCTCTACCAGCTTCGTGCAGCCAGCTACTCTCTCCCCTACACACTCGCACTTACCTGCCCAACCAATTGTCTAAACAACCAGTTAGGGAATAGTCTTGAAGCCTTATGAATATTCTGGTATTGAACTGAGAGATTCTCGACCTCAGACTATCTCTTCGTCAACGAGAGACAAAGGAATTAACGAGATGGGAGAAATTTCGAGTAAGACGTGATCTCTGTACAGAGGCGTGAGGCGAACAGTGCTTGATAGGCTAGCAGCGACGACACTAGTTTGAATACCCTCTCTCTGGCTATCTTGAACATCCTATCTAATAATACATTAGTCATACATGCACATTTAAATTAAAGACGTAACCATAATTCTTACAAATTTCTCACTTCATGATAACGTATGTAATTCGAGTATCAACTGTCCTCGGTATAATTTATTCCTTCGGGTTTAAATATAGACATGGATACGGACGAGATTAACAGTTAGAAAATGCTACTGTAGTTCACATTCCTTCTGATAGAGGCGCTGATATGTGTATTTCAAATCGGTACCGTATCTAATGGAGATACTGAAGGTACAGTCACAAACATAAGTTTCTTTACCCCCCTGGCGAGAGTTAGGTCGAAGTCGTGGTTGGATATGGACTAGACGAACAAAAATGGACCAGTTCATAATGTTCGGATGATGCTTCATGTCACGGTAGGTGTTCATTTCAATACAACAAATTTTACGCCGTCATGAGATACTGACTCCCAATGTTCGTTTGCCTGGCCCGTCTCCAACCACAACTTCGACCTCATTCTCGCCATGGGGGTAAAGAAACTTATGCTCGTGACTGTACTTATGGTAACCAATGGAATCAACTCCGCCTAGTTATTCATTCTTTATGCTACAAATATTATTATTATGCCACGATCACTGGATTCGTGACAAAGAATATGTTGGAGAAGTGTACGTTTGTGTGTCAGGGTGTGTATGTGGAGAATAGTAGGTGTCACTGATGTCTTTTCCTCCTCTGCGCGGTAAAGGTCGGCAGGCAGAAGGCCTGTTTGGATGACCATTTGGAGAGTGGACAAGCAGACGGTGTCGCTCTGCTAGTCCACACCTAGCGAACCTGGAAGACTTTGGGGTTCCAGTATTGTGAGGTGTGCTGGCAGAAGAGGTCGAGACTTGGAGAGGCAGACATCCACCACTCCACAGTGACAGTAGATGGTGGTGGTGTTGTTGGACTGTCTGTCCTTCTCCTCCTCTTTCTCTTCCCTGCCGTCTGCCATCTTTGGTAGTGGTGGAGGTGGAGCAGGAATTGGTGTCTGTATCCTCCTCCATCTCAGGGTTTTGTTGGGAAGGCTCAGGTGGTGGTACCATAGTGCCTTCTTACAATTTCCCAGGTTGAGTAGACGAGGCAGCATTAAACGGTGAAGGGGGTCAGCTGAAGTCAGGTTTGGTGATGCATCCGCTCTGCTCCTCCCTCGCCGTGCTGGCTTGCTTCCTCGTTTCTTGGTGATGGTGGTGGGGGGGGGGGGGGTTGTAGATAAGGAGAAATGGCGATTGGTGGTAAGCCATTTCTCCTGAAGATGTCTTGGAGGAGCCCTTCTGCACCTAAGGCATCAGCAATCTTGGTGCAGATGGTGACGAAGTCATCCTGATGCTGCCGTGGCTACGATGGTTGCCGGGCGTTGGCCGTCCCACGGGCGTGGAGCTAGCCGAAGACTTCTGGCTAGCGCTGTGGTAGAGACTGTGGCTGCAATTCTGTAGCCCAGCGTTCGATCCTTGCTCGGGACACGTTAAAAATGCCACTGATGTCAGAGGTTACCACCTCTGTGTGCAGGGGGTGGGGGGTTTGAGTCGGCTGTCTGAGGTCTTCCTGCTTATGCAGCCATAGCCGAAGCTGACTCGGGTCTCACGTTGGTGGAGAGGTCTCTGGGCCACGCATCATCCTTGTGTTGCGTGCTATAGTTGTGTGTCATACACACAGTGTGTGCTACAATCTGTCCCATTGACTGCCACTCATTGGCGGACCTTTAATCATCAAGTCCGGCTACGTTGGTAGCCTCCTCGCCCTTCCTCCAAAGTGAAGGACACCTCCTTTCCATCCCTCAATGATGGTGTTGATGTCGTGGCAGCAGAGAGAAGTATGCCCTTCCTGTGGACGAAGTATCATTGCTGTAAGCAGTCTCAAAATCATAGCCCTTCACGAAGTTGAACCATTTAACCCTGCCTGCGACACAGGTGGCAGAGGAAGTGGTGTTGTCAAGTGATGGTGTTGCTGGGCTCATGGCTTGCGATCTCTCCTTCAGCCCTCCTTTACAGGGTCGGTTCTGACGACCAAAGATGCAGTGGAAGACTGATGAACGTGATGTCACGATCCCACTTTACTGAGCCTAGGGACTGACCTCAGGTCCGCGCGAGCCGACCTGTCTGTCGTATGGATCCTGGGCTGAACGATCGGACAAACTGGTGTATCGAGTTGGTTCACTTTCCATGACTTCAGATTTGTGTTTTGTGGAAAGTGAACCTCACACTCAATACACCAGTTTTTCTGATCGTTTAGCTTATCTTTAACACTGACCTATGGTTCACGACTCTACCTTTATGCTCTATGTAACGATGTTGGAAAGAAGCCAGGCAAAGAACAGAAAGGCATTCTTTTAATAATCAAGAGTTTTTTGTTTTGTTTTTTTATTGCACCGTGGTGCTAATCAAAAGACAGGCAAAAAAAACATAAGAGCAGGCGGGACCCATGAAAATCCAATGACCACACACACACACACGAAAACATAACAGAATAAAACATGAGAATATAGACAAATATTTACATAATGACCTATTTAAACCCACTAAAACGAAGGTGGCATACCAGAAGTTCTTCTAACACCTGATGGTTCAGCACCACATTAAGCGGCAGGCCCCGTAGTAGCAAGTGTCGGAGAGTGGGACAGGCCAGACAATAGTGTTCTATAGTGTTAGCACGAGGCGCTTGGCACAAGCGACACTCAGTGAAGGGTGGCTAGCCCTCCAACCCAGCAACCTGCCACGGTGGCCAGTATCGAAGCCTCAAACGAGCAGAAACTGCATTGCGTCTCCGAAACATGAGGTCCCGGCGACAGTAGGAATATTTGTGACGGCAGATAGCCTTGTAGTGGGTGATAGAGATGCTGAAGGGCCTTTCTGCATCCCTGCACCGCTGTACAGGGAGGAGAGCGGTAGAGCGGACTCTAGGGAGGTAAAAAGTCAGGGAGAGAGGACGTCCAGCACCACGAGAAGGCAGATGGCAGGCCTCCTTCACGAGTCTGTCAACTGTAGCATTGTGACGTAAACCTACATGGGATGGCACCCATAAAAATTTGACAGTCAAATTACGATGACGCAATAAGGCCAAAAAGGACAAAATCTGCTGAGCAACAGTAGTGTGTGTGGGCTGAACACTGGAGAAGGAATGATAGGCAGGTTTGGAGTCACAAAAGATAGCAGCATTCACTCCACATTGCAAACAAGACTAACAGCATCCACAATGTCATACAGTTCACACAATGTTGAGCTAGAGTGCATGGTTACAGAGACGACAGCAAACCCAGCCCCCTGGAGGTGACTTCAAGTCAGGTGAGAAAACGGCACAACCTGCTGTACCATCCACTTGAAATGAGCCATCAGTGTAGAGGCAGTATGGAGCTGTGATGGAGGACGTCACTGTTTCTACGTGTTCTAGAGCCAACTGTCGCTGTAGAGAAGGCAGTTGCGACTTGGAAGTAGGTGTGAAGCTCACATCAGATGTTGGTAGCATCCACGGAGGGGGCCCTTGGGGGACGTCTGCAATCTAATCAAGAGTTAACAATCGAGATGCTTGCCATCTTTTTACTCTCTATATTATGGATTGATTGATTATTAGGCGCCGCAACAGCGAGGTCATATAGCGCCAGAGAAAGGTGATAGAGAGGTGTGACAGCAAGCAGGAAAGAAATAAAATTAAAAGAGGGATAATTCAAGAACGGAAGGGGAGTGGCTGGGACTGAAGGGGTGCCAAAATCTTTGAATTATTGCTCACATCACTGCAGGCAATACCCCCCTTACGGGATTGGTGAAGTGAAGGAAGCTCTATGTAATGGATGGTAACGTAAATGTACAGTATGTGTCAAAACATCTCGAGCAAGTTTGCTTTGCCAGCTTTTGGGAAACTGACATTCAAATTATAGCACATTTTTAACATCATGCTTTCACCATGAAATATTTTAGGCGAGTAATCCTGTTTCCATGCACATATCATCCATGCCAAAGATTTGTAAGTGTTGTAGTGCCCTTGAGGTTAAGAACAGCTATACATTAAATTTCTTTGGTTTATTAATAATCCCTCACAACCATAAATTGTTCCCAAACGTAATATCACTGTACAGTTGAACACCAAGTTAAAGCCGAATAAGAAAAAGGGAATGAGAACACATGTACAGAATAAGCCAGATTAAACCATTTCCAAAAACTGGTACCCATATGTTTGTGAACTGTTGTTGACACTTCCAGAAACCAGTAATACCATGGTGTGCACCCTGTCACCTCACACTTGTTAGTCCTTCTACGTAACAACTGGAGAATAAGATGTATGTAAACCGACTGAACTTCTTGTATTGACAAGGAGGCTTATCAGGAGGGTATGGCCGGTGTTCAGGAGGACGACTTGGTGGTCGGTCGAGAGAGAGGACCGGTTGTTGTTATAGTGTGTTTTGCTCTCTACCTTTATTTTTTCTTTTTTTTTCTTTTTTTCTTTTTTACGTTAAAAAGCCATCATCCCTGGTGGGGGTATTAGGCTTGCAACTCCAGCATCCGTGACCTTGCGACCCTAGGATGACATAAATGTAAACAAATATGCCAACCCAGTAGTTTGCTCCAGTCATAGATGCTGGCTCATGTGAACAATGAAGGAAACATCAGTATGCGAGAATTGCCTCAGGAAAAGCACCTCCTCTCAAACGTCATTTGTAATCCTTCATCATTATGCTAATTCAAAGGCAAAACAATACAAACATTTACTATTTTAACAAGCTAATCTCATATATAAAAATAAATATATATAAAAGATAAATCTAATATACACAAATAAATATATATATAAAGTACATTTATCGTTAGTCCTGATAATTGTTGTACATTTACATAAAATGATATATATATATATATACATTCATTAAATAATGTGGAATGAACTTTTTGTAAATTAATATGTGATGTAATATGCTGTGATAGATTGATGAATGGATAAGTACGTGAGCAAAGTGGTATTGATGTGAATGTGCTGGTGAGTGTAAAAATGAATATCGTGATGTAGTTTGGTCATGTGGAGCGTATGAGTAGCTGGATGCTGGTGATGAATGTATAGCAGGACGGTTCTATGGTGATGGGAATAAACTGAGTGGCATTTTCATATTGAGAGTGAGGTGGAAAGATGGAGTTGAGAGATATATAATGGAGATTGGTGTTGGCTGGGAGGATGGACGACAGTTGGCGGTTGACTGAGGTGTAGGCAGGTAATTCAGTTGTGTCGTGGTAATTCAATTGGATGATTGAGTCGTCAGGCCATACATATAAGTATAAATATGTATAATAAAAGGAATACCCATCTCGCACATAAATATTAATAAAATCTAAGTCACAACTCTCTGAGTAGTCCGGTCTCTTTCAAGAAAGTCATCATTATTGGTATAGTGAAACCAGCACAGCTGGATTGCTATAGAATACGCCCCTTCTCAAGCCCAGGCCCCGTATAGGCATAATCTGGGTTGGAAGGGTCAATTCCGTGACGTTCATCAGAAGTAAATAAAATTCAAATCTGGCGCTGTACTGATAGTGGAGCCACCTGGTGGTGGCGTGGTGAGGTATTAAGCCCCTCCTCCGCTGAATACCGCTCGATCACTCTGTCGCGGAACACGTCTCAGTCAACATCTACGCTCCTCGCTGCTACGCTATGGTATTGTGTCACGTGTTCCTGCTAATATTGTCTTTTGTGTTCTAGTGGCTAGCCTGCTTTGCAGATGTATCGTGTGTGTATTCTAGGAGGGTTTTAGGTGTTTATGGGGGTTTTTTCTTCGTTAGGACTGAGTTCTTTTTTCCTTATCGAAGGGGGGGCTTTTCAGCCCCTTTGTTCGGAGTTTTTCTCCGTTTTTCCCCCCTTTCACTTTTCCTCCTGCCACTAGTACATTCTTCGTGTGTATTTTATCGGGGTTTCTGGGGTTTTTAGCGAGGTTAGTGGGCGCCACGTGGGACTTCACCTCCCCACGTGGTGAGCACATGGGGTCTTTGCAGCCCTTCCTCTTGCCTTCCCCGATTATTATGTGTCCCCTCTCGGTAAAGGGGAGTGAGAATTGTGCCCTGGTTCTCTCTTCCGCTCCCAGGCGGGGGTTTTTTATTTGATTTTTGGTGTTTTTCCAATATTTGTAGCCTGGAGTGTTTCTTCTCAGGCTAGCTTGTTGGGGGCTACTTTTCGGGGTTTTTTCCCCTTCCCTGTCCTGCCTCCCTTCCTCCTGCCACTAGTACACGTCATTTAGTGTATTTTTCCTCGGGGTTTTTTGGTGTTAGCGATGTTTTTTCCTCCCCACGTGGGGCTCTTTCCTCCCCACGTGGTGCGGGGGTAGGACTACTTAGCCCCTTATCGTTGTTTCCCCCGAGTGTGGTTTAGTGTTACGTGGGGTGCGGGGAGCGAGGATTGTGCCAGGTTCTCGTTTCCCCTTCCCAGCGTATTTTTGGGTTTTTTTCTGGTGTCTTCCCAGTTTGTCTGTTACCCTGGGAATTGCCCATCAGGCTGTCTGTGCCTCTCCTTTGGGGCCTGCAGACCGGAGGTTCTTTCCCAGCCCCCGGGGGGGGGGGGGGGTTTTCCTGGGTCGGTGCGTGTGGGGGTTTTTTGTTTGGGGTTCGTTCCCGGGTCCGAGGGGGCTTGCTATCCCCCTCTGCCCATGTCCTATTATTTTTGTTTGTGTCTTTGTACGCATGGCTTCACGTGTTAACCCCTTTTTTGTGAGTTTTTCTCCCGCAGTCTGGCCACCAGCATCGTTCGACCCACGCACCCTGCTTCACCCCCTAGGCTTGCGACCCTTTGGTGTGTAGTGTGGAAGGCTGTATGTTGTGTTTTTCTCTGCACATGGCGCGAACACGTGTGCGTGTTTGCCCCTTGTGTGGGGATTTTCCCCGTGTGTGTGTTGATTGGTGTGTGCGCTCACGCTGTGATTGTCTTCCCCCGTGTGCGGTGAGTACTTGTTTGGGTTTTTTCTCCTCGGGTTTTTTAGCCCTGTCGGGAGTTAGGTTTTTTATTTGCACGTGTCCCTTCTACTCTGTGTCTTGGGGCCTCTGCACCTTTTTGGTGTTTTTCCTTGTCAGCTCTTTTAGTGTCTTAGGATATTATTCTGATAATGTTGCCTGCACTTCTGTAGCTGCCTTACCAAGCAACGTTTTACTCACTACACCTGCTTGACTTCTTGCTACTACTGTACTGTTCTTGTCTGCGTTGTAGCATTCTTCTTCGTGCAGTACTGTTTTTTCAACATTCAGTACCTTCTCTTTTCTCACAATTCAGTACAGTTTTTATAGTTTTTTACATTATGCGGTAGGGTAGTAAGACTTTCTATCTTTTTTCTTACATAACTCTTACTTTGTGCTTGCCCTTATTGGGGGTAAGAGAAGCTTATTACTTTCTGGTAGAGTAACAAGTTCCTCCTTTTAAACCCTCTCCCTCCTTGGGTTTCCTAGGGTCTACTCTCGGCTTTTGGGGACCGTGTTTGCGGGGTTTTTTCCCCAGCAGTGTGGGGGTGAGTATGTGTGGGTTAGTGTTTTGCCTTGGGAGTTAGTGTTTTCCTCCCTCGGGGTGTTTTGTGTTTTTCCATGTGTGTACACGTGGGTTCACGTGTTAACCCCCTTTTTTCTCCCGCAGTCCACTCGTGCCTTGTGTGCTTCTTCTGGCTGCACCGTGAGGTTGTTCCTCGACGTGCATCACCACTGTTCACCCCGCACATGCTTCTGCACTCCCAGGAGTACGTTCCTGCTACGTGCCTCTCGAGGTCACAGAGGATCTAACTCCTAGCACCCCGCCTAGTCCCCATCGCCTTCCCTGGATGGTTCTGTGCCTCCCTTCCATGGTTTCCCACCATTCCCGGAAGCGAGCCAGACCACCACGCTGGCCCCCCTGGCTACCTGACCGGTACCAGGACCCAGCAGGGAAGCTGCTTCGTCTCCCCCTTGGGCGAGCTCCTCGAGCCGCTCTCGGGGGTGAAGCACGAGTCCAGGAGGAGGTCTCGCCCTCAGGTCCACAGAGTTTCGGGTCCCTAGCACCTCGAGAGGCCTCCTCTCCTTCCTTTAGTCGGCTCTGATAACCCCCCCGAGGTTTCCACCTCAGCAGGAGGGGGTCAGACCGTCGGGCTGCACCCCTGGTCACCTCCCAGGTACCAGGGCCCAGCAAGGAAAGGCTCCTTCTCCCACGCGGACGCGCTCAAAGAGCCGCTCCCGAGGGAGCAACCGTAGCACCAAATGCAGGTCCTCCTCAGCTAAGGACCCGGTGGGGTACCGACTGACGAACCTGCAGGTCCCTGCCAACTAGGCTCCGACCACAGCCTAGGGACCTACCCATGCACAACCTAGTACCAAAGAGCAGGTCCCTCTCAGCCAAGGACCCGGTAGGGTACTAACTGACAAACCTGCTAGGACCTGGCCAGCTAGGGGGCTACCCAGGCACAACCTAGTGCCAAGAACAGGACCTTTTCAGCCCAGGACCCGGTGGGGTACTAACGGGCAAGCCTGCTAGGACCTAACCAGCTAGGCTCCTACTACAGCCTAGGGTGCTACCCATGCACGACCTAGTGCCAACAGCAGGACCCACTCAGCCAAGGACCCGGTAGGGTCCCGACTGATAAACCTGTTAAGACCTGGCCAGCTAGGGTTCTACCCATGCGCATCCTAGGGCCAAGAGCAGGACCCGCTCAGCCAAGGACCCGGTAGGGTACTGACTGACAAGCCTGCGAGGACCTGGCCAGCCAGTCTCCTCCACTATCTAGGTGCTGCCTATGCACAACCTAGCACCAATAGCAGGACCCGCTCAACCAACAACCCGGGAGGGTACTGACTGAGAGGCCTGCTGGGACCTAGCCAGCTAGGCTTCGACCACAGCCAAGGTTCTACCTGTGCACAACCTAGGGGCTACCTCGGGCTCAGCCAAGGCGCTACCTATGAACAACCTAGGGCGCTACCCGGGGCTCAACCTAGTGCGACATGGTCCTCAGCCTAGGGGCTACCTGGACCTGAACCTAGTGGCTACCTGGACCTGAACCTAGTGGCTAGCTGGACCTGAACCTGGGGTCCCAGCCTAGGGGGTACCTGGGACTCAGCCTACGGCAGCTAGTTCATGAGAGTTTATAACACACGGCGATAACGTTTCAAAACGTTCTCAGAACTGTAACAACACTCAAACTCGGAGGTTTTTCCAGTCACTGGCCTCCCTGACAGTGACGTTTTTACGTCCCTCTTTTCCCGTAATGATTCGCAGGTGGTCACCAGGGTTCTCCGAAACGTGAATCATTCTTTACCAAGAACGAGACACCCTACCCTGTGCTGACGTAGGTTTTCAATGGAGGTATGTCTTCCAGCGGTGGGGCAACTGTTGGTCCCCCATAATTTCCCACAGGTAACTGCTTGACCCACCAGTCTTCTGTTCTGCTTGGCTGGAAGGTTTTCAAAGTAGTTTCCTCACCTCACGGTGGTCCTTACCAAATTCAAACAAACCATTGATAAACTATACGGCTCCGGTTGTTGCCTACCGTCCTACCAAGCTGCACATGTCACTCTTGGTGTCATGTCCAAGCTCTCAAGGATGATATTACAGCTACCCTAGTCCTCGCCTCGGATCACCTGTTTTGTATCCCCATAACAGGGAGACATGGAGCAGCAAGATTTGTGTCTTGTACACCATACTCACTCAATGGGGGCTTCTTAACTACGTCCTTAACCTTTCATCGCACGCATTCCACTTAGGGGATGGGGGCGAGGGGATATTGGTGCTTCGGCTTTCCCTGGTCGATGCCTTGTATTAGTGCTCAGGACGGTCCTGGCGTTACACTCTCGACACTATCCCAGACAGCCTCGTGAGATTTAAGGTTCGCCTCATTCCCTAGTGGGGGAGCCGGCCAATTATGTGCCACCCCACAGCCCCACTATTGCAACGGTACCCGTTCCTGAATCCGCCCTTCTCACCTTCCCTGCCGCGTCGCCGGTAGGGGACTCGAGTCCACCTGGGGATTTTGGAGCCGTTCCCGTTCCCCCAATCTCTCTGGGTCTCGAGTCCCCGGGGGGCACCCTGGCAGAGGAGCTGGCTGCCTCTCCTCTCCCTTTCCCGTCGCCTCATCCTGTGGACGACGGGTACCTTCCCTACTCTTGGGCCTTTCTTCCTTCGTCCTGGACTCACTCTTCAGAGGAGGTCAGACGGGTGCGTAGTCTCCCGATCCTTCTCAACCAGAGGTTTGGGTGAGGAGGCACGACGGGCTAGTGAAGCGGGAAGCGGACGAACTTTTTGGTTTGTCCGTAGGCCACGCGCCCTTCCCCACCTACCATGGTGGAGGCGGCGGGACCCGTTCCTGGACCTGCTCTATCCGAGTCCCCGCGGGGGAGCGGGTACGGGATCTGGGGGGGGGGGGGGCGGGACATCCACCACATCCTTCAAGACGAGGTATCTGTTCCACTCGCTCTCCCTCACCCCCTGTGTTGCAATGGGGACTCCGCCCACCTTACCACAGGGTCCCCGTGGGAGACAGAAAAGGGGGAGGGTACGCCCGAATGGAAAAGGTCGGACGACTTACCTTCTGTCACCAGACATCCCTTACGTCATCTCCATTCTGTACAGTCTCATGTTTAGGCCATAGCCTAGGTTCGGAGGACCCTAACAACAAAAATGGGGGGGGGGGGTCCTCGACCCCCTGGCCCATCCCCTCGAGGGTGTCTTTAAAGACTTACGACTTGTAACACTTTCTGGTTTTAACCGAAAGTTGTCCGTATATAATGATAATAAATTATATGCGTAACAACCCTTCCACAGCAGCTACCACCCTAGCTTTGGGAAATCGTTTTACGATGGTCGGCCACCTCCACTGTTCGCCTCACGCACCCTGCTTCACGCCCAAGGGTTACGACCCTTTGGCGCGTGGTGTGTGCCGCCCCGG
Source organism: Petrolisthes cinctipes (assembly GCA_033782935.1). Classification (NCBI taxonomy): domain Eukaryota; kingdom Metazoa; phylum Arthropoda; class Malacostraca; order Decapoda; family Porcellanidae; genus Petrolisthes; species Petrolisthes cinctipes. The sequence continues at coordinate 1,321,980 of JAWQEG010000831.1, read as the reverse complement.
GGCTGAGCTGTGTCGGGAGACACCCGCCTCTGCCCGCACCCAAAACTCCCCCGCCCTTGCCTCCTTTCGTACCACGGGGACTAGGGCCTGGAGAATGGCGGGCCCAGACTCCCTCCTGGCCCTTCACCGCGTCCTTTTCCTACCTGACCTTCGAGGGGGTTCCTCTGGAGGTTTGTCACCTCCTCCAGAAAGCTCTCTTCCTGCTCGCCTTAGCTACAGGGTACAGGGCCTCTCAGTTGGCAGCCCTTACCCGTCACACAGCCTTTTCATCTGTAAGCCCTAACCTTACTTCTTTAACTATCCCCCCCTCTCCCGCTTTCCTGGCTAAGAACGAGCAGGCTGACGACAGGATTGGCCCTCTCGCAGTACCCTCGTTCCTGAGGGCTGGAACTTTCCACCCCCTCTGGCCAGTCCACGCGTTTCTACATACGTGGAGGCGACGAGAGGGGCTTCTCCGGACCACCTCTTCTACAACTCTAGGTCCGGTAACCCTCTTTTCCCTAGGTCAATCGGATGGGTGACTGGATATATATATTAAACACAGGATTACTGCATCCTTGTGTCCTCCTTCATCCTCTCGGGATCGCATGACCTGAGCCGGGGCCATAGCCCTAGCTCAGAGGACTTTAATAACAAAGGGGGGGGGGGTGGGGGGGGGGCGGGGGCACCCCCTCTCCTGTACCTGACCCCTCGTGTCTGCCTATATAGACTTTAGTTGGTTAACAATTCTGGTCTATAACAGAATAGTCTACGGTATATATATTTTATTATAAGCTATTACAACACTTCCACCACAGCTAGTCCCCTAGCCATTGTTGGAAGTTGCTTTAGCTTCAGCCTCACCTTAGATCGGTTACCTGTTATGATGGGGGGGGGGGCAGGGTCACGGCTAGGGTCACCCCTCCCCCTCCTCTCCTAGACCCGACCCCTCGAGTCTGCCTTTAAAGAAGACCCGAACCCTCGAGTCTGCCTATAAAGACTTTATGTGTAACAATTCTGGTCTATAACAGAATGGTCTACGGGTATATGGGATAAGCTACTACACCCCCACCACGGCTACTCACCTAGCCAGTGTTGGGAGGTGCGTTAGCTTCTGCCTCACCGGGCTCGGTTACCTTTCCTGCCCTCCGCTCTCAACCACTCTTAACTAGCACGTGATTGCCTCCACCTCACCTCCCACCTACCGCATCGCATGCATAGCAATCCAGCTGTGCTGGTTTCACTATACCAATAATAGTGCATTTGTCGCGGCCTCTGGCCGCTTAAATTGTATTTATTGGTTGTGAAACCAGCACAGCTTTGACTGTCCCACCCACCTCCCGATGCGGCAGGCATTCACTTCTTTCTCATTGGAGTGATCGAGCGGTATTCAGCGGAGGAGGGGCTTAATACCTCACCACGCCACCACCAGGTGGCTCCACTATCAGTACAGCGCCAGATTTGAATTTTATTTACTTCTGATGAACGTCACGGAATTGACCCTTCCAACCCAGATTATGCCTATACGGGGCCTGGGCTTGAGAAGGGGCGTATTCTATAGCAATCCAGCTGTGCTGGTTTCACAACCAATAAATACAATTTAAGCGGCCAGAGGCCGCGACAAATGCACTAATTTATCAGTCACACCAGGATCCCCATCACCCAAGACAGAGTTCAGGTTCATGGGGACTTGATTTACCCTGCAATAGGCAGCCAGAGGCTGACTCTCCCCAACATACCTACTACAGTGCAAAATGATGTGACTGATTGATAGCACCACACAACAGATGTTGAGGGGAGGTGTCTGAGTGGTTAGTGTTCTGGACTCATAACCTAGAGGTCGGGAGATCGATCCTCTCAGGTGAGGGCCTGAGAATATTTACTCTTACGATTAGAGTGTCAGGCACTAACTATAAGGCCACCAAACGTCGTAAAACACCCTCGCTGGTACCATAACACCTGCAGTATTTGAGAATTATCCTCACTTCTCTCCCTTTGTGGCTGGGTACCAGTTTGGAAGTCGTGACGTGTGTGTGAGCAGCAGTTGACCTGGGCCACGGTAACGGGCCTGATGAAGCCTATGTCCAGTGTCAGGAAAAAAAAAAAAAAAAAAAAAAAAAAAAAAAAAAACCGGGAGGTGACAGCAGCCATCTTCACTTCAGCCAGTTCAGGCTGCAGCTGAAAGGCCCTGTTGACATCAGACAACCAACGCAACTTTGTGTCCGTAGATGGATTCCCAGAGAAGGAGAGCTTGACATAGGCATTTCTTGGGGCAAAAGCAGGAAGGTTGGACGAGGGCAAGGAGTTGGTATACAAGGAAGAAACACCACGTTGAGGCAGAGAAGGTACGTCATGCACAGCTGGAGCACACTTGGCAGTCGGAGGCAAACAGTCCACACTATCGGAATCCTGCAAGGAGTCAGACGAGGCATCAACGGGTCGGTTGGTAGAGGTTGAGGAGGTGGAAGGCTGCAACCTGAGCTGCGGAGTGACCGAGGAGAGGGGGGGAGGTTTGCGAGAAGGCAGCTCAGGCCAGTGATCCTCGATAGGAGACTCATCCTCTTCCGACATGGCCAAGTCAGCCTCCAGGCAGGAAGCCACATCCGAATCCGCGCCCTCCATTGGGCCAGGCAAAGACTAGATGGGAAGCAAACAACAACACGAACAGCTGAACACTCAATCAGCCAAGGACACACACACACACACACACACACACACACAGACAATCACTACAATACAATACACAGAATCACAACAGACAAACAACACCAGCAACACCACAGAAACAGCACGCAAACAAGAATGCACAAACAATACAAACAACAACACACAAGCAAGAGTGTAAAACAAGAATTCAGGCAGAGCGCCAGGAGAACGTCTTCACACCAACAAGGTTGGGGCGAGACGGCCGTGCGTTTGATAATGAGATAACACCGTATTTGTATGACAATGGCATGCAGTGAAATTTAATTTTTATATCAATATGCAGTAATTACAGTCCCTTATGTATCCATGCTTTGACTGATTAACATTAACAAAAGTAAGGTGAGATTAACATGAAAATGAACATGAAGAATATTGCGTGTGTGACCCAGAAACACCAGCAGTGTGTTTCCTCTCCGTATGAAAAGATGGAATTATTGTAAGATAATATTGAGAACGTATAAAATGTCAGTTGATTAATGTGTAGGAAATTGTTGTTTGTTATAGCCCTATACTGTATATGTTTTAAATTGTGTTTGGTCATCCTCACATTATTGATCACAATGTTGCGGTGGAACCATAATTATTTTTAACCACTGTGCTTAGACGGCCACATAGGTGAACATATATCGTCTGATGATTCTCTCTCTCTCTCTCTCTCTCTCTCTCTCTCTCTCTCTCTCTCTCTCTCTCTCTCTCTCTCTCACAATATATAGACACACACGCTCGCGTGCGCCGAATGAACCTCTGAGTTCACTTGCTGATTTGAAGTGTGTTGTTTAGTTAGTGATTTCATGAATCCTCTGGCAATATTCTTTCGTGTGCTAGTTCATTATAAATTATGGGGATAGTATATTGCAATAATTATATACAAAAATGTCGTTCACACAGCCAAAAATATGATTGCGTAGCCTTAAAAAACAATTAATTATACATGTCAAACAGGGAGTCAAGCTTGTATCGGTTCGAAACGTATATTCGTGCTTGTGTGGCATCTTAATCGTTTGAGTGGGCTGTCGTCCAAAAATGATCCGAGCCATATCTCCGGCCCAAACTCAGGTGGGCTAGAGACTGTGGTGCGCGAGTGTACAGTCGGCGACAATAGTCCTGTCGCCTCACTTGGTTTCCGAGCCACGCGATGTTCATAGACTCAAGACCTGAATCAGTGAAGCAGGTGAGGCGACAGGACTTCTGCCACCGACTGTACATGGAGGAGACAGACATCGTCCATGAAATGAGAGATCAGGATGTCATTGCTGCACGTCGCATTTCACGTTTGGAGCATGGCGAGAGAGTTAAGACTGCTTCGGTTATTTTGACTTTAGGTACAGCTTCAGTACCTGAATCTATTCGATTTGGATATGAAATTTGTAACGTCAGATCGTATATTCCGAACCCCTTGAGATGTTTTAAGTGCCAGAAATTTGGACATGGATTGATTGATTGTTCGGTGAAGGCTACTTCTAGTGTCTCGTATCTCGAGGCAAGGAAGACCGTTATGGCATCACGTGCAACACCGACCCCTAACACTTCCTATGCTTCGGTTGCGAAGGCCCGACCCGTGATGAAGACAATCTGTATGCAGACTGAACCTGTTCCTGGTCTCGCTCCTCGGAAGGGAACATGGAGGTGTCCATCGACAACGGCTGATCGAGGCCCGGTGGTGGAGGTACTCCTCCAAAGAATAAGAAGGCTAAGTACTCTTAGGCACTTCATTAAACCCTTTAAACCTCCATCATGTATAATATTCTCCAGTGGAATTATAGAGGTATTAGGAATAAAGTACCACAACTTGCACTCGTGCTAGATCAACACGTGCCTCATGTAGGTTGTCTACTGGAGACGTTAATGAGAGATCAGCTTGATCCTCAATTTTTTAAACACTACCATTCATACAGGAAACATGACGGTCATGGGGTAGCTTTTTACGTTCAATACCCCATTCAGCAGTGGGGCTGAATTCTCCTCTGGAAGCCGTCGCATGCATACTGAAATTCGGCAACACGTACCTGACAATTTGCTCTCTGTACTGTCCACCACTTGGTCGCATTGATGATGATGATTTTACTTCACTTTTTGATTCATTGCCCGGTAGAAAATTAATTCTTGCCGATTTTAACGCCCATCACCATCAATGGGGTAGCTTGAGGTCGGATGGACGTGGGAATCAGATTGCTGACCTTTTATTACTTTCCAACTTATGTTTACTGAATGATGGTAGTGCGACTCGTGTAGATGATCATACCGGCCAAACCACATGCATTGACTTATCTTTATCTTCTCCCGAAATACTAACAGACATCACTTGGGCAATATATGACGACTCCCTGGGAAGCGATCACTTACCCATCTGTCTTACTTATTCATGCGGCAACTTTCGGCCACCACCACCAGTACCAAAATTTAAATATAAGAAAGCAGATTGGGGATACTTCACAGGGATCGCCAATCTAGATATCTCGCGAGAAAATATAGATGAAAGAGTCGAACACATACAGACATCCATTTTACACGCAGCCGAGGCTGCTATTCCTAAAACTCCTACAACACACGATAGGCGAAGAGTTCCTTGGTGGACACCAGAATGCCGACAAGCACTCACTAAGCGTAATAGGCGATACAGGATTTTCGACAGAGAGCCAAGACAAGCTCACTTCATTGCCTATAAGGCAGTAAGGGCTGAGGCGAGGAGAACAATTAAGTCAGCAAAACGAGATTCCTGGAGGAGTTTCGTGTCCACGGTGAATCATACTACGCCATTAGGTCAGGTCTGGTCCACAATTAATATATTCGACAACAAGTACACACGCACGCCCATCAGCACCCTTGAGGTGGGCAGTAACATCATCGACGATCCCGTGGACATAGCTAACACCATTGCTAGACAATTTGCTGACGTAAGCAGCTCAGCTAACTATGACCCCCGTTTTCAAGACCACAAGGGAGGCTGAGCTGCGAGAGATGGACTTTGCCACAGAAGACGTAAATTCTTGCTACAACAAAGAGTTTACGATTAACGAACTTCTCCTCGCCCAGAAATCCTGTATAGGCTCCAGTCCCGGCCCCTCAGCCATCACGTACGGTATGATTCAGCATCTTATTCAGGACAACCTGAGTAAGCTGTTAGCGGTGTTTGATGAGATTTGGACGTCTCGAACATTTCCAAACTCATGGCACTACGCGCATGTCGTACCGATACCTAAACGAGACGGTTGCCTTACGAATCCCAGTTCGTTTCGTCCTATTGTACTGACTGACTGTTTATGTAAGGTCATGGAACGTATGGTAAATAAAAGACTCGTTTTTGTTTTAGAGTCGAAGAATGTGTTAAATGTTCAACAAAGTTGATTTCGTCAACATCGGTCCACTCTAGACCATTTAATGCATTTGGAGCATGGCATTACCGAGACATTTGGACATATTTGTCCAAGAAAATGGGGTGCCCCAAGGAAGTGTACTTAGCCCGACTCTTTTCTGTATTGCTATTAATGATATTCTGTCATCAGCTTCTGTTCTCCGAAACCATAAATACTCACTGTTTGCTGACGATTGTGCATTGATGCACTCATCCCCCAATGTTCAATTTTCGGCGAGGCAGATTCAATTAGCACTTGACTCTGTCCATCAGTGGGCCTTGCAGTGGGGTTTTAAGTTTTCTGTTCCTAAGTGTGTCGGCATTGTTTTCACTCGTAAACGTAGAGTATCTGATTTGCATATTACTTTAGATTATCAGCCGATACCTTTTCAAAATTTTTTAAGATTCTTAGGCCTATATTTTGACAGTAGGCTTAATTGGGAAAATCATATTAATTATTTGCTTGTTTGTTGTAGAAACAAATTAAATGTCCTTAAATATACATCCGGTAAATCATGGGCAGCTGACAGAACATCTTTATTGATGGTGTATAAGTCCCTCATACATTCAAAACTTGACTATGATGCATAGGTGTATGGGTCGGCGTATGAGGCGACACTCAAGAGATTGGATGTTTTTCAGAATGTATGTTTACGATTATGTCTTGGAGCTCTTCGATGTACTCGTGTGGAGCGGATAGAAGTAGAGGCTAATATACCTCCCCTCCGTATTCATCGAGACCACCTATTATTATCTCTGTCAAGCGCTGGGGTACGACCTTACTAGTGGGGATTGACTCGTCCTGTTAAATATAGCACCCTGGGAGTCTAGTCCCACCACTGTTATTACTGACTGGCTCCCCACCGCCAAGTCCTAGGCACCGGAGGTGGAGGTCAGACAATTGTTCCGGAAGATCCTCAATAGAAACCTAGCGTCATTCCACTTGTACACTGATGGCTCTAAGACAGATGAATGTGTGGGTGCAAGTGTATGGTCAGCGAAGTGTCGTTTTAGGTACTGGTTGCCCGTATATGCATCTGTGTTTACTGCAGAACTATTTGCCATAGCCAGAGCTATAGATTTTGCTGAAAATTCAAATTACGACAGTTTTGACATCTTTTCGGATTCACAGTCAGCCCTTCAGGCAATTAAAACTTGCAAAACGACTAAAAATGAAATCCTGGGCAATATTATCAATAAATTACATGTGTCTGCTAAGTCCTTCTCTCTGATCTGGGTGCTTGGTCATTGTCGAATCTTCGGTGTGACACACACACTAGTTCGCTAGTGATTGCCGGCTGGATGTCATCTCCTGGAATGTATGTGGTATCACCAGTTATGCTAAGCTCACTCAACTCAAGGCCTATGTTTTTCGTCATCATCCCAGTGTTATTTTTCTTCAGGAAGCATTTCCAGGACAGCCGCTCGCTGCTGGGCAAGCTCCTCCTCTCTCAGGTTATGTGCCATATGTTCATCTGGTAAGGAATGGTCTCCTGACTTACATACATAGCTCCTTGCCACATCGCCTTCCCCCGTACCTCCACTGATCCTGACATGACCTTTCAGATATTTGAGGTTCTACATGGGAATGGAGTACTACAACTATGTAATGTCTATTCTGCCCCAGCTAGACTCACTCTTGAGGCTCTTCCTTCTCCAACAGTGCGTGGTATGGTTTATATGTGAGATTTTAATGCTCGGCATTCTGAATTGGGTGATGGTTCTGGCTCTATTAATCGTAATGGTGTTCGTCTCCTTTCATACATCTGCAAGCATCATCTGACACGCTGGGACACTGGCGGTGCCACTCATTGCCGGGGAGGTACTCTGGATTACATCCTCTCGTCTGGCCTGATAGCATCTCAGGTCCAGTGCTCCTCCGTGCCAGACTTATTCTCTGATCACATCGCTCTTCGGTTTCATTATTCTCTAACTGCTGGGTCAAGTGCTTCAGCCATTCGTTTGCGTATTGCTGTGTCCCCTAAATATTGCCCGACTTATATCTTATTCATGGCCCATGTATTCCCTTCATTTGACATATCATCAGCTGAACAGTTGCACTCTGATCTTGTATCTGCTACTCATGACTTTCATAGGCTATACATCTCCCGGCCACACCTCCAGCATCGCCATACTGCCCACTCCTGGATGCTGGATGCACATATACAGGAGGCAAAGGAAGAGGCTGAACGTGATGGCCTATTGTTTCAAGCCAACCCAACCCCTGACCTACTCCATCGTTACCAGATGTCTAGGAACGCTTTAGTTGCCCTGCAGGAGTGTGCTCACACTGAGTTTTGGCAGCGGTTCACGGACAGCATCAACCAGCAAACAAGTGTGGCTTTTATGTGGCACCTCATCCATCAGGTTGTTAAAAAGACACCGGCCACTGCTCGTCATCACACTCCCGCCGACTATGTCCAACAACTTGTCGATGCCTGGTCAGAACAATCTACCCCAGCCAGTCTACCCATCCACATACAAGATGCACTCACTTCCCGTGCTGCTGTCCATCGGCTACGTCTAATGTCTGCTCTGTTGCAAGATGATGACGATGATGCAGAGGAGATAATTGCGGAGGAGTTGCGACGTGCTCTCTCTCGGCGTAGAGCTTCTTCCTCTGGTGATGATGGTATTACTTATGCTGTGCTGCGCCGACTTCAACAAGTTCCTGGGAACCCTCTACTTCTACTGTACAATCTTTGTCTTCGTGATGGTTGTGTACCACGAGCCTGGACCAGCAGCACAATAATACCCATCCCTAAGCCCGGCACTGCGAAGTTCAGGCCTATTTCCCTGACTTCCTGTTTTTATAAGGTTATGGAGAGAATCTTACTCAATCGTCTCATGTACAGACTGCAGGATCGCCTTTCTCCATGGCTGTTTGGTTTCCTTCCCCAGCAGAGCACACACCACTGCCTTGTCGACTTGTACTCTCGCCTTAACAGGGACAGTGTGGTGGCCTTCATTGACCTTCGAAGTGCATTCGATGTTGCTAATAGAGACGTCATTTTGGATCAACTGGTTGACTTTGGGATACAGGGTAATCTATTACGGTGGATTCGGGGCTACCTGAGTAACAGGACCTCACGTGTGTTTTTCAGTGGTGCGCTCAGTCCTTTGCGCAGTTTTCATCTTGGTACGCCTCAATGGGGTGTTCTCAGCACATTGTTATTTAATATTCTGATGCATCGATTGCTCACTTCTCTCCCTGATATACCTGGAACTACAATTACGTGCTATACTGATGATATCTGTGTTCATTCTACCTCACCAAGGGATCTCCAGCGGTTTCTTGACTCCTTCTCTGTTGCCTCCTCTCACTGCGGCATTATTCTCTCCCCAGATAAGAGCAGAATATTCACCTGCCGCCTTCCTCAAGCTCGGCCAGTGTTCACCATTGGAGGGACTGTCATTCCCATGTTTTTCCCAGTATCGCTACCTGGGCGCGCCAGTCAATATTTGGCCGATTATCCCTGCTAGACCTCAAGACCATCCCTTTGTCCAGGACTTATTGGATCGTCTCCAGCGCCGACTTATACCACTTCAATGGCTCACTAACAACTCCTCGGGCATCTCCATCCCAGTAGCCAGGACTATCTATATAGCTTTTATTCGTTCAGTTGTTGATTACCTCTCCCCTGCTCTGATTCAACTTCCTAGGGCTACTCTTGAAACTTTAGAAAAATTTCAGAATAGAGCAATGAGAATAATTCTCGGCTGTCCAATGTCGACCAGGATAGTGAACATGCAGCGTGAGTTGCGTCTTCCCCCGTTAGTGGAGAGAATTTATTCTAGTGTTACTTGCTTCACTGTCAAGTGCCTCCATTTCCCACATCTTTCACCCCATTTCTCTCAGTTAGTCAGGACTTCTCTTAGACCAAACTACCCGGTCCCTCCCATACTGCCTGCTGGATGTACTCTTATAAGGTCTGTTTCCTCTATGCTCTGTAGTCTTAATATAGATATAATGGTGGCAAACGTCCCCCCACGGCCCCCTCCGTGGATGCTACCAAGACCTGATGTGAGCTTTACACCTATTTCCAAGTCGGAACTACCTTCTCTACAGCGGCAGTTGGCTCTGGAACACATAGAAACAGTGACGTCCTCCATCACAGATCCATACTGCCTCTACACTGATGGCTCATTGCAAGTGGATGGTACAGCAGGTTGTGCCGTCTTCTCACTTAACATGGTGTCACTTCCAGGGGGCTGGGTTGGCCGTCGTCTCTGTAACCACTCTAGCTCAACATTGTGTGAACTGTATGCATTCTGGATGCTGTTAGTCTTGTTTGTCAACGTGGAGTGAATGCTGCCATTTTTTTACTCCAAACCTGCCCTTCATTCCCTCTCTAGTGTTCAGCCCACACACTCTACTGTTATTCAGCAGATTTTATCGGTTTTGGCCTTATTGCGTCATCGTAACTTGACTGTCAAATTTTTATGGGTGCCATCCCATGTACTTTTACGTCACAATGGTACAGTTGACAGACTCGCAAAGGAGGCCGGCCGTCTGCCTCCTCGTGGTGCTGGACGTCCTCTCTCCCTGACATGTTACCTCTCTAAAGTCGGCTCCGCCGCTCTCCTCCCTGTATGGCGATGCAGGGATGCAGAGAGGCCCTTCAGCATCTCCATCACCCATTACGAGTCTGTCTGCCTTCACAAATATTCCTACCGTCGTCGAGGCCTCATGGTTCGGAGGCACAATGTAGTCTCTGCTCGTTTGAGGCTTGGCTACCGGCCACCGTGGCAGGTTGCTGGGATGCAGGGTGAGCCTCCCTTCACTGAGTGTCGCTTGTATCGAGCGCCTCATGCTAACACTATAGAGCACTATTGCCTCGCCTGCTCCACTGTCCGACACTTGCTGCCCCAGGGCCTGCCACTTGATGTGGTTTGTCGACACCTGCTGAACCATCAGGTTCTGGAGGAACTTCTGGTGCGCCACCCTCGTTTTGGTGGATTTAAGTACTTCATGATGTAAATATTTGTCTGTGTGCTTGTGCTTCATTCTGTTATGTTTTCGTGATGTGTGTGTGTGCGCGTGTGTGTGTGCTTGTGTGTGTGTGTGGTCATTGGGTTCTCGTGGGTCCCGCCTACCCTTGTGTACTGTTGTCTGCCTATTGACTGATGCTACGGCGCAATGAATTAAAAATAATAAGGACCCCTTTTCAATTTTTGGAATAATTTCTGTTGGTGCGGGTCTGACCTTGTAATAGTTTCATTGGGCTGTCGTCCAGAAAGCATCTGAGCCATATAGCCACCCCAAACTCAGGTGGGCTAGAGATTGTGATGCACGAGTGTACAAGAACTCCCTACAGGAGCCAACTCCCCTGAACGAGTTTATGGACTCAGGAATCGAACAATCAACATCGTAACAATGAGACTTGGTCATCTTCAAAAGATCATTGATTTCGCCAGCATTAATCGTCTTAACAAGGAGGGATCCATTCGACAATTTCTTGACCTGGTCCACCTCGCCACAACAATAGTCAATCACCTTCTTAATAATGAAGGGGTTGACACTTGTTATAGAAGTTGTCCCAGATGTGCGGTCACAAACTTAGCCTTTCAGGCCGTATCGGTGGTTGAGCCGGGTCAGGACCCCGGGGCGGGAGGGGGTTCCATCATGACTCACTTCCCCTTACGGGGAAAGTGAGTGTTCGCACGCCGGGAAAACAAGGGAAATAAACACTAACCAGGGAGGAAATCTATGTTCACAACAACCTCTCAAGACATTACTAGGTGGCCGTGTCTCAGGTTATCATGACCCCAGAGCGATCAGTGGGGGAATTCACCCCGTGCATACAAATGTTGTGAACAACTAGGTACAGAAACCTACTGTACCTAACTAAGGGGAAGGAGGAAAATGACACCTGACGATCTTTATTTAATTCTACTAGAGTGCTACAACTCTGCAAAGATGGGGAAAAAAACTAGCTGCTGCCAGAAAACACGTCCGTACGGCCCGAGTGTCGCATCAAGAATGTGCTTTTTCCTTACCTTACCTTGTTGGATTTATTGGCTATCAACCAGTAGCATATAGCCAAAGGTCATTAAGCCAATGGATCCATTTTATTATATCAATCTATATAAGGTCATAAAGTTTTGTCTCTCTCAGAAAACTCATCAGTTTGTTTATAATATTCTTATCATCTGATAGAATATTTTCGATGGTGAAAGCAATATTTTTACATTGGAAATATTGTTTAATTTTAGTTCTCTGGTTTTCATATGCATTACAAAATATTAATTAATGACTTATAGACATTACTGATGTGCATGATGGACACATGGGGGGAAAATGTCTATTAACATAGGGTTCAAGATGTGTTAGCCATGTGGAGTTTACCCTGAGACGGGCCAACACCACCTCGTCCCTGCGACTACGCCATGATGACGTAGCGAAGGGTTCTTCAATACGTGTTTTTACTTTAATCCTGATGTTTAATCTGGTCCACTGCCTTTGCCACAGGAGATGAATTCGAGACTTAAAGAGGGAAACAAAACACCTGAGATCCGTACGGACTATGCTAAGGTCCAGATCAACAGTTGACCCGGCTAGTATATCAGTCTGATCATTGCCATAGATACCATAATGTGAAGGTACCCATATTAGCTTGATTGATTTATTGACACGAAACAGCTTACTAATGATACTACCCTGTATTTCGTTGTTAGTTGTATTTAAGGATTTAATAGCTTGAAGAGAACTTAATGAATCTGTAAAAATAACTATGCTATCGTAGGTCGTCGATAGGGCAAAATCCAAAGCTTTATTAATAGCAAAAAGTTCTGCAATAAATATCGATGTATGATTCGGCAGTCTGAATCTTAACTGCCATTCAGTCGACCATACATCTGCACCCACACATTCATCCGGCTTGGAGCCGTCAGTATACAGATGGAAATATGAAAGATATTTAACAATTATCTCACGAAACCTCTGGTGTACCTCCACCTCCGGCACCTGGGATTTAACCCTTGGCAGCCAGGAATCCACAATAGTGAAGGGGGGTGTTACCCAGGGTGCAATATTTACTAAAACCAGGGAATCGATTGTTGATAATTCTATACCGACACTCTCTACGAGGTCGTGGAGTCTTGCTCTGAGGGACCTCACGCCAGTGCCCTCCGGGGCCATGCGACGCCCAGGCGGATAACTCGGCCCTTCCGGGGGCCTATCGCCATGGCCCCCCGGCTGCAAATGCCTCACCAAGGCATTACCGGGAGGATGACTCGGCTTCCCGGGTACCTGAACTTGGGGCCTGGTCCCCATTGGCTTCACGCCAGTGCCCCCTGGGGCGCAGGGGTTCCCGGACGGATGACTCGGTCCCTCTGCCAGGGGCCTAGCGCCATGGCCCCCCGGGTTCTGTTGCCGTAGCAAGGCATTCCCGGGAAGATGACTCGGAAGATTTCTTAGCACAGTATACTAAAAGTTGTTGATCTCGTCTCAATCAGAGGGGAGGCACTTGTGACTCCACCTCTAGACGCTCGATTCGAGTGCAACGTAAGGCTCCAAGACACACACGCAAACACGCATTCTGAACAACATCCAAACCTTTCAACACAGACTCAGATGCCGAACCATACACTATTGACCCATAATCTACTCTAGATCTAATCAGGGATTTATATAGCATTAGCAATGACTTCCTATCTGCTCCCCATTTTGTACCTGAAATGCAAATTGAGTGCTCTTAAACATTTTATTTTTAACTGACTGACATGTACTCGCCATGTCAGTCGACTGTCAAAATGCAGTCCAAGAAATTTAGTAGAATTTTGAATAGGCAGGGGATTGTCACCCATAGTCAGCCGGACGTCTGGCTTCTTCCTATGAGTGAAAATAACCCCTACACTCTTTCTTACTGAAAACTTAAAACCCCACTGGAGGCCCCAATTGTGAATCAAATCCAGTGCCAATTGGATCCGATTGTTGCCGAAAACTCTGCATTACATCTGGAGTGCCATATCGCACAGTCATCGGCGTACACTGAGTATTTAAGATTTCGAGGAGGAGCTGGTAGAATGTTATTGATCATACATAGAAATAAGGTCGGAGACAGAACACTCCCCTGGGGGACCCCATTTGCCTGGACAAATATGTCCGAGAAAGTGACTGTGTTCGAAAAAAGCTTGACAGAGAAAGTTCTGTCAGAAATGAAATTCTTAACAAAAATGGGCAGGTTACCGCGTAATCCCATCGCATATAGTTTCCTGAGAAGGCCATGTCGCCAAGTCATGTAGTAGGCTTTTTCAGTGTCTAAAAATACTGCAATCAAATTTTTTTTTTTGGCAAATGCCTCTTGAATTTGAACTTCCAGGTTTACTAGCTGATTTAGCGTCTGGCGACCTTTACGGAAGCCACACTGCTCGTCAACCAGCAAATTCCTGGAATTTAAAAAATGCAATAGCCTACGATTAACAATTCCTTCCATGACCTTGCATAAGCAACTTGTGAGCGCAATAGGGCGATACGATGAAGTCGATCTGGGGTCCCACCCTCCTTTCGGTATGGGAATGACATGTGCAAAGTGCCACGAGTTTGGAAAGGTGTGACCCCTCCAAATCTCATTAAAAACCTGCAAAATCTTGATAATGGAATCATGATCAAGATGCTTTATCATCTCATAACGAATCTCATCGGGTCCTGGGGATGTCCCACTACAGGCTCCTAGGGCTTGGACAAGCTCTTGCATTGTAAGATCACTGTTGTAATCTAATTCATCTCCTGTGGCAAAGTCAATATGCTGCAGCTCTGATGCTTCCTTGATGGGCAGGAAAGCTGGATGGTAATTTTCAGAGCTGCTAGCCAAAGAGAACTGCCTGGCGAGGGCGTTAGCAATGTCTCTAGGTTCGTAATAGTGGATGTTATTAAAAGAGATGTTGGTAATTTTATTTGATATTTTTTTCTTATTTAATTTTCTTACAGTGGACCAGACTTGGGAAATTGATGTTTCACTGTTAATACTAGAGACAAAGCATCGCCAGGAGTCTCGTTTGGCTTGTCTGATGGTTCGACGAGCCCTAGCTCTCGCAAGTTTATACTTGCGAAAATTCTCATAACTAATGTGATTTTTGAAAAGCCTGTAGGCTCTATTCCTCTCACACAGTACCCTGCGGCAATCTATGCTTTGCGCTATCTACCGAAGTCTTAGGAATTGTTGCCATTGCGGCTTTGAGGATATTATCGTGAATATTATTTCCTTTATCATCAATGGTTTCTCCAAGAATTTCAATATTGACACCCATTGTGAAGGACACCCAGTCTGCTTTTTTTACGTTAAATTTAGGTGCTGAAGGCTCTTTAATAGTGTCGCATTTAAATTTAATCAAAATAGGAAAATGGTCGCTTCCCAATGAGTCATCAATGGGTAGCCACTGGCAAGAGGCTGCAATTGATGGGGAGACCAGAGATAGGTCAAGGACGCTAAAATTACCAGTATTATCATCAACTCTCGTCGGACTACCGTCGTTCAGAAGAACCAAATTGGAATCACTGATTAGCCTAGCCATCTGTTCCCCCTTTCTATCATCCTGCAGGGAACCCCATAACGTATGATGAGCATTAAAATCTCCTAAAATTACTTTTCTACAAGGCAGACTGTCCTGTAGATCAAAAACATCATCATAAGTTACTGTATCAGGAGGACAGTAGACAGAACAGATAGTCAGGTAGGTGCCACCGAATTTTACTCTGCAAGCGACACTTTCCAGAGGAAAATTACAGGGCACATCAGTAAATGGGAGGTTATGGCGGATGTAGATTACCACTCCACCACCCCTCCCCCTACGGTCCCTCCTAATTAACTTGTAGTTCCGAAGCTGAACAACCTCGTCTTCGACTTGGTCGTTCAGATGAGTTTCCTGAAGGGTAATAATATCGGCAGTGTAAGAACAAGCCAAGAGTTTGAGTTCATTTAATCTAGCTCTAAGACTTTGACAGTTTCATTGGAGTATGATTAGCGCGAAGATTATCGCTGTTTATCGGGTTTCTTGGGGCCTTGTTCGTCTGGCCGAACCTTTTTGTGTTGGGAGGGAAGACCCTCTTCCTCCCCTGCACTTCCCGGGGACCTCCCGCGGGCTGGTTTCTCGACGGTAGCCTCCATCGCCTGTTCCTCTCCATGAGGTACAGAGCCGGACGACTCCCGGATGTAGGCTTCATGGGAGTCACCTGAGCGAGAACATGAGATCTTGAAGCTGATACGGTATCATCAGCCTTATGGTGTTTCTTTTGTTGGGTTGATTCAACAATTTCAGCTATTGTCTTAGTCAAACTTTCTACTTGAAGCGTTAATTTGCAAAAGGTATCCTTTAATTCTTTAATTTCTTTATCTTTAGCCTGGATAGTCACGTTAACATCAGTTGTATTTACAGGAGCAGTGGTGCCAGTCATAGCTGCAGCATAGGAAACTGTGGGAGTTTGGTTAACCCCCTCCACCTTCCTCTTTGCCTCACCATAACTGACATCATGAGCCCTCATGTATGCCATTGCCTCAGTCTCCACTTTAAGGCTCCTGCAGTCACCTGCGCTTGCCTGGTAGGGGCCGCCACAATTAGCACACCTGAGAACTGTCTCTGTACACAATTCTGTCTCGTGACTACCTGCACCTTTACCACAAGTGAATGAATCTTTATTAAAACACCTCAATACTGTGTGTCCGAATTTCTGGCAACGGAAACAACGCATCGGTTTCTGAACATATGGTCTAACGTGAACTATTTCATAACCAATCTTAACCGTGTCTGGAATCTGTGCTGAAGCAAAAGTCATAAAACACAAGCCAAATTTCTCTCTCTTGTTCTCTCTCATCCTGGTCATACTTTGAACATCAACAACGCCTTGGTCCTTCATTCCTTCCAAAATGTCTGCCTCATTCAGAGCGGCCAAATCCCCATGGAAAATGACGCCCTTACAGGTATTTGGCCCCACTGGAATGGTGGTTTTTCACCTTCAAGTCATGAATTTGCGTCAGTTTAAGGAGATCCTTAACCTGGGATGCCTTCAGTACTTTCACCAGGAGACTACCATCACGTAACTTATTAGCAGAAGCAAGACTGCTACCTGCTTGACCATCAAGGACCTTTTTGATAAAAAAGGGGTTAACATTCTTGAGAGACTGACCCTCATCTACACATCTAATATTTACGTATCGAGTACTCATAGGAGGAATTTTAACATCAAGTTGTCGTTGTCTGTCTGCCGTAGGGGTTCCATTATTGTCAGCTGTTGTCCTAGTTTGGTCCTTGGTCGTTAGCCTCCCTCCTTGAGGAGGAGGGAGGCTCGTCGGGGGATCATCCATCCGGGGCATCGGATTACGTCCGACCCCTCTCCTAACACACCCACCTACCTCCCTTAACTATTATATCAATCCCCCAAAAATGGACAATAAGTTAGGTAATACAAGTTACCTTTACTCGCCCTCCCCCCCCCCCCTAGCGGTA
Source organism: Petrolisthes cinctipes (assembly GCA_033782935.1). NCBI lineage: Eukaryota > Metazoa > Arthropoda > Malacostraca > Decapoda > Porcellanidae > Petrolisthes > Petrolisthes cinctipes. The sequence goes on along the minus strand of JAWQEG010000831.1, from coordinate 1,304,498 downwards.
GCCTGGCGGCGTTCTCCAGTACCAGCTAGGGGATCGGAGTTTGTGCGGAAGGAACTTCCCCACCACCGAACCTGCCTAATGCGAGGGGTGGTGTAGTTAGAACCCACCTCCTAAGCGAATACCGTTGCTCAGACAAGAGACAACCGTAGGCCCAGGAGGTCGCACGGAAAATATGGAAGAAAAAATAGTTTAAGAAAAAGAGGTGCCCAAATAACGCACCAGACTACTGGGCCCCCCTACCACAGGGTTTCCCCTGAGGCAGCGAGTGCTGCGGGTCTGGTGTGGGGAACAACTAACTACTATCTATCATAAACTACTGTTTGTCCTCTAGCAAAAAAACAAAACACTGAAGGTGCAGCACAGCAGTGCAGCAAAACGCTGCAAATTTACTTTAATTTTTTACTCTACACCAGGCAAAGAGGCAACAGAGTACTGCTGGTAAGAGGCCTCGGTATACCAAGGTAGCTCCACGGACAGTACTGTATTCTGTTGTCGCTATGCACAACAAGGACGAGGTCTTGACTGCACAAAGTCTGGACGCATAATGTGTCAAATGCTTTTTCCCAGATTTCCAGCGCTTATATACTCTTGAGTCGAAGCTTCACAAGCCCAATTGGTTTCACGAGATTTTGGATGAACTAACTGATGCGTGTGTGTGAAGCATGTGAATTGTCGTTGTGGTGGTTTCGTGTGTGTGAAATGTCGTTGTGTTGGTTTCGAGGCACCACACTGTGAGACACACATGATAACACCCAGTGACCTGCATATATTAATTTTTCATCATTACTTACTATATAGACCGGACTTGATACTGTGAGACACACATGTTGAGGCTTTATGATAAAAATATATTGTATAAGCAATGGCATTTTCACAGTCACTTAAAATTCCTATTTCAGTTCCATATTTCGTGTTCATGCAATGTGGCTTTGTTTTTATTTGAAATCACACATAAATATATATTCAATATCCTTACAGCACAGAACGAGCTCCTATGGAATTATGGTATGGCAGTTGGTAAGATATTGGACACTCTTCCCGATCGTAAATGTTTACCACTTCTACTCACAGATGGCTATACTTCAACTCACACGATTTTCAAGGTATGAGTGTTGTTAGTTGTCCAGACTTCGTATCGTCGTGGACATATTATGTCTCATTACACATATTGAAAACTCAAACTAATTGCTGACTAGTTTACTTATATTTTCACGTTCTCATATGATGTTATTGTTTTGAATAGTGAGTAGCAGCTGAGTCACTCCTATGTACACAGGTGTATCCTACTGCCGCGCTCTCGGCCATTTTATATGCCCTCCAAGTGATTTTTACTCTCCCGTAGCCTACTTTTAATAATTTTTGCGATTCCTGTAGTGCCTTGCAGACCTTGGGCAATTTTAACCCTGCCCATCCCCTGGTGTTGGCCATTCTCGAGTGGCTTGTCCTCCTGGGTCGTCGTGGCCACAAAGTGACATTTTGTTCGTTCCCGACACATGTGGGTGTCGATGGGAATGAGCGAGCTGACGCCCTGGCTAGGGCTGCTGCCTCCAGTTCTCGGCCTTCTGCTAGGCATCATCCCGTACCTGCAGTGAACCTTCGACCCTACATAGATGCTGCAATTCGTTCCTGCTGGCAGGACAGATGGGATGCTGTCTTGGCTAACAAGCTCTGTGGCATCCACCAGCGCCTGGGTTTGTGGAGCTACAGCGGCCTGTCCCGCCGGTGGGAGGCAGCTCATGACCGTTTCCGCACTGGCCACACACTATTGACTCATGGGTTTTTAATGGAGAGGGCTCACCCTCCCTACTGTGATTATTGTCTGGTCCCTCTAACAGTGCGGCATCTTATTGTCGAGTGTCCCAGCCTTAGGGTGTTTGTCGTAGGCACTCTCCGAGTACCGGGTGGGTGACGGTTCTTAGTCTCTCCCAGGTGCTCGGGGATTAGGCTTGTAGTGTGGGAGGGAACACCCTCTCCTATGTGGAGGAGGCTGGCCTCCTCCACAAATTGTGAATTTTATGATAATTATGGCTTTTTAGATAGTTCAATGTTTTTAATTTTGATTCTTTTATATATTTTACTTAAGTTCGTCAGGTTCTTTTAGTAAAAATGTGCATTTTAGTTTTCTATGTCCTTTTAATCATGCTGCCTATCCCTTTCGGAGTTGTGAAGCCTATTTAATGCGTGTACCTATTTTATTAATGATGTAGATGACCATTTTATGTTGGGCGGTATATGACCCTAGTTGTTGCGCCGCCAGATGCCTAGTGGGATCTAAAAATCAATCACTCAATCAATGTCCCCTGCAGCTTCAAAATTGCCCAATGGGCGCAAAAATCTCGGATGATGCAACACTGTACATGCTCACACACGTGTTTCTTACACTTCAGGGAAACATGTCATACTGTGCTAAGGCAGTGATAGGTAAAATTATAAAATTTGTGCAAGAAAGCATATCCACCCAAAATTGTTATGCAATAGTCTTACATCAATCATAAGGGATCTGTGTTGAATAGTATATTGTCGGTGGAAGTTAAATACGTGGAGAAAATATTGCTGTTTTTACTCTTTTTCAACAGGTAAATATACTTTTTAAAAATAACTTACAAGCCAATAACTCGATATTCAAAAGCATATGACAATTTTTTTTATTAGAAAAAGTACATAAAGTTGGGCAGAAAAAGATTATCCAAAAAACCCGCCTTGTACTGTACGTATTAAACAGTATTTCAACGGTTGCCACCAGGGGGCAAAACAGCCCAGTGCACTGGCCCATTAGTGACGCTGGATATCAAACTCACAACCACAATCACTACACAACGGGATTCAACACATCAACAACCAATACCCACTAGTGCTCCTACCGCAACCACGACGACTACACCAAGGTAACCAACACATCTACAACCAATCAGTGCTCCTACAACAACCACGAAGACTACACCGCGGTATTCCAAGCTTCTACAACCAACACCCACCAGTGCTTCAACGACTACCATGACGCCTACAACCACGTGCACCTACAACACCGACGACGCATCCCGCCACACACAACACCACAACAAAGGTATTTGAGTGCACACATTACTATTCTTTCCTTTACTACCCGTTCCCTGTTGATAGTTCTTTCCTTGGTATCTCGTACTTCCCCAACAACTATAGTTTACCCCCACACTCTTATATACAATCCACACCTGCTCATACCTGGCCCCACCCGTCCGTACTCTAATGCCCTTTGTCTTGTCCCGCCGCCACCAGCACACCACCCTACCGCACATAGAGTCACACCCTTCCCCATACCTGTCTTCCCCAGTACTTTTCTGTGAAATCTACTCACCACTTACCCCCCCTTGCACGCTCCCCATTCTCACCACATGCTACCACCCGACCAAACTCATTTCCACGCTACCCTTGTTTACCCCCGCCTTTGCTCGCACCACTATTTTTCTCTATCCCCTGTCACCACCGTTAACACCCTGTTTTCTCACCAGCCACAATACTCTCCTCTGCCTTTTTTTTCCCCCTCAGCCCCTCGGATTAACTAGACACTTACAGTTTACACTTCTACTTACACCGCCTGTGCTTCTTTACCTTCCTTATATATATTTCTTTTGGCCTGTTTCGCTTACCTGTGTTGTTTCCTCCACCCACGCTACCACCTTCCTTGTCCTTACCCACGGGTACACGCAATTTTTGTACCTATGCTACATATACCATTCTTTACTTATAATCTTTGATTCACTTATACTCCACACACCAGTTACAACCATCATACCAGTGTCTACAAGTGCTACAGTGATTACCAGTGACCATTAAGTACGCCACGTGTGTCCTCCCCCAGTCTAACACCCCACATTGCCAACAAAGACCGACGCACGCAGAAAAGTGCCTATATTTACCTGTGTATGGACTTTTGTTTTTGGACACGAGGTCAGAGAAAATTAATACTCACACGGTGTCTTCAGTTTTTCCAAGTGCATAGTGTGTACGACGCCAGCCCCCCCCCCCCAATCACACCATAATACCTACATCCTACACACGCATACGCCCTAATATTTTAACCCACGTTCCTAACCTACATTTCCACACGCCCTACCTTAACATATACCTCCTACCACCAAACCCAACTCTTACCCCACCACCACACCAACATGTACCCTACAACCGCTACCACACATGAAACCCCCAACCACTCTCCCCCAACTCAAAACACCGTTACCCTCAGTCACAACACCCCACACAACCCCACCTGGCACATTCCTTACGTCCCCCCCCCCCCTTCTCATTTAACACACACACGTGGTTTGCACACACGGACGCGGTATGGCAGGGCAGCAACTATACCGACGTAGTTTAATACCAGGCTGTCCTGAGAGCTCTCTGTTCAGACATATTATCCTCAGTGACACAACTTCTCAACTCCTTGACCCAGGGCGCCCAATACGAAGGGGTCAAGTTTGCCATCACTGCTGCGCACGGGAAGTCTTCCAGGCAGCAGCTTAAAGCTCTCGGGGACGTTCAGGTAGAGGGGCACTGCCTGTGGTAATTTGATTTCCTAAAATATGAATCTTTTTTAAACCCATTGTGAGACTTTGGAGTCTCTTCAGAAACTGATGCTTGAGCTATCTTGTATATAGTTAATCATTTGGCTATTGGCCTCCTGACTGTGCACACCTATTGCTGAATAGAGCCTTAAGTTGACGAGGCAAACCAAGTTTACTTATACCACAATATATTCAACAATATTTACAGTATTGTGTGTGAACTAATATTGCCAATCATGGATGAACTTCTACGACCTCACCGATTTGAAGGCTCTCAAGACACAAAGCCTGCTGAATGGAGTTGTAGTGAGCATCTCACCTGTCTGGCGCTCACGCATTCTCAAGTTCCCTTGTCTACCAGCACTCGCGCGCTTTACCTGCCCAAGATCGCCTCCCGTGTGGGCCAGCATCGGCCACTTTTCCACTAGCGCTCGACCTGGAAAGTTGCCTCTCCCTCACCTGCTGCAACCACTGCCACACCAAGACACCACGTGCCTCTCTACACCAGCTTCTACAGATCCCTACGCTACATCACTATGGCAGGCAAGTTTGGTGAACTACAAGGTGCTTGTCTACTACTTACTACTGTGCAACCCTGTACACTATATTGAATAAATTGTACCTTGTATTCAAGTCTGTTCACTTCCGGTAGTAACACTGTCCCAAGTGTTTACAATTGGTGACCCCGGATTTATATTCGTTTTAACAGTCAGTTATTCACTCTAGCAAGCTACCCTAGGCTACTTCCACGGTCTACGAGTTTCGCTACACCTCTACTACGGACTCCACTCTACATCCAAGTAAGCTCCACATTCTATGTCCAAGTGCTACTACCACGCTAGTACTCTACGCCAGACATACACTACGTTACTACCACACTAGTACTCCACCATAACTCGTCAGGTAGAAACGACCCATGATGGGTGAGCTCTTGTCTCCATCCCATCAGCTCGTGACTGTACACACACATTCTTTCTCCCACAGACCATCCTTCTCTCTCTCTTCTACGCTCCTCAGCTTTCCGGCACTAAATAGTATGACTGTATGACCTGTACTTTATTGTATATATTACATACATAATTATTGCATTGCGTACAGACAGGGTATGAACGTGTGGCAGTGGGCGAGTGTTACTATACAATACATACCATGACAAATAATTCCTTTTTATTTTCTTTATCATTTTATATGTAACATCTGAAAGCACCATGGTATTCATGGGAATTTTATGTACAAGATCACCTACTTTATTCTAAACTTGCGTGTATCAATAAAAAGTATAAAGTTGTATAAACCTCATAATTGTATTCTCCAACTTCTACTCACTGTAATTCCTTACTCTTTTACCCTATCGAGTTTTGGTAATTTGGTTGTAGATGTACAATTACTGCTCAAATGATGTAAATTTAATATGCCTAGATTGTGTAATAGATGAACTATGTAAAGAAATGTAAACATTTTTTTTAAATCGGCACAGTAACGATCACAAAGAAAACATTAGGGCTGACATGGCGACACTGTCTATCAGCATTACCAATAGTCTAAGGATGAAAGGGCCTGGACGTAGCCATGGCTGGGCTAACTGGCGCATGCACAATTCTCTCCATCCTATAAGTGGGTTTAATATTCCCAGAGTACAGTTACTGCGAGTGGCATTGGTAGCGTAGTGATTAGCATGCTTGCTTATGTCGATTTAGGCACTTCGTTCAAGGCTATTGGTGTTTATATTTTTACTATTTTTACATAAACTATTTTATACTATTTTCACACTGCCACGTAGGGATGCCAAGGTCAGGCTAAAAGGATGCTAAGGTTAGGCCCGAAGGATACCAAGGTTAGGCATGAAGGATGCCAGGGGTAGGCCCAAAGGATGCCAAGGTTGGGCCCGAAGGAAACCCCAGTTTAGGTTAGGTCAGGTTTGTTAGTCTGATTTAAAAAAATCATGAATTGGTTATATTAGGTTAGGGAGTAACTTGCACATATGCCAGTTAGCCGAGCCGCAGCTACGGCCATGCCCTCCCCTAAGGAAAATAGTATAGAGGTTGATGTAGAAATGAAGAACAGAGGAAAGAGAAGAATTATAATGAACATGGTACGGAGATGAATGGGGATGTTGGGAGGGTTGGGTGAGAATGTATTTTCGTACATATATGGACAAATTTAAACCGTTTCTTTTTCTACTTACCTTGCAAGTCAACTTTTGGATATAAGCATTTTGTGAATCATAGTTTGTCATGGCCCAATATTCACTGAAAAGTATTCCGGAGTTTCTGTTAAAGCCTAGTTTACACTAAAGCTTAGTTTACACAAATGCAATTAAGCTCCCGAAGCCGTCACGAATAAGCGAACAGTCAATTATCGGGGACCTGGGAGCCGAATTTCAGATTTCTATCTGTTGCTACGACCTTCTGCAGGTGGTACTGCGATGGATCTGTGATGTATCACAATTGTTCCGGGAATGCTCCCAAATTTACTAGTGGCGCTGGCACAACTATTTTGTCATTTTAACATTACTTTTTTTTTTTTTTTTTTTTGCCAGCGGCGCACACCGTTGTACCAGCGGTTGCCGGAGGTATATCTGCTTAGAATACTTACAAATGCCAATTTAGGTATATATTCGGAAATGTTAAAATTATCATTATAAACATTGAGATGCTACTAGATAATGACTTCTCCAACAATTTAATCTTTCTGGGAATAGTTTCATGTGAATGATTAGGAAATAATGGTGGGCGTAATCAATTACAACAGGTACTGTAAAATATTACTTTGATAACTAGTTGAACATCTCTTTAATTAATTATTTTTTTGGGTACTAATAACTGTATATTTCAGCGTACAGTACTTTTATAGTATAATAATTGAGTCATCATTAAAGATTTACATATAATTCTACCATGAGTATTAACTTGTTTCGATGATATACAAGATAAATTTTGAGATATTTGATTTACTTTGCTTACAGAATATTACGTAGCGATACATATTGACATTTCTTATCAGTACATTTTTTCATCTGTTAATATAGGTTACTGTGGCTGCTTATTTTATACAAAGCTATTGTAATCGAGCAATAATCAATTACTGTAACCACGATTACTATAAAAACAGCTTAAATGCCAACCACTATTAGAAAACCGTCCACTCTCACAAGGTTGCTTAAATTTTAGATCAATACACAAAAACACGAAACATATAAAGAAATTAAACGCATCTGTGTTTTTTCTCTAAACATATGCTCCACAAAAAATGTTAAGGTAATAAGCCCAAAATATTGCAATTTACTCACAATCAAGAACTTCACATTAGAGCGACATGTCAGATTTGCCAGGGAATCGCCTGTCTACCCCCGTCCTATACCGACATTAAACTAAATACATTTGTGAAAATGTGTATGAATTTGTATGTTGCCGGTATGTCCCAAGATACATCGCCGGTTCACCGACAATGCTACTCCGGTGTTTGCATGGCGGCCAAGAGGTCGGGGGTGTATCGCAACGTGTTTTTGGAACCAATTCAACAAGGCTGCAGACGTCGCAGCCGTAGGTGCACCTGCATTTCCTCTGCGGCTTTATTTAATTCGGCATCTGTTTCGAAAAGTTGGGAAGCCCAGCAACTTTTCGTGGCGCACCACAAACTGCCAGCAAAGCAGTTAAAACATTAAAGTATTCGAAATTTTGCCAAGTTGTGTCGGTGTTGGGAGCTTATTCGCGTATATTATTGTGTAAACTAGGCTATACACAAACAAGCTCCCGAAGCCGTCTGCTTTCTTGATTGACTTATACTGTCCAAAATGTCCTGACTGATCATGTGCAATCTCTAGGGCCTTATGGACTAACTGACGTGGCACAACTACAGTGTACATGAAACTACCATCCACACTTGTTCTTACATAATGCAATACACCCTCCAGAATCTCAAACTGGTCCAACGTGGTACGAACAATTTTTCTCCTGGGCACTGCTACACCCTGCAAATACTCTACCAGCTCGTTCCAAGATGGATCCGCTCGCTGTTCTCTTACAAACACTTCCCTAACTAGACCTAGCCAAGTGACATTTGGTTGGTGTACAATGACCCGTACTGGTCGTGACAGTTGATCAGCTACAATAATATATTTCCCCTTCACATACTTGAGGCGATAATTGTACTCTCTCATCTCAAGCATCCACCTAGTTACTCGAGGGGATTTTGTACGTTTACGAAAGATACTAGTAAGAGGCTGATGGTCTGTTTGTGTTTCAAAAGTTGTTCGCCATAGAAAATGATGAAAATGCCTGCAGGCTAGTACTACAGAAAGTGCTTCTTTGTCTGTAACATTGATTTATTGATTTATTTAATGATGCCATTAGGCATCTGGTGGCGCAACAGCAATGGTCATATACCGCCCAACATAAAAGGTCATCTACATCATTAATAAAATATGTACAAAGATTAAATAATTTTCACTATCTTGAAAGGGAGAAGTAACATGAATAAAACCCACGTCTTCCAAAAAATTATATATTGATAAAATAACCTACTTAAGTTAGATATATAAAAGAATTGAAATATTAACAAAAAAACATTAAACTTTAACTACCTAAAAATTAATAGCCATAAATACAATAAAATTCACAATTTGTGGAGTAGGCCAGCCTCCTCCACATAGGAGAAGGTGTTCCCTTCCACACCACAAGCCTCCTCCCCGAGGACCTGAGAGAGACTGTAAGAACCGTCACCCTCCTGGTACTCAGAGAGGTGCCTACGACGAAGGTCACCAAGGCTGGGACACTCGACAATAAGATGCCGCACTGTCAAAGGGACCAGACAATCATCACAGTAGGGAGGGTGAGCCCTCTCCATTAAGAAGCCATGAGTCAATAATGTGTGGCCAATGCGGAGACGTACAAGAGCCGTCTCCCACCAGCGGGACAGGCCACTGTAGCTCCACAAACCAAGGCGCTGGCGGATGTCGCGGAGCTTGTTAGCCCCGACGGCGTCTCATCTGTCCTGCCAGCAGGAACGAACTGTAGAATCTATGTAGGGTCAAAGGTCCACTGCAGGAACAGGATGACGCCTGGCAGGAGGCCTGGAATTGGAGACCGCAGCCTTAGCCAGGGCATCAGCCCGCTCATTCCCATCAACACCCACATGGGCTGGGACCCAACAAAAAGTGACTTTGCGGCCACGACGACCAAGGAGGACAAGCCACTCAAGAATGGCCAACACCAGGGGATGGGAAGAGTTAAAATTACACAAGGCTTGCAAGGCACTACAGGAATAGCTAAAAATAGTAAACGAAGGCTGAGGGAGAGTAAAAATTACTTGGAGGGCATATAAAATGGTCAAGAGCTCAGCAGTAAAAATGGACATGACAGAAGGGAGCCTGCCGCCACGGCAAAAGTCAGGAAAGACAACTCCAAAGCCAACTCCAGCATCAGACTTTGACCCATCAGTGTACACAGGGAGGGACTCCCTGTGAGTGAAGGCATTTTCTAAAAATAGGGAACAAGCCACTGGAGGAGGAAGAGATTCCTTCTTGTCTGTAAAGCAGGTGCAGGGGAAAACTTCTGGAAGAAGCCTTCCTGACCCGGAAGCCAAAGGGCCGTGGTGCACGACAATGTAAAAGGTAGTACTGAGACATGATATCAGATGACACCGCCAAGCAGGGTAGGGGGTCAGGAAGTCGATGTAATTGATGCCAACAATGAACCATCAAGGACTGGTGACGGAGATCAAGAGGTGGCTCATTAGCGTTCACCAGGAGACTGGGGATTGGGGACGACCTGAAGGCTCCGGTTGCCAGACGTACTCCAGCATGATGATCAGGGTCTAAAAATCTGAGACGGTCATCGGTGGCAGAAGAGTACACCTCACACCCATAGTCGAGTTTTGACCTAATAAGAACATGGTATAGGCGGAGGAGGGTGGCCCGATCAGCCCCCCAGGACGTATGGCCCAGGACACACAATAGGTTAAGAGCCTTGAGGCAAGAGACCTTAAGTGTACATAAGTGGGGAACCCAAGTCAAACGTTTGTCAAAAAGGAGACCCAAAAAGCGAGTCTCCTCGACACAACGTATCCGATGACCATACATGAATAAGTCCGGATCGTGGTAGATGCCTCGGATGCGGCAGAAGTGTATAGCAACTGTCTTGGAAGGAAAAAATCGAAACCCATGAGAACCACACCAACGTGACACCCTGTCAAGGTCAAGCTGCATGCGCCGTTCCGCCACTGACATACGGGAAGTAGCAAACCAGACTGCCAGTTCGTCAACGTACATCGAGTTGGCTATACTGTCTGGAAGGGATGACGCAATGGCATTAATTGCTATTGCAAACAATGTGACACTGAGGACGCTTCCCTGGGGGACGCCCTCCTCCTGTGCAACAGATGCTGAGTGGGTTGTACCAACCCTCAAAAAAAAAACTGCGACCACTTAGAAACTCCTTAAGAAAGCGTGGAAGGCGACCTCGCAGGCCATATAAATGGAGTTGCTGTAGGATGCCATATTGCCATGTAGTGTCATAGGCTTTCTCTAAATCAAAGAATACACAGACAAGGTGTTGATGTCGTGCAAAGGCCTCACATGCAGCAGCTTCCAACCTGACCAGAGCATCTGTAGTGTAACGGTGTTTATGAAAGCCAGACTGGGACGGAGACAGAAACTTACCTTGTTCCAAGAAGTATACCAGTCTGACATTCACCATCTTTTCAAATAGTTTACATAGACAGGAGGTCAAGGCAATTGGTCGGTAATTGAGGGCAACACCAGAGTCCTTGCCCGGCTTGAGGAATAGAAGAATGGTAGCAACCCTCCACCCAGAAGGGAAGACACCCTCCAGCCAGATTTTGTTATATAAAGCTAAAAGAAATGAGATCGCCTCCTCACCCAAGTGTAGTAACATTGCATATGGGATGTTGTCTGGCACAGGAGATGTGTCGCCGCAGAGAGAGAGAGCAGAATGCAGGTCTCTCAGGGTGAATATATGGTTATAACTTTCATTCTCTTTCCCTGAGAAATCCAGGATAGTGCGCTCCTTGGCTCTTAACTCATGCCTGACAGCCAGAGGTCGAGAGTCACGGCTGCAGACTCTTGCAAAAGCCTTCGCCATGGTATTGGCAACTGTCAAACCATCCATGATCTTAATTCCATTGACCTTAAGTACAGGTGGAGAACTAGGAGAAAACTTCCCCGCCATCTTACGGATTCTCCTGAACACTTGGGTGAGTGGAGTTTTAGTATTAATTGAAGACACATAGGCCTTCCAAGATGCACGTCGGGCCTCTTTTAAAGCTCGTCTAGCCCGAGCCCTTGCCCGTCGGAAGTCCTCTAAAAGAGTTGGGTCCCCACGATTGCGACGAAGGCGAGAGAAAGCAGCGTCCTTCCCCCGCACAGCAGTGGTGCAGACTGGTGACCACCAAGGGACAGGACGTTTGGGAAAGTAGCCAGAAGTTCTAGGAATAGACTTGAGAGCAGCAGAGTGGAGCATATCAGTGAAATATGTTACAGCCTCGTCAGAGCTACCGAAATCGGCTACAGAAAAGACAGAAGAAGTTAGCTCTCTAAAAAACTGCCAGTCAGCTTTCTCTAATTTCCACCTAGGAAGACGAGACTGTGGTTCATACCTGTTACCTTCTAAAAGTATAGGGAAATGGTCACTGCCATATAAATCAGGCAAGACTCTCCATGTAAAATCCAACAGAGCATTGGGTGAGCAAAGGGAAATGTCAATGGCGGTAAAAGTCCCAGTAGGGCTATTAAAATGTGTCACATCTCCCGTATTTAAAACCCCTAATCCCTCATCTTCAATAAAAGAAGCCAATAAAACACCCCTGGGGTTGACCGATATGTCACCCCACAGAGGATGACGACCATTAAAATCACCCAATAAAATAAAGGGAGATGGAAAGTCCCCTACAAGACGGTTGAGATCACTCCTCTCAACTGTAACACTGGGAGGAAGGTATAGACTGCACACACTGTACGGGCGGTCCATGTCAAGCTCCAGGGTCGTGCATGGAATATCTCGGCGAACTAGGATGGCAGAGCCACCATGGTGACCTGCCCTTCAAATTAATTGGAATAAAATGCAGAGTATGCTGGAGGACTGGCAGGAATGTAGTCTCCAAGCATTGTCTCTTGGAGAGAAACACATGCAGGAGAGAAGCTAGAGAGAAGAACGCGCAGTTCCTCCCAAGAATCACGCAAGCCACGGCAATTCCACTGAAGGACCTTGAACAGTGTTACTTTAGTACCGATTTTTGGGAAGCCTCAAGGAGGTACTTCCCACTACCACCTCGATCTGAGGGTTTACTCGAACGATAAGATTTGTCCTGGGCCACTAGAAGAGGAGCGAACCCGAGGAGTAGTACTTGGGGCAGTAATTGGGACCCGTTGACGAGTCCCTGAAGCATCTGATATGTTAATAGATGAAGGTATACGAGCTGGGATATTCTTTGAAACAATTACATTGGTATTGTTCTGTACAGCAGTGGTATCACTGACACAGGCAGATACATCAAAATCCATTATACAGGTGGTAGAATCACTTCGCTGCTCAAGCGGAAGAGAAACTGAATCTTTTGAAGTCACAACATCCGTGGCATCCACATTAACTTCACGCCCCTCTGATGATCCCAAAGGAAGCTTGTGAGGAGGAACTTCTGTTGAATCAAGAGATTCATCACAGCCACGAGAACGCTTCTGGTGAAATCGAGAGGAAACTATGGATGAGTCCACAGAGATGGTTGCCTCACAAGGTGGAACATCTATAGAGTCAAGTGCCTCAGAGGAACCACGAAGGCCTCTCTGTGGCAGTTTAGGTGACTTAAGTTTCCTTTTGGGAGAGCGTGTGGCAGTGTGAACCTCTACCACATGGACACCTTTAGCTTAAGTCTGAGAATTGTCATCATTTGAAGGTCACCAGAATGAGTGTCTGATAAAGTTTCCAGGACAGAGAAACTATTATGTAGTGTCACCTTAGAAACGTTCTCACTAGAGCAAAATGCAGCTCCCTCTTGAGAGCTTTGAGAGGGTGCTGCAACCAATTTAGGGCGAAGGGAGGAGGCATATGTCTTCACACCACCATCCTTCTGTCGCCTGAAATTGAGTTGCCATCTGGCACTACCTGTGCTAATTAATTGGGTATTAGCCAAGTGGAGGATATCTTGCTCAAAGAGGTACATCTTACATTGGCGAGAACGCAAGGGGTAAGCATCTCTACAGTAAAAGCAGTAACTCTCTGACCGACACTCAGAAGTAAGATGTGAATCAAGAGCAGAACAATTACAACACCGGGAACGGTTGTTGCAGTTCCTCCTCCCATGACCAAACTCATAACAACAGAAACACTGTAGGGGACGCTGAACAGAAGACTTCACCTCAAATGAGGTGGGGTTAATGTTAATGCGATCTGGGATATGCGAGCCATAGAAAGTGAGGATGATCATATTTTTACTGTCTTTCATCTTCGTTACTCGTTGGACACTGTCTGGGCACATAGCGAGAATGTCCTCTTCTGAGAATTCATACAGGTCCTCATTATGTATACGCCCCTTGCTATAATTAAATGTTCGATGTGGTTTAATAGATTCAAACATGCTATCAGAAGGACTGGGGCGATTGAGGAGCATCATGGCCTGTGTAAGATCTTTGGCTCTGATTAAAATGCTCTTACCATATTTCTTTATGTGGCCCATTGGTAATAATCCTATTTCTTTTTCCAGATACCGGGACGCATGGATAAGGTTACCACGTCCCTCTCTATAGTAAGCCACAAACCAAAAGGGTGTAGGAACCCGACGTTCCTTTGGGACATGCTCTACAGAGTCATCATAATATATTAGGGCAATAGTCATTGTCACTGTCAACTACATTGATGGACCGAATCATCTGAACTTTACAATGAGTATCCCCCACCGTCAGAGAATCTTTTGCCTCAAATGCTGCTTTGGCAGCAGCATTTGTATTGAAAGTAATATAGCACCGATTAGACCTACAATCACTGTCATATGTGATTCGGATTCGAAGAACTACTCCAAAACACTTAAAAATGGAGTGGATAGCGCCATAGGAAAAGGATGCAAGTACATTCGTTAACATTAATGTGTCCAAATCGCTAACAGGGTTCTTCGACACAACACCCGACCTGCTAGGTCTAGTCTTATTTGCAGCTTTCTGCATATTACCACGACCAGAGAGTGACGTCTCGAGGGCCTGGTCGACCACCGCTCGAGGAAGAGATTGGGGCTTTTCTTTATCCATATATCATTGATTTGTTGTTTTTGGCCCCAGGAGCCAAGAGCTACTACCTACCGGGCAGATGAGGGGACCGAGCACTGGTCGCCGTGGGCGGGGTACCTCTTCCCCCACGGGGCCACTCGTTTTAAAAAGCAGCCCCAATGGCTCGAAAGTTTGCCCATGACGGTGCTAAGACCCCCTTCCTCAACATCTCCCGGCACAGACACCCAACCATCCAACATAGGACGGCCCCTAAAGGGCAGTCCCTCCGGAGGGCAGCGCTGTTGGCCTGTACTGGCAGCCTATTGCATGGGAACCATTTATTCTGGTCTCTCACTGGCGACATTACTAGCATGGGAAGCCCTCTCTTCCCGAAATCGGGGCAGAGCAGGGGCCGGAGCCCCCTCTAGTCTAGCTCGCCAGGTGTCAGAGACACGCAAGCCCCCCCACCACGTCAAGGCGGTTCCCATTGGGGGGGGGGGGTAACAATTCCGGGACTTATCTGAAAATCTAAACTTCGTTTCGAAACTCCTAATGTAATGGATAGTTCAATATGATGCTGGGTTCGAACCGACTGAGGTGCATACGGTTCCGCCACAGGTGAAGCTATCCCATTTGGATACTGCTTCTCATACTGTGATTCTCTATGATGAGTTGCAGCTGTAGCCTGCTGATAATAACCCTTATTAATATTATCACTATTATTATTATTATTTTTCCAGTTTCCTTTTCCTTGGTAACGGGTCTGAGAATTACCGTAATTAGGCTGTTGCGAATATTGAGGATGACCTTGTTTCGGCATTTGAGGATAACTATTTGACTCTGCTGCTGTGACTGACTTTTACTCGACTGATTAAAAGAAGCAGCTGAGTTCTTGGAAGTCTTATTCGACTGTTGCTGATTAAATTTCTTATTTGGCAGCTTATGTGTGTGATAACCGTAAACAAAGAAATTCGCATCCGACATCTCAACCATTTCTTTGAGACTTTTTACCTTGTTGGTCTTAACCTGTGCCAACAATACTGGTGGACAGGACCTCTCCAACTGTATAAGGAGTAATAGATCCCTCAGTCCATCCAGAGTCTTTGGTGTTTCGTCTTTATATTTTGTGCCAATCATTCTACTCTTAACAAAGTATTGAGGCAGTATTTCATCTAATTAGGAGTGAAGAGCGCGACATTCACCATCAATATAATGTTGTTTTTGTTCATTAAAAGGCACCTTTTCATCGATAAAGCTCATCCGACTCAGCCGTAGCTCCAAGTCACTAACTAGCAATATTTTCCAAACTGGCCATGCCCTGTTGAGGTTTTAAGTATGAGTCTTTTGGGAAAAGGCGAGATGCTTTGAGTAGGCTATCCCACCCCTGGCAGTTTGGCCCATTCCAGAATAGGCTAGACTAGATAATGTTAGGCGTATTCTAGATCATATAATTGTTATCTAATTATATAATGCGTCATTGACTTTTGCACGGAAATACCATAGATAAACAACGTGTTAGAATGATCCAAACAAGTAAGCAATTATGGTTCAATATCAGTATTAGAGAGAAGAAATAGAAAGGCTAATAATTTGGTGTGGTGTTCCAGGAGTCAGATGAGTTAAGAATGGCGTGGGGTCTTGGAATGTTCGAGGTGTCGATGGTTGGACAGGACGCTAATGTGACACAGGTACAGCTCTCCAGGGTTATTGCCCAGGCTCGCCGGGTAAGATAGAGTTGATTCCATTAGATTTGGTATGTTGTTAGACTAATAATAATATTAATATTATCCGTTATAGATTACTGTATACCTGGATGAAATTTCTAGATTACTGTATGCCTTGGTGAAATTGACAACTTTGCAGTATTGGTCCCTGAGTTGGCTTGTTATAGATATATAATTGCATACATAAAGGTTAGTAAGTGTATAAGGTGAGTAAGTAGTCATCTATGCAAGTAAGAATATCATTACAGCTGCAGTATTTGGGATATACCCTCACATCCCTAATTATATGACTGGGTAGTAATTGACCTGGGCCTTGGTAACGGGTTTCATAAAGCCTATGTCCAGTCTCAGAACAATAAAGAATATATTAACATAATTTGTAAGTAGACAGTTAGTACGTAAATAGGTATAAAAGTAAAAATGCATGGGAAAAAGTAAATATGTATAATGATCAGTATACATACCAAATAAGATGTTATTTCGCATGAAATACAGTAGGTATGTTGATTTGTGGGAAGGTACTGTACGGTAGGTACAGTACTTAGTAAAGATTGATTGATTGATTGATTTATTGATGCCATTAGGCATCTGGCGGCGCAACAACAATGATCATATACCGCCCAACATAAAAAGGTCATCTATATCATTAATAAAATATGTACAAAGATTAAATAATTTTCACTACCTCGAAAGGGAGAAGCAACATGAATAAAACCCACGTCTTCCAAAAAATCATATATTAATGAAATAACCTACTTAAGTTAGATATATAAAAGAATTAAAATATTAATGAAAGAAACATTAAACTTTAACTACCTAAAAATTAATAGCCATAAATACAATAAAATTCACAATTTGTGGAGAAGGCCAGCCTCCTCCACATAGGAGAGGTTGTTCCCTCCCACACTACAAGCCTCCTCCCCAAGCACCTGGGAGAGACTGTAAGAACCGTCACTCTTCCGGTACTCGGAGAGGTGCCTACGACGAAGGTCTCCAAGGCTGGGACACTCGACAATAAGATGCCGTACTGTCAAAGGGACCAGACAATCATCACAGTAGGGAGGGTGAGCCCTCTCCATTAAAATGCCATGAGTCAATAATGCGTGGCCAATGCGGAGATGGACAAGAGCCGTCTCCCACCAGCGGGACAGGCCACTGTAGCTCCACAAACCAAGGCGCTGGCGGATGTCGCGGAGCTTGTTAGCCCCGATGGCGTCCGATCTGTCCTGCCAGCAGGAACGAACGGTCGCATCTATGTCGGGTCGAAGGTCCACTGCAGGAACAGGATGATGCCTGGCAGGAGGCCGGGAATTGGAGACCACAGCCTTAGCCAGGGCGTCAGCCCTCTCATTCCCATCAACACCCACATGGGCCGGGACCCAACAAAAAGTGACTTTGCGGCCACGACAACCCAGGAGGACAAGCCACTCAAGAATGGCCAATGCCAGGGGATGGGAAGAGTTAAAATTGCACAAGGCCTGCAAGGCACTACAGGAATCACTAAAAATAGTAAACGAAGGCTGAGGGAGAGTAAAAATCACTTGGAGGGCATATAAAATGGCCGAGAGCTCAGCAGTAAAAATGGACATGACAGAAGGGAGCCTGCCTCCACGGCAAAAGTCAGGAAAGACAACTCCAAAGCCAACTCCAGCATCAGACTTTGACCCATCAGTGTACACAGGGAGGGACTCCCTGTGAGTGAAGGCATGTGCTAAAAAGAGGGAACAAGCCACTGGAGGAGGAAGAGATTCCTTCTTGTCTATAAAGCAGGTGCAGGGGAAAACTTCTGGAAGAAGCCATGGAGCCACCCTGGGGACCCTCACTGGACAAAGGGCCATGGTTCACGAGAATGTAAAAGGTAGTACTGAGACATGATATCAGATGACACCGCCAAGCAAGGTAGGGAGTCAGGAAGTCGATGTAATCGATGCCAACAACGAACCATCAAGGACTGGCGACGGAGATCAAGAGGTGGCTCATTAGTGTCCACCAGGAGACTGGGGATTGGGGACGACCTGAAGGCTCCGGTCGCCAGACGTACTCCAGCATGATGAACATGGTCTAAAACTCTGAGACGGGCATCGGTGGCAGAAGAGTACACCTCACACCCATAGTCGAGTTTTGACCTAATAAGAACATGGTATAGGCGGAGGAGGGTGGCCCGATCAGCCCTCCAGGATGTATATCTCAGGACCCTCAACAGGTTAAGACCTTAAGTGTACATAAGTAGGGAACCTAAGTCAAACGTTTGTCAAAAAGGAGACCCAAAAAGCGAGTCTCCTCGACACAGCGTATCCGATGACCATACATGAATAAGTCCAGATCCGGGTGGATGCCTCGGATGCGCCAGAAGTGCATAGCAACTGTCTTGGAAGGAGAAAATCGAAACCCATGAGAACCAGTCCAACGTGACAACCTGTCAAGGGCAAGCTGCATGCGCCACTCCGCCACTGACATACGGTAAGCAGCAAACCAAAATGCTAGGTCGTCAAGGTACATCGAGTTAGCTATAACATCTGGAAGGGATGAGGCAATGGCATTAATTGCTACTGCAAACAATGTGACACTGAGGACGCTTCCCTGGGGGACGCCCTCCTCCTGTGCAACAGATGCTGAGTGGGTTGTACCAACCCTCACAGAAAAACTGCGACCACTGAGAAACTCCTTAAGAAAGCATGAAAGGCGACCCCGCAGCCTATTTAAATGGAGTTGCTGCAGGATGCCATATTGCCATGTAGTGTCATAGGCTTTCTCTAAATCAAAGAATACACAGACAAGGTGTTGATGTCGTGCAAAGGCCTCACATGCAGCAGCTTCCAACCTGACCAGAGCATCTGTAGTGGAACGGTGTTTACGAAAGCCAGACTGGGACGGAGACAGAAAATCTCCCCGTTCCAAGAAGTATACCAGTCTGACATTACCATCTTTTCAAATAGTTTACAGAGACAGGAGGTCAAGGCAATTGGTCGATAATTGAGGGCAACACTAGAGTCCTTGCCCGGCTTGAGGAAAGGAAGGATGGTAGCAACCCTCCACACAGAAGGAAAGGCACCCTCCAGCCAGATTCTGTTATATGAAGCTAACAGAAATGAGATCGCCTCCTCACCCAAGTGTCGTAACATTGCATATGGGATGTCGTCTGGCCCTGGAGAAGTGTCGCCGCAGAGAGAGAGAGCATAATGCAGGTCTCTCAGGGTGAATATATGGTTATAACTTTCATTCTCATTCCCTGAGAAATCCAGGACAGTACGCTCCTTGGCTCTTAACTCATGCCTGACACCAGAGGTCGAGAGTCACGGCTGGAAACTTTTGCAAAAGCTTCCCCCATGGTATTGGCCACTGTCAAACCATCCATGATCTTAATTCCATTGACCTTAAGTACAGGTGGAGAACTAGGAGAAAACTTCCCCGCCATCTTACGGACTCTCCTGAACACTTGGGTGAGTGGAGTTTTAGTATTAATTGAAGACACATATGCCTTCCAAGATGCACGTTGGGCCTAATTTTAAACTCGTCTAACCCGAGCCCTTGCCCGTCGGAAGTCCTCTAAAAGAGTTGGGTCCCCACGATTGCGACGAAGGCGAGAGAAAGCAGCTCGCTTCTCCAGCACAGCAGTGGTGCAGACTGGTGACCACCAAGGGACAGGACGTTTGGGAAAGTAGCCAGAAGTTCTAGGGATAGAGTTGAGAGCAGCGGAGTGGAGCATATCAGTGAAATATGTTACAGCCTCGTCAGAGCTACCGAAATTGGCTACAGAAGAGACCGAAGAAGTTAGCTCTCTAAAAAACTGCCAGTCAGCTTTCTCTAATTTCCACCTAGGAAGACGAGACTGTGGTTCGTACCTGTTACCTTCTAAAAGTATAGGAAAATGGTCACTGCCATATAAGTCAGGCAACACTCTCCAAGTAAAATCCAACAGAGCATTGGGTGAGCAAAGGGAAATGTCAATGGCGGTAAAAGTCCCAGTAGGGCTATTAAAATGTGTCACATCTCCCGTATTTAAAACCCCTAATCCCTCATCCTCAATAAAAGAAGCCAATAAAACACCCCTGGGGTTGACCGAACTGTCACCCCACAGAGAATGACGACCATTAAAATCACACAATAAAATAAAGGGAGATGGAAAGTCCCGTACAAGCTGGTTGAGATCACCCCTCTCAACTGTAACACTGGGAGGAAGGTATAGACTGCACACAGTGTACGGGCGGTCCATAAAAACCTTAACTGCAACAGCCTGGAGCGGAGTGTCAAGCTCCAGGCTCATGCATGGAATATCTCGGCGAACTAGGATGGCAGAGCCACCATGATGACCCTGCCCTTTAAATGAATAGGAATAAAATGCAGAGTATGCATCAGGACTGGCAGGAATGTAGTCCCCAAGCATTGTCTCTTGGAGAGAAACCTATCCAGGAGAGAAGCTAGAGAGAAGAACGTGCAGTTCCTCCCAAGAAGCACGCAAGCCACGGCAATTCCACTGAAGGACCTTGAACGGTGTTACTTTAGTACTGATTTTTGGGAAGCCTCACGGAGGTACTTCCCACTACCACCTCGACTTGATGGTTTACTCAAACAATAAGATTTGTCTAATCCTGGGCCACTAGAAGAAGAGCGAACCCGAGGAGTAGTACTTGGGGCAGTAATTGGGACCCGTAGACGAGTCCCTGAAGCATCTGATATGTTAGAAGAAGATGAAGGTATATGAGCTGGGATATTCTTTGAAACAATTACATTGATTCTGTCCTGTACAGCAGTGGTATCACTGACACAGGCAGATACATCAACATCCATAATACAGGTGGTAGAATCACTCCGCTGCTCAAGCGGAAGAGAAACTGAATCTTTTGAAGTCACAACATCCTTGGCATCCACATTAACTTCACGCCCCTCTGATGATCCCGAAGGAAACTTGCGAGAAGGAACTTCTGTTGAATCGAGAGATTCATCACAGCCACGAGTACGCTTCTGGTGAAATTTAGAGGAAACTTTGGATGAGGCCACAGAGATGGTTGCCTCACAAGGTGGAACATCTATAGAGTCAAGTGCCTCAGAGGAACCACAAAGGCGTCTCTGTGGCAGTTTAGGTGACTTAAGTTTCCTTTTGGGAGAGCGTGTGGCAGCGTGAACCTCTACCACATGGACACCTTTAGCTTAAGTCTGAGAATTGTCATCAGTTGAAGGTCACCAGAATGAGTGTCTGATAAAGTTTCCAGGACAGAGAAACTATTATGTAGTGTCACCTTAGAAACGTTCTCACTAGAGCAAAATGCAGCTCCCTCTTGAGAGCTTTGAGAGGGTGCTGCAACCAATTTAGGGCGAAGGGAGGAGGCATATGTCTTCACACCACCATCCTTCTGTCGCCTGAAATTGAGTTGCCATCTGGCACTACCTGTGCTAATTAATTGGGTATTAGCCAAGTGGAGGATATCTTGCTCAAAGAGGTACATCTTACATTGGCGAGAACGCAAGGGGTAAGCATCTCTACAGTAAAAGCAGTAACTCTCTGACCGACACTCAGAAGTAAGATGTGAATCAAGAGCAGAACAATTACAACACCGGGAACGGTTGTTGCAGTTCCTCCTCCCATGACCAAACTCATAACAACAGAAACACTGTAGGGGACGCTGAACAGAAGACTTCACCTCAAATGAGGTGGGGTTAATGTTAATGCGATCTGGGATATGCGAGCCATAGAAAGTGAGGATGATCATATTTTTACTGTCTTTCATCTTCGTTACTCGTTGGACACTGTCTGGGCACATAGCGAGAATGTCCTCTTCTGAGAATTCATACAGGTCCTCATTATGTATACGCCCCTTGCTATAATTAAATGTTCGATGTGGTTTAATAGATTCAAACATGCTATCAGAAGGACTGGGGCGATTGAGGAGCATCATGGCCTGTGTAAGATCTTTGGCTCTGATTAAAATGCTCTTACCATATTTCTTTATGTGGCCCATTGGTAATAATCCTATTTCTTTTTCCAGATACCGGGACGCATGGATAAGGTTACCACGTCCCTCTCTATAGTAAGCCACAAACCAAAAGGGTGTAGGAACCCGACGTTCCTTTGGGACATGCTCTACAGAGTCATCATAATATATTAGGGCAATAGTCATTGTCACTGTCAACTACATTGATGGACCGAATCATCTGAACTTTACAATGAGTATCCCCCACCGTCAGAGAATCTTTTGCCTCAAATGCTGCTTTGGCAGCAGCATTTGTATTGAAAGTAATATAGCACCGATTAGACCTACAATCACTGTCATATGTGATTCGGATTCGAAGAACTACTCCAAAACACTTAAAAATGGAGTGGATAGCGCCATAGGAAAAGGATGCAAGTACATTCGTTAACATTAATGTGTCCAAATCGCTAACAGGGTTCTTCGACACAACACCCGACCTGCTAGGTCTAGTCTTATTTGCAGCTTTCTGCATATTACCACGACCAGAGAGTGACGTCTCGAGGGCCTGGTCGACCACCGCTCGAGGAAGAGATTGGGGCTTTTCTTTATCCATATATCATTGATTTGTTGTTTTTGGCCCCAGGAGCCAAGAGCTACTACCTACCGGGCAGATGAGGGGACCGAGCACTGGTCGCCGTGGGCGGGGTACCTCTTCCCCCACGGGGCCACTCGTTTTAAAAAGCAGCCCCAATGGCTCGAAAGTTTGCCCATGACGGTGCTAAGACCCCCTTCCTCAACATCTCCCGGCACAGACACCCAACCATCCAACATAGGACGGCCCCTAAAGGGCAGTCCCTCCGGAGGGCAGCGCTGTTGGCCTGTACTGGCAGCCTATTGCATGGGAACCATTTATTCTGGTCTCTCACTGGCGACATTACTAGCATGGGAAGCCCTCTCTTCCCGAAATCGGGGCAGAGCAGGGGCCGGAGCCCCCTCTAGTCTAGCTCGCCAGGTGTCAGAGACACGCAAGCCCCCCCACCACGTCAAGGCGGTTCCCATTGGGGGGGGGGGGGTAACAATTCCGGGACTTATCTGAAAATCTAAACTTCGTTTCGAAACTCCTAATGTAATGGATAGTTCAATATGATGCTGGGTTCGAACCGACTGAGGTGCATACGGTTCCGCCACAGGTGAAGCTATCCCATTTGGATACTGCTTCTCATACTGTGATTCTCTATGATGAGTTGCAGCTGTAGCCTGCTGATAATAACCCTTATTAATATTATCACTATTATTATTATTATTTTTCCAGTTTCCTTTTCCTTGGTAACGGGTCTGAGAATTACCGTAATTAGGCTGTTGCGAATATTGAGGATGACCTTGTTTCGGCATTTGAGGATAACTATTTGACTCTGCTGCTGTGACTGACTTTTACTCGACTGATTAAAAGAAGCAGCTGAGTTCTTGGAAGTCTTATTCGACTGTTGCTGATTAAATTTCTTATTTGGCAGCTTATGTGTGTGATAACCGTAAACAAAGAAATTCGCATCCGACATCTCAACCATTTCTTTGAGACTTTTTACCTTGTTGGTCTTAACCTGTGCCAACAATACTGGTGGACAGGACCTCTCCAACTGTATAAGGAGTAATAGATCCCTCAGTCCATCCAGAGTCTTTGGTGTTTCGTCTTTATATTTTGTGCCAATCATTCTACTCTTAACAAAGTATTGAGGCAGTATTTCATCTAATTAGGAGTGAAGAGCGCGACATTCACCATCAATATAATGTTGTTTTTGTTCATTAAAAGGCACCTTTTCATCGATAAAGCTCATCCGACTCAGCCGTAGCTCCAAGTCACTAACTAGCAATATTTTCCAAACTGGCCATGCCCTGTTGAGGTTTTAAGTATGAGTCTTTTGGGAAAAGGCGAGATGCTTTGAGTAGGCTATCCCACCCCTGGCAGTTTGGCCCATTCCAGAATAGGCTAGACTAGATAATGTTAGGCGTATTCTAGATCATATAATTGTTATCTAATTATATAATGCGTCATTGACTTTTGCACGGAAATACCATAGATAAACAACGTGTTAGAATGATCCAAACAAGTAAGCAATTATGGTTCAATATCAGTATTAGAGAGAAGAAATAGAAAGGCTAATAATTTGGTGTGGTGTTCCAGGAGTCAGATGAGTTAAGAATGGCGTGGGGTCTTGGAATGTTCGAGGTGTCGATGGTTGGACAGGACGCTAATGTGACACAGGTACAGCTCTCCAGGGTTATTGCCCAGGCTCGCCGGGTAAGATAGAGTTGATTCCATTAGATTTGGTATGTTGTTAGACTAATAATAATATTAATATTATCCGTTATAGATTACTGTATACCTGGATGAAATTTCTAGATTACTGTATGCCTTGGTGAAATTGACAACTTTGCAGTATTGGTCCCTGAGTTGGCTTGTTATAGATATATAATTGCATACATAAAGGTTAGTAAGTGTATAAGGTGAGTAAGTAGTCATCTATGCAAGTAAGAATATCATTACAGCTGCAGTATTTGGGATATACCCTCACATCCCTAATTATATGACTGGGTAGTAATTGACCTGGGCCTTGGTAACGGGTTTCATAAAGCCTATGTCCAGTCTCAGAACAATAAAGAATATATTAACATAATTTGTAAGTAGACAGTTAGTACGTAAATAGGTATAAAAGTAAAAATGCATGGGAAAAAGTAAATATGTATAATGATCAGTATACATACCAAATAAGATGTTATTTCGCATGAAATACAGTAGGTATGTTGATTTGTGGGAAGGTACTGTACGGTAGGTACAGTACTTAGTAAAGATTGATTGATTGATTGATTTATTGATGCCATTAGGCATCTGGCGGCGCAACAACAATGATCATATACCGCCCAACATAAAAAGGTCATCTATATCATTAATAAAATATGTACAAAGATTAAATAATTTTCACTACCTCGAAAGGGAGAAGCAACATGAATAAAACCCACGTCTTCCAAAAAATCATATATTAATGAAATAACCTACTTAAGTTAGATATATAAAAGAATTAAAATATTAATGAAAGAAACATTAAACTTTAACTACCTAAAAATTAATAGCCATAAATACAATAAAATTCACAATTTGTGGAGAAGGCCAGCCTCCTCCACATAGGAGAGGTTGTTCCCTCCCACACTACAAGCCTCCTCCCCAAGCACCTGGGAGAGACTGTAAGAACCGTCACTCTTCCGGTACTCGGAGAGGTGCCTACGACGAAGGTCTCCAAGGCTGGGACACTCGACAATAAGATGCCGTACTGTCAAAGGGACCAGACAATCATCACAGTAGGGAGGGTGAGCCCTCTCCATTAAAATGCCATGAGTCAATAATGCGTGGCCAATGCGGAGATGGACAAGAGCCGTCTCCCACCAGCGGGACAGGCCACTGTAGCTCCACAAACCAAGGCGCTGGCGGATGTCGCGGAGCTTGTTAGCCCCGATGGCGTCCGATCTGTCCTGCCAGCAGGAACGAACGGTCGCATCTATGTCGGGTCGAAGGTCCACTGCAGGAACAGGATGATGCCTGGCAGGAGGCCGGGAATTGGAGACCACAGCCTTAGCCAGGGCGTCAGCCCTCTCATTCCCATCAACACCCACATGGGCCGGGACCCAACAAAAAGTGACTTTGCGGCCACGACAACCCAGGAGGACAAGCCACTCAAGAATGGCCAATGCCAGGGGATGGGAAGAGTTAAAATTGCACAAGGCCTGCAAGGCACTACAGGAATCACTAAAAATAGTAAACGAAGGCTGAGGGAGAGTAAAAATCACTTGGAGGGCATATAAAATGGCCGAGAGCTCAGCAGTAAAAATGGACATGACAGAAGGGAGCCTGCCTCCACGGCAAAAGTCAGGAAAGACAACTCCAAAGCCAACTCCAGCATCAGACTTTGACCCATCAGTGTACACAGGGAGGGACTCCCTGTGAGTGAAGGCATGTGCTAAAAAGAGGGAACAAGCCACTGGAGGAGGAAGAGATTCCTTCTTGTCTATAAAGCAGGTGCAGGGGAAAACTTCTGGAAGAAGCCATGGAGCCACCCTGGGGACCCTCACTGGACAAAGGGCCATGGTTCACGAGAATGTAAAAGGTAGTACTGAGACATGATATCAGATGACACCGCCAAGCAAGGTAGGGAGTCAGGAAGTCGATGTAATCGATGCCAACAACGAACCATCAAGGACTGGCGACGGAGATCAAGAGGTGGCTCATTAGTGTCCACCAGGAGACTGGGGATTGGGGACGACCTGAAGGCTCCGGTCGCCAGACGTACTCCAGCATGATGAACATGGTCTAAAACTCTGAGACGGGCATCGGTGGCAGAAGAGTACACCTCACACCCATAGTCGAGTTTTGACCTAATAAGAACATGGTATAGGCGGAGGAGGGTGGCCCGATCAGCCCTCCAGGATGTATATCTCAGGACCCTCAACAGGTTAAGACCTTAAGTGTACATAAGTAGGGAACCTAAGTCAAACGTTTGTCAAAAAGGAGACCCAAAAAGCGAGTCTCCTCGACACAGCGTATCCGATGACCATACATGAATAAGTCCAGATCCGGGTGGATGCCTCGGATGCGCCAGAAGTGCATAGCAACTGTCTTGGAAGGAGAAAATCGAAACCCATGAGAACCAGTCCAACGTGACAACCTGTCAAGGGCAAGCTGCATGCGCCACTCCGCCACTGACATACGGTAAGCAGCAAACCAAAATGCTAGGTCGTCAAGGTACATCGAGTTAGCTATAACATCTGGAAGGGATGAGGCAATGGCATTAATTGCTACTGCAAACAATGTGACACTGAGGACGCTTCCCTGGGGGACGCCCTCCTCCTGTGCAACAGATGCTGAGTGGGTTGTACCAACCCTCACAGAAAAACTGCGACCACTGAGAAACTCCTTAAGAAAGCATGAAAGGCGACCCCGCAGCCTATTTAAATGGAGTTGCTGCAGGATGCCATATTGCCATGTAGTGTCATAGGCTTTCTCTAAATCAAAGAATACACAGACAAGGTGTTGATGTCGTGCAAAGGCCTCACATGCAGCAGCTTCCAACCTGACCAGAGCATCTGTAGTGGAACGGTGTTTACGAAAGCCAGACTGGGACGGAGACAGAAAATCTCCCCGTTCCAAGAAGTATACCAGTCTGACATTACCATCTTTTCAAATAGTTTACAGAGACAGGAGGTCAAGGCAATTGGTCGATAATTGAGGGCAACACTAGAGTCCTTGCCCGGCTTGAGGAAAGGAAGGATGGTAGCAACCCTCCACACAGAAGGAAAGGCACCCTCCAGCCAGATTCTGTTATATGAAGCTAACAGAAATGAGATCGCCTCCTCACCCAAGTGTCGTAACATTGCATATGGGATGTCGTCTGGCCCTGGAGAAGTGTCGCCGCAGAGAGAGAGAGCAGAATGCAGGTCTCTCAGGGTGAATATATGGTTATAACTTTCATTCTCATTCCCTGAGAAATCCAGGACAGTACGCTCCTTGGCTCTTAACTCATGCCTGACACCAGAGGTCGAGAGTCACGGCTGGAAACTTTTGCAAAAGCTTCCCCCATGGTATTGGCCACTGTCAAACCATCCATGATCTTAATTCCATTGACCTTAAGTACAGGTGGAGAACTAGGAGAAAACTTCCCCGCCATCTTACGGACTCTCCTGAACACTTGGGTGAGTGGAGTTTTAGTATTAATTGAAGACACATATGCCTTCCAAGATGCACGTTGGGCCTAATTTTAAACTCGTCTAACCCGAGCCCTTGCCCGTCGGAAGTCCTCTAAAAGAGTTGGGTCCCCACGATTGCGACGAAGGCGAGAGAAAGCAGCTCGCTTCTCCAGCACAGCAGTGGTGCAGACTGGTGACCACCAAGGGACAGGACGTTTGGGAAAGTAGCCAGAAGTTCTAGGGATAGAGTTGAGAGCAGCGGAGTGGAGCATATCAGTGAAATATGTTACAGCCTCGTCAGAGCTACCGAAATTGGCTACAGAAGAGACCGAAGAAGTTAGCTCTCTAAAAAACTGCCAGTCAGCTTTCTCTAATTTCCACCTAGGAAGACGAGACTGTGGTTCGTACCTGTTACCTTCTAAAAGTATAGGAAAATGGTCACTGCCATATAAGTCAGGCAACACTCTCCAAGTAAAATCCAACAGAGCATTGGGTGAGCAAAGGGAAATGTCAATGGCGGTAAAAGTCCCAGTAGGGCTATTAAAATGTGTCACATCTCCCGTATTTAAAACCCCTAATCCCTCATCCTCAATAAAAGAAGCCAATAAAACACCCCTGGGGTTGACCGAACTGTCACCCCACAGAGAATGACGACCATTAAAATCACACAATAAAATAAAGGGAGATGGAAAGTCCCGTACAAGCTGGTTGAGATCACCCCTCTCAACTGTAACACTGGGAGGAAGGTATAGACTGCACACAGTGTACGGGCGGTCCATAAAAACCTTAACTGCAACAGCCTGGAGCGGAGTGTCAAGCTCCAGGCTCATGCATGGAATATCTCGGCGAACTAGGATGGCAGAGCCACCATGATGACCCTGCCCTTTAAATGAATAGGAATAAAATGCAGAGTATGCATCAGGACTGGCAGGAATGTAGTCCCCAAGCATTGTCTCTTGGAGAGAAACCTATCCAGGAGAGAAGCTAGAGAGAAGAACGTGCAGTTCCTCCCAAGAAGCACGCAAGCCACGGCAATTCCACTGAAGGACCTTGAACGGTGTTACTTTAGTACTGATTTTTGGGAAGCCTCACGGAGGTACTTCCCACTACCACCTCGACTTGATGGTTTACTCAAACAATAAGATTTGTCTAATCCTGGGCCACTAGAAGAAGAGCGAACCCGAGGAGTAGTACTTGGGGCAGTAATTGGGACCCGTAGACGAGTCCCTGAAGCATCTGATATGTTAGAAGAAGATGAAGGTATATGAGCTGGGATATTCTTTGAAACAATTACATTGATTCTGTCCTGTACAGCAGTGGTATCACTGACACAGGCAGATACATCAACATCCATAATACAGGTGGTAGAATCACTCCGCTGCTCAAGCGGAAGAGAAACTGAATCTTTTGAAGTCACAACATCCTTGGCATCCACATTAACTTCACGCCCCTCTGATGATCCCGAAGGAAACTTGCGAGAAGGAACTTCTGTTGAATCGAGAGATTCATCACAGCCACGAGTACGCTTCTGGTGAAATTTAGAGGAAACTTTGGATGAGGCCACAGAGATGGTTGCCTCACAAGGTGGAACATCTATAGAGTCAAGTGCCTCAGAGGAACCACAAAGGCGTCTCTGTGGCAGTTTAGGTGACTTAAGTTTCCTTTTGGGAGAGCGTGTGGCAGCGTGAACCTCTACCACATGGACACCTTTAGCTAAAGTCTGAGAATTGTCATCAGTTGAAGGGTCACCAGAATGAGTGTCTGATAAAGTTTCCAAGACAGAGAAACTATTATGTAGAGTAACCTTAGAAACGTTCTCACTAGAGCAAATGGCAGCTCCCTCTTGAGAGGGTTGAGAGGGTGCTGCAACCAATTTAGGGCGAAGGAAGGAGGCATATGTCTTCACACCACCATCCTTCTGTCGCCTGATGTTGAGTTGCCGTCTGGCACTACCTATGCGAATGAATTGAGTATTAGCCAAGTGGAGGATATCCTGCTCAAGTAGGTACATCTTACATCAAGTAGGTACATTGGCGAGAACGCAAGGGATGAGCATCTCTGCAGTAAAAGCAGTAATTCTCTGACCGACACTCAGAAGTAAGATGTGAGTCAAGAGCAGAACAATTACCACACCGGGAACGGTTGTTGCAGTTCCTCTTCCCATGACCAAACTCATAACAATAGAAACACTGTAGGGGACGCTCAACAAAAGGCTTCACCTCAAATGAGGTGGGGTTAATGTTAATGCGATCTGGGATATGCGAGCCATAGAAAGTGAGGATGATCATATTTTTACTCGTTGGACACTGTCTGGGCACATAGCGAGAATGTCCTCTTCTGAGAATTCATACAGGTCCTCATTATATATACGCCCCTTGCTATAATTAAATGTTCGATGTGGTTTAACTTCTTTCTCCAGATACCGGGAAGCATGGATAAGGTTACCACGTCCCTCCCTGTAGTAAGCCACAAACCAAAAGGGTGTAGGAACCCGACGTTCCTTTGGGACATGCTCCACAGAGTCATCAAATATATTAGGGCAGTAGTCATTGTCACTGTCAACTACATTGATGGACCGCATCATCTGTGCTTTACAATGAGTATCCCCCACCGTCAGAGAATCTTTTGCCTCAAATGCTGCTTTGGCAGCAGCATTTGTATTGAAAGTAATATAGCACCGACCTACAATCACTTTCATATGTGATTCGGATTCGAAGGACTACTTCAAAACACTTAAAAATGGAGTGGATAGCGCCATAGGAAAAGGATGCAAGTATATTCGTTAACATTAACGTGTCCAGATCGCTAACAGGGTTCTTCGACACAACACCCGACCTGCTAGGTCTAGTCTTATTTGCAGCTTTCTGCATATTACCACGACTAGAGAGTGACGTCTCGAGGGCCTGGTCGACCACCGCTCGAGGAAGAGATTGGGGCTTTTCTGTATCCATATATCATTGATTTGTTGTTTTTGGCCCCAGGAGCCAAGAGCTACTACCTACCGGGCAGATGAGGGGACCGAGCACTGGTCGCCGTGGGCGGGGTACCTCTTCCCCCACGGGGCCACTCATTTTAAAAAGCAGCCCCAATGGCTCGAAAGTTTGCCCACGACGGTGCTGAGACCCCCTTCCCCAACATCTCCCGGCCCAGACACCCAACCATCCAACATAGGACGGCCCCTAGAGGGCAGTCCCTCCGGAGGGCAGCACTGTTGGCCTGTGCTGGCAGCCTAATGCATGGGAACCATTTAGTCTGGTCCCTCACTGGCGACCTTACTAGCATGGGAAGCCCTCTCTCCCCGAAATCGGGGCAGAGCAGGGGCCGGAGCCCCCTCTAGTCTAGCTCGCCAGGTCTCAGAGGCACGCAAGCCCCCCCTCCACGTCAAGGCGGTTCCCGTTGGGGGGGGTATTTAGTAAAGGATATTTAATTAAGTTGTTATACAAATATGTACCAATTTTAATTAAAGATTGTATGTAAATAAATATACAAAGATTGACCCTCTAATGTTGGGTATTATCGAGCGTGGCCGGCTCTCTCACCCGGGCCATTTTCCCACCTTGAGATCACGATGTAAGCAACACATTTTGATGGCTAATTGCGCTTAAACCACTTATGCTACATGAATAATTGATGAATGCTATTGAAATACAAACCCTTACCTGTCTCTTGATGAACTTGAGAAGACTAAATGGACATATGTAGGATGGGTAGCCAGCTCAGAATGACCGCAACTCAAAATTCACTTTTACACTCGATTTACATATCTAACTACATTTTCACGCTTTTATTTCGTTATAGTGTGTTATAAAGCATAGTGCTGAAAATACATCCTTACTACTTTTCCCACACTGACTGCTAGTGGCTGGCTTGCGTCAGGGCAGTCCCTTGGCGCACACACCTTCTGTTGGTATTCAAAACAAGTATGTTAGGGGCGCACAAAGTTAAAAACTGCGTTGCCGGCTTATGTCGTCACCCGCGGTTACTCATACTTGTTGGTAATGTGGACTGACGTGGTATATACGTCACAATAGGATCGTTCGTATCCCAGTGTTAAATTTCATAAAAATTATGCATTTCTCGGGGACAAGAGCTTTAATTATTCACCTTTGGTAATTCATTATAGTACCAAAAATTAGTGGAGGGTGTGAAATAACCCGTGGCAAAACATCATACTGATCTAACCTTTAGTTACAGAGTTATATCCGAAAAACTGTGCGACATGGGCCCTTAAAGCGTTAGTAGCTACTTGTCAACAGATATTACCACTAGCTACTGTCCACTTACTGGCAATGTGATTGGTGCCCTTTATATACAGTGATCAAACTTTCCATAAAAATTGAGCTTCAAACTATTAAAAAAAAATTGCTATTTGATTGGAGCTTACTGTACATGCCTAAAGATAATATGTATAACAAGAGAGTCAGTGTGAGCGTTTAAGATAAATGAAGAAATTTTATTACTACACCTGCGAAATAAGGGCTAAGCCCAAAATCTTCTGGTGCGAACAGTGTTACTTTAATACGGATTTTAGGGAAGCCTCACCGAGGGACTTCCCACTACCACCTTGACCAGAGGTTTTACACAGACGACAAGTTTTCTCTAATCCTGGGACAATAGAAAAAAAGCGAACCCTTGGAGTAGTACTTGGGGCAGTAATTGGGACCCGTACACGAGTCCCTGAAGCATCTGATATGTTAGAAGAAGGTACAGGTTGATGAGAAGGGATATTCTTTAAAATAACCACATTGGTATTGTCCTATACAGTAGTTGTATCATTGACACAGGCAGAGACATCAACAACCATAATGAAGGTGGAAGGATCACTCCACTGCTCAAGTGGAAAAGAAACCGTATATTTTGAAGTGATAACATCCGAGGTACAGCTGGTCACACTTCAGTGAGGCCCACCTAGCGTTGTCAATGTTGGCCGAGATAACCCCGAAACACTAGTTGTGAGCTCTGCTCGCTCGAACCATTCACTGGTGGGAGGGAGAAGTAAGGGGGGATTTGAGGAGGGTAGGGGGGGTGCCTATACATGGGAGGTGAGAAATTATTCTTGGGGAGGTGAAAAATGTGTGGAAGCCCAGTTAGTTATCAATTATTTATATACCGACATTCGTGTCAATTATTAACATCATTAAATGTAAGATTAGGTTTTTAATATTATAATGTAACACAAAAACAACCGAGGTAATATTATTGTATACGGTATTTTTTCGTATAATATTCAATGATCATCATCAAGCACTAAACGCTGAAAAATACTTACACAGTAACTGAATAAGAATCATGAACCAGAATGCTATTTATTAAATGAAGCAAATGTGAATACCTTTATATTACATGTGTCAAGTGTTAATACCACTAACACATACTTCCATTTCCCCTGTATCTACCTAACAGTTTATAATCGTGTCAAATATCAAGGCTCTCATTATCCCTCACGTGATAGCAACCTTGTAATATTCTGAATACTTTTAATAATAGCCTGTTGTATTGAAATATGACTATGAAACCCTTTTTTTGTCATTTGTCTCTTGGTAGCAAAAATTATTTGGTCTGTATCTCTCTTCTCCGTGTGTATCTCTCTTTTCTATGTGCATGTAATATACTTATATAATTATATAAGCCAGTACACACACATAACATAATAATGTTGGTGACAGAGGTTCTATTGGTTTTATCTGTCATGAGTTGCGAGAGAACTATATTCATAATTATTTAAACATTGTAATAGTTCCATCAAGTAATGCATGGGATGCACAGTTGAGGTTTCATCAGACATGTTAATAAAGAAGCTGGCAACTATTTTCAACATTTTTAAAAATTAAACTTTATTGAAGGCGTGTTAAGGTCTGAAATCCTGTGTTTCCCATCATACAACACCTTCCCAATACTCACACCGTTGTATTGGTCTTGACTGTCTTGTGCTACAAGGTTGATATTAGTGTGACATTCCATAAACACTCTACCACTACTCATACCATTGTATTTGATGCCGTATTAGTCTTTACTGTCTTCTGTTACAAGGTTGATATTAGTGTGAATTTCCATAATACACCTTGCCTCTTGAACTGACTGACTGCACCACCTTACACATCTTCAAGTCATCAGGACTGACAACATGTTGGAGAGGGAATATTTCCACACTCAGTCTTCAATACCCTTACCAGTTTAGTGGTTTTCAACCAACTCATAATCCTCTTGGAGTATCAAAACTAATTTGGGCTAACGAGACGAGAGTCAACGTCAGTCTCTAATTAATGCAAAAAAAAAAAAAAAAAAAATACAGTTGACAAGCCTGTGGGTGCCAGACGCATCTCCCTGGCCTCTGCTCACATGTATTATCTGCCAAAATAAAAAAATTTCGCTACCTAGAAACAGATGAAATACTGAGGAATTTATAGTAAATTATCAAACAGCACGTGTTCACTATATATATATTTTTTTTTTTTTTTTTTTAATTAATTGCGCCGTAGCGTCAATCAACAGGCAGGCAACAATACATACGGGTATGCGGGACCAATGAGAATACAATGACTACAACCACACATACACATGCACACACACACACACACCACACACACACATCACGAAAACATAACGGAATGGAGCACAAGCATACAGACAAATATTTACATTATGACCTACTTAAATCCACCAAAACGAGGGTGGCGTACCAGAAGTTCCTCCAGAACCTGGTGGTTCAGCAGGTGTCGACAAACCACATCAAGTGGCAGGCCCCGGGGCAGCAAGTGTCGGACAGTGGGGCAGGCCAGGCAATAGTGCTCTACAGTGTTAGCACGAGGCGCTCGACACAAGCGACACTCAGTGAAGGGAGGCTCACCCTGCATCCCAGCAACCTGCCACGGTGGACGGTAGCCAAGCCTCAAACGAGCAGAGACTACATTGTGCCTCCGAACCATGAGGCCTCGATGACGGTAGGAATATTTGTGACAGCAGACAGACTCATAATGTGTGATGGAGATGCTGAAGGGCCTCTCTGCATCCCTGCGTCGCCGTACAGGGAGGAGAGCGGCGGAGCGGACTTTAGAGAGGTAACATGTCAGGGAGAGAGGACGTCCAACACCACGAGGAGGCAGACGGCCGGCCTCCTTTGCGAGTCTGTCAACTGTACCATTGTGACGCAAACCCACATGGGATGGCACCCACAAAAATTTGACAGTCAAGTCACGATGACGCAATAAGGACAAAAACGATAAAATCTGCTGAACAACAGTAGAGTGTGTGGGCTGAACACTAGAGAGAGAATGAAGGGCAGGTTTGGAGTCACAAAAAATGGCAGCATTCACTCCATGTTGGCAAACAAAACTAACAGCATCCAGAATGGCATACAGTTCACACAATGTTGAGCTAGAGTGGTTACAGAGACGACGGCCAACCCAGCCCCCTGGAGGTGACTCCATGTCAGGTGAGAAAACGGCACAATCTGCTGCACCATCCACTTGCAATTAGCCATCAGTGTAGAGGCAGTATGGATCTGTGATGGAGGACGTCACTGTTTCTATGTGTTCCAGCGCCAACTGCCGCTGTAGAGAAGGCAGCTCCGACTTGGAAGTAGGTGTGAAGCTCACATCAGGTGTTGGTAGCATCCACGGAAGGGGTCCTGGGGGGACGTCGGCCACCATTATATCTATATTAAGACTACGGAGCATAGAGGAAACAGACCTTATAAGAGTACGTCCAGCAGGCAGTATGAGAGGGACCGGGTAGTTTGGTCTAAGAGAAGTCCTGACTATCTTAGAATAATGGGGTGAAAGATGTGGGAATTGGAGGCACTTGACAGTGAAGCAAGTAACATTAGAATAAATTCTCTCCACTAACGGGGGAAGACGCAACTCACGCTGCATGTTCACTATCCTTGTCGACATTGGACAACCGAGAATTATTCTCATTGCTCTATTCTGAAATTTTTCTAAAGTTTCAAGAGTAACCCTGGGAAGTTGAATCAGAGCAGGGGAGAGGTAATCAACAACTGAACGGATAAAAGCAATATAGATAGTCCTGGCTACTGGGATGGAGATCCCCGAGGAGTTGTTAGTGAGCCATTGAAGTGGCGTAAGTCGGCGCTGGAGACGACCCAATAAGTCCTGGACAATGGGATGGTCTTGAGGTCTGGCAGGGACAATTGGCCAAATATTGACTGGTGCGCCCAGGTAGCGATACTGGGAACACATGGGAATGACAGTCCCTCCAATGGTGAACACTGGCCGAGCTTGAGGAAGGCGGCAGGTGAATATTCTGCTCTTATCTGGGGAGACAATAATGCCACAGTGAGAGGAGGACACAGAGAAGGAGTCAAGAAACTGCTGGATATCCCTTGGTGAGGTAGAATGAACACAGATATCATCAGCATAGCACGTAATTGTAGTTCCAGGTATATCAGGGAGAGAAGTGAGTATCCGATGCATCAGAATATTAAATAACAATGGGCTGAGAACACCCCCTTGAGGCGTACCAAGATGAAAACTGCGCAAAGGACTGAGCGCACCACTGAAAAACACACGGGAGGTCCTATTACTCAGGTAGCCCCGAGTCCACCGTAATAGATTACCCTTTATCCCAAAGTCAACCAGTTGATCCAAAATGACGTCTCTATTAGCAACATCGAAGGCACTACGAAGGTCAATGAAGGCCACCACACTGTCCCTGTTAAGGTGAGTGTACAGGTCGACTAGGCAGTGGTGTGTGCTCTGCTGGGGAAGGAAACCAAACAGCCATGGAGAAAGGCGATCTTGCAGTCTGTACATGAGACAATTGAGTAAGATTCTCTCCATAACTTTACAAAAACAGGAAGTCAGGGAAATAGGCCTGATTTTCGCAGTGCCGGGTTTAGGGATGGGTATTATTGTGCTGCTGGTCCAGGCTCGTGGTACACAACCATCACAAAGACAAAGATTGTACAGTAGAAGTAGAGGGTTCCCAGGAACTTGTTGAAGTAGGCACAGCACAGCATAAGTAATACCATCATCACCAGGGGAAGAAGCTCTACCCCGAGAGAGAGCACGGCGCAACTCCTCCTCAGTTATCACCTCTGCATCATCGTCATCATCTTGTAACAGAGCAGACATTAGATGTAGCTGATGGACAGCAGCACGGGAAGTGAGTGCATCTTGTATGTGGATGGGTAGACTGGCTGAGGTAGATTGTTCTGACCAAGCATCGACAAGTTGTTGGGCATAGTCGGCGGGAGTGTGATGACGAGCAGTGGCCGGTGTCTTTTTAACAACCCGACGGATGAGGTGCCACATAGAAGCCACACTTGTTTGCTGGTTGATGCTGTCCGTGAACCGCTGCCAAGACTCAGTGTGAGCACACTCCTGCAGGGCAACTAAAGCGTCCCTAGACATCTGGTAACGATGGAGCAGGTCAGGGGTTGGGTTGGCTTGAAACAATAGGCCATCACGTTCAGCCTCCTCCTTTGCCTCCTGTATACGTGCATCCAGCGTCCAGGAGTGGTCAGTATGGCGATGCTGGAGGTGTGGCCGGGAGACGTATAGCCTATAAAAGTCATGAGTAGCAGATACAAGATCAGAGTACAACTGTTCAGCTCATGATATGTCAAATGTAGGGAATACATGGGCCATGAATAAGATGTAAGTCAGGCAATATTTAGGGGGCACAGCAATACGCAAACGAGTGGCTGAAGCACTTGACCCAGCAGTTAGAGAATAATGAAACCGAAGAGCGATGTGATCAGAGAATAAGTCTGGCACGGAGGAGCACAGGACCCGAGATGCTATCAGGCCAGACGAGAGGATGTAATCCAGAGTACCTCCCCGGCAATGACTGGCACCGCCAGTGTCCCAGCGTGTCAGATGATGCTTGCGGATGTATGAAAGGAGACGAACACCATTACGATTAATAGAGCCAGAACCATCACCCAAATCAGAATGCCGAGCATTAAAATCTCCCATATAAACCATACCACGCACTGTTGGAGAAGGAAGAGCCTCAAGAGTGAGTCTAACTGGGGCAGAATAGACATTACATAGTTGGAGTACTCCATTCCCAGGTAGAACCTCAAATAGCTGAAAGGTCATGTCAGGATCAGTGGAGGTACGGAGAAGGCGATGTGGCAAGGAGCTATGTATGTAAGTCAGGAGACCATTCCTTACCAGATGAACATATGGCACATAACCTGAGAGAGGAGGAGCTTGCCCAGCAGCGAGCGGCCATCCTGGAAATGCTTCCTGGAGATAAATAACACTGGGATGATGACGAAAAACATAGGTCTTGAGTTGAGTGAGCTTAGCATAACTGGTGATACCACATACATTCCAGGAGATGACATCCAGCCGGCAATCACTAGCGAATTCTGTATTTGGAGGTAGAAGTCCGGTGAGTGGGAGCAGATGAGCGACCTGGAGAAGAAGATGGACCAGGAGAAGGGACTGACTCGAAAAGCTTTTCAAGGCGAGATGCAACAGTATCCATCTTTTCGGTAAGGGTAGTGACAGTTGAGATGATGGCCTGCTGAGCCTCGACCAAGGTGGAGAGTTTGGAGTCATTGGCAGCCTGCGCGGCAACTAGCCCATCAATCCTGGCTTCAAGGGCAGAAAAGCGGTTCTCGAGAGCCGTACATCGTGCCATGAGGGTAGCAACAGACTTGCGGAGGGCCATGTCTGGAGGTGAGGCAGGGCTGGTAGGAGAAGCAGACTGGGGAGGTGGTGGTGGTAGCGGTGGTGGAGGCGGAGCAATAGTAGTGACACGAGCCTGGACCTGACGTCGAGTACATCCATGCCACACGTTAACCCCTGGCTGAAGGCATCGTGGACACTTCCATCGAGACGTATCCTCAGGAGGTGAATGGTTCGCCCCTGACAGGACACGTCTTGGAATCATGGTCGGCAGCACACCATGCACACTTCGGCCTGGCAGAACAGTACCGGGAGATATGCCCCACACCCCAGCACCTGTAGCACCAAGGCTGGTCATTATGAAGTT
Source organism: Petrolisthes cinctipes (assembly GCA_033782935.1). Taxonomy (NCBI): domain Eukaryota; kingdom Metazoa; phylum Arthropoda; class Malacostraca; order Decapoda; family Porcellanidae; genus Petrolisthes; species Petrolisthes cinctipes. Next base: position 1,265,416 of record JAWQEG010000831.1, on the reverse strand, counting down.
TTCTCACCTCACACAGTGGAAGACAAGGGAGGAAATCAAAGGAAATCTCATTTGGAGGTGGATCAGGTTGACTCCAGACAACAACAATACAGCTAATGGGGGAACCATCTTGGAAAAAACGACGGGCAAAGTACACACCAGGGTATCCCTTAGCAAGTTTCGGGTCAACATCAATAGGAAAACGGGTAAGGATGTAGCTGGGGAACTTACGAGGCCTCTCGGGTGAGTTTTCAAGAATGAGAGGCAGAGACAAAAATTCACCAGCCTTCACTCTATCAATGATATCCTGACGCTTCCTAGAGATGTAGACAAATCGGTAGGTGACAGCAGCGATCTTCACTTCAGCCAGTTCACGCTGCAGCTGGAAGGCCCTGTTGACATAAGACAACCAACGCAACTTTGTGTCCGTAGATGGGTTCCCAGAGAAGGAGAGCTTGACATAGGCATTTCTTGGGGCAAAAGCAAGAAGGTTGGACGAGGGCAAGGAGTAGGTATACAAGGAAGAAACACCACGTTGAGGCAGAGAAGGTACGTCATGCACAGCTGAAGCACCCTTGGCAGTCTTGGCAGCGGGAGGCAATCAGTCCACACCATCGGAATCCTGCAAGGAGTCGGACGAGGCATCAACGGGTCGCTTGGTAGAGATTGAGGAGGTGTAAGGCTGCAACCTGAGCTGCGGCGTGACCGAGGAGCGGGGGGGAGAGTTGCGAGAAGGCAGCTCAGGCCAGTGATCCTCGATAGGAGACTCATCCTCCTCCGACATGGCCAAGTCGGCCTCCAGGCAGGAAGCCACATCCGAATCCGCGCTCTCCATCAGGCCAGGCAAGGCCTAGATGGGAAGCGAACAACTGAATACACACGAACACACGAACATACACACACAGAACCACAATAAAAAAAATAAACCACAAACAACAATACCACAAACAGCAAAACCACAAAAAAAACGAGATAGAAAATATAAACAACCCCTATTACACCACAGACACAACAACACACAAACAATAACGTTGAAACAAGACAAACAACAACACAGGCAGAGCGCCAGGAACACGTCTTCACTCCAGGAAGGTTGGGGTGAGACTCGTTCACTATATTCAATACAACGAGCTATTATTAAAAGTATTCAGAATATTACAAGGTTGCTATCACGTGAGGGATAATGAGAGCCTTGATATTTGACACGATTATAAACTGTTAGGTAGATACGGGGGAAATGGAAGTATGTGTTAGTGGTATCAACACTTGACACATGTAATATAAAGGTATTCACATTTGCTTCATTTAATAAATAGCATTCTGGTTCATGATTCTTATTCAGTTACTGTGTAAGTATTTTTCAGCGTTTAGTGCTTGTTAATAATCATTAAATATTATACGAAAAAAGTATACAATAATATTACCTCGGTTGTTTATGTGTTACATCATAATATTAAAAAGTTAATCTTACCTTTAATGATGTTAATAATTGACACGAATATCGGTATATAAATAATTGATAACCGGGTGTATTTTCGTACTTTTATTAAAGCTTCCATTCATTTTTCACCTCCGCAAGAATAATTTTTCACCTCTCTTGTATAGGCACCCCCCCCTACCCTCCTCAAATCCCCCCTTACTTCTCCCTCCCACCAGTGAATGGTTCGAGCGAGCAGAGCTCACAACTAGTGTTTCGGGGTTATCTCGGCCAACATTGACAACGCTGGGTGGGCCTCACGGAAGTGTGACCAGCTGTATCCACATTCATTTCACTCCCTTCTGATGTCCCCTTGCGATGGGGAACATCTGTTGAATCAAGAGACTCATCGGAGCCACGAGAATGCTTCTTGTGGGATTGAGAGGAAAATATGGATGAGTCTACAGAGACGGTTGTATTGCAAGGAGGAACGTCCATGGAGTCAATTACTTGACTTGGTTTTCTTTTTTGGAGAGTGTTAGGCTGCGTGAATATCTATCATATGAAAACCTTTAGTTAAAGCCTGAGAATTGTCATCAGAGGTAAGGTCATCAGACCGAGTATCTGATACAGTTTCCAAGACAGAGATGCTATTATGTAGTGAAACAGAATGTTGTCGACATGGAATCGATGAACGCGAAGGGAGGAGGCGTAAGTCCTCACACCACCAACCTTCTGTTACCTTTCTCACATTTTCGAGAACATAGGAGATGAGCATCCCTGCAGTAAAAGCAGTAACTCTCTGACGAATACTCAGAAGTAGGAGGTGAGTCAAAAGGGTGTAGGAACGTGACGCTCCTTAGGGACATGCTCTACTGAGTCATTATAGATGTTTGGGTAGTAGTCATTGTCACTGTCAACTACATTTATGGACCGCATCACCTGAACCGTACAATGAGCATACCCCGACAGACAAAAAATATTTTGCCTCAAAAGCTACTTTGGCAACAGCATTTGTATTAATAGTAATAACACCGATTGGATCGGCAGTCACTGTTATAAGTGAGACAGATCCGAAGAACCACTTCAAAACGCATAAAAATGGAGTGGAGATTGCCATATGAAAGAGATGCAGGTACAGTCTCCTCCACTCCCGCTTTCACCAGTTCAGCGTTGCCAAAGTATACACTCGGCATCGTATGAGCTACCAGTTCCGACTCTCGCATCCGAAACACCTGCCATCAACCCTTACTCTTACTGGCAGGTGTTTCGGATACGAGAGTCGGAACTGGTAGTTCACACGATGCCGGGTGTAGGCTATACGTTGGCAACGCTGAACTGGTGAAAGCGGGAGTGGAGGAGACTGTACAGTCGCGAGCTGATGGGATGGAGACACGAGCTCACTCATCATGGGGTCGTTTCCACCTGACGAGTTATGGAGGGGGGGAAGTGAGAGAGAGAGAGGAACAGATGGGGGGAGGTTTTGTAGGGGCTAGTGGAGTGTTGCCACTTCTGAAAGTTTGATTTGAAGCATTCACATTTCACTGATGAGAGGGAGAGACGGGAGTGTGTGTGTTAGGAGTATTTAGGTTTTACGCCTATCGACTTCTATGTGGTCATTAAGGAGACATAAAAACAAAAATAAAAAAGTGTATGTGGAGAATTGTACAGGTGTGTATGTGTGTGTGTTTGTGTGTGTGTGCGTGTGCGTGTGCGGTTGGAGTCGGGAGAAACGGGAAGGAGGAAATGAAAGTGGTTGGGAATGACTGTATGGGCGACGTGAGTGAAGATATGGCAGGATGAATTGAATTAGTTGTGTATACGAGTTAAACGGACATAGGGATATGTAATAACTGATGAATGCTTTTGATTTGGATATATAACTGATATTATTTCGCCACACTAAGCTCACCATTGTGAACTGTGTGATAGTTAGCTTAAAAGTTTCAAGTAATAAAAACATTGTTATCCATCGCAACAAAACATTCATCAATAATTACATAACCAAATGATTAAATTAAAGTTTACCACAAATCCACTGTTTCTATTAAACCTGGACAAATCAAAGGTGACAAACATATATTCTCTTTGTCGGGAGAATAATATGTTATAGTTCTGGCCTTCAAAATGCATTGATTTGCTTGATTGCCAACATTAATAATTAAGTTTTGTGGGTGGAAACTAGACATATATATAGGATGCATCTAATTTCATCATTATAAACACTAAGAATAATGGAAGACAAATATGTAATGTTTTATAGAAATAAAACTGAAATTTTTATTTCTGTATATTGTCTTTTACTTTAATATTGTCATTATTACGAGTTTTATAATATAAATATTGTGGCATACAAAGTGCAGTAATATTATTATAAAGTAAGTATTAAAAGTAATAGTAAGATGGTAGTCCTCTATTGAATTAACCCTCTGTATTATTGTTTGCACTTAAATACTCGTCATTATAAATTTGTAGGGCTCGCTTCAACAGCAAAAAAAAAAAAAAAAAAAAAAAAATGCAGTGAGTAACACTCTGCAATCAACAACAATATAATAATTTCATGTTATCACTGTAGTTCCTTGACGGTAGCCATTATTTTCAAGGATAAATACACACAGTATCTAGAACATTTTATTGGACGCATAATAACTTTTTGAGTCTCACTAACTTTGCCATGAAGGCTGACACCTCAAAGGTTGTCACCACTGATCATCATATGCTTCACAAATAGTAACTAGCTTTATTCTATTATCTCTACGTGTTAATGATGTCCTTGTTATGGGCAGAAATTTACTTGTAATCCAATGTAACGTAGAACAAGCTATTTTTTTTCGCGTGTGATAAGTTGGTAAGCCTGCGAAAGCTACAAGGTGTGGGATCAAACGATTTTGGTGTGTGTGTGTGTGTATATATATATATATATATATATATATATATATATATATATATATATATATATATATATATATATATATATATATATATATATATATATATATATATATATATATATATATATATATATATATATATATATATAAAGGGAAAAGTGGATCACATGAATCGAACCCTCACTTCACCAGAAATATGCCTATATTCTCATTCCGTTCTACAGCATAATTTTTTCAAATATAATATATGGATAAGCTACTTGTGGTTCTCATAATTTTGTGTAATATTAATTATTGTTGAAGTACATTTATCATTGAGCATAGCAATTTAATTAAATTTGTCAAGTTTTATAGACATCTGATGTCATTACAGTTCTGATATCGAACAATACTTATATATGAGAGTACTCTTAAAAGTATGATGACCATGCTATAATTCCATACATAGGTTTGTCACTGTGAACACCATCTCCAATAGAGCCTTCGTTTCAGTGCCGGACAGACGCTGTTTTTCGCAAATATCTCCTAAACGATCGTTGTATCAATATAATATTTCAGTACACAATCTTTACCACCCGGACCTAATTTATGGCTGACATACCATATTATTATATGTGTTATATTAGGATTTTACAAAGTGATATTAAGCCTAATCCAGTCATCATATCTAAGGCGTTATAGAGAATCGGACGTGTGTGGGGTAGGCCTACTCGTGTAACCCTTCCACCAACACCCCGAACATCCCCCAGACCACTCCTTCATTCCCTACCCGAATATCGCATTATGCCCCTCCCAGTTTCTCTCTTCACCCCCCTATATACACCATCCACCTTTCATCTTTGATTTTTTTTTCTTATTCTAATTACGTACATATATAATAATTACATATGACAGTATGTATAAACGTATCGTTCATTAGTAATATTGTTTAATACAGTTACTGTTGTGTGTTGACATGAAAACCAGAGTGGGTCAAACGACCATTAAAACAATAGCTATACCCTTTGTTAATGGCCGTATAGCCGGATAATAACCGACGTGTCTAAGGCAACCAGAAGGATGGTTAGTTTTGGTTTTGGGCAACCAAATAAAATCGTTCATGGTTGCTTCATGTGTTCATTACCTTTTTAAATAAGCAATTTATGCCTTAATTGAATATCCACAGTCTCCCGTATCCCCTCCCCCTCTCTGAGGTATGAGGTACCCCCCAGCCCGAGGCTATGACTCAAGTAGTGACAGGGTAGAAATCATTGTGGTTAGGAATGGTTTGGGAGGGTGTTGGGGGGGGGGTCACACTTTCCTTCAAATGCGTCAATATGACTGGCCAGCTTTGTGTTACTTTTCACGAGTAAACTCCTCGCATAACACATATAGGAATATGGTATGTTAGCCATAAATTAGGTCCGGATGCTAAAGGTAGTGTGCTGAAATATTATACTTATACAATGATTCATTTAGGAGATATTTGCGAAAAACAGTGTCTGTCCGGTTAGTCGACCCAACACTCAACCTGCTGGGTCATCTCTTGTTTACAGAAGCTGTATTAGGAAAACGAGCCCCAGCCTTCTGAAAACTACCACAACCAGAGAGTGACGTCTCGAAGGCCTGGTCGACCACCGCTCATGGAAGAGAAAGGCTTTTTGTTAACTATATGACATTGCTATTAATGAAATGGCCCCAGGAGCCAAGTGCTACTACCTATCGGGCAGATGAGGGGACCGAGCGCTGGTCGCTGTGGGCAGAGTACCTCGTCCCCCACGGGACCACTCGTTTTAAAAAGCAGCCCCAATGGCTCAAAAGTTTGCCCACGACGGTACTGAGACCCACTTCCCCAACATCTCCCGGCCCAGGCACTCAACCATCAAACACAGGATGGCCCTTAGAGGGCTGTCCCTCTGATGAGCAGCACTGTTCGCTCGTACTGGCAGCATAATGCATGGGAACCATTTTATCTGGCGACCTTTCTAGCATGGGAAGCCCTCTCTCCTCGAAATCGGGGCAGAGCAGGGGTCAGAGCCACCCCTCTAGTCTAGCTCACTTATGCCCGGTTCACATTAGTCCATATGTACGGATCCGACATCCATTAATGACATCAAGAACTGTACAGAGATAGGGCTAATGCCTGGTTCACGATAGCGCGTATGTACGGATCCGAGATCCGTCAGTAACGTCATGAACGGCCGTGCATATGCATTATCATACCTGATAACTATAGTTGGTGTTGATATAGCAGGGGAATGGTGTAATGCACTGTCTGTTCCAATTCTCAAATTGTTTTGTTTACAACTGGGCCGATGCGGTGGTGCCATGCGTGCAGTGCCCATGAACAATATTTTTATCCTCACATAAATTGACGTGCATTTAACAAATACAAGTTAATAATTATAATATTTGAATAAATTTACACCTTTATTTGTGCACAAATACTTCAATTTCATATTTTCATGATATGATGAAAAATCAACAACATTATACACGGACAACACCGCCGCCGTGCTTCCATAAAAGATGACTTGAGTTCATCTTTGCTGGATCCGTTCCATTCAACGTTGGCTGTCTTCTTAGGGATAGTAGATGGCCCCGGTTCACATATACACGACCGTTCGTGACGTCATTGACGGATGTCGGATCCGTACATACGGGCTAATGTAAACCAGGCACTAGTCTCAGTGATACGCAAGCCCCCCCCCCCCCACCAATACAAGGCTGCTCCCTCTGTGTATGTGGGGGTGGGGAAGGGGGGATTTATGACAGTCTGGGCGTGATAATCCGTGTAGTAAACACATGTTAATGGGCACAATACAGAAATAGATTTCGAAACAATATATGTTGACCTATTAGCCGCTTGCCATGTCGGAAGGTTAAGTTTTTTTTTTTCTTTTTTTATTCATTGCGCCGTAGCGTCAGTCAACAGGCAGTCAACAATACACAAGGGTAGGTGGGACTCTTGAGAATTCTATGACTACGCACACACACACACACACACACACACATCACGAAAACATAACAGAATGAAGCACAAGCATACAGACAAATATTTTCATTATGACCTACTTAAATCTACCAAAACGATGGTGGCACACCAGAACCTCCTCCAAAACCAGATGGTTCAGCAGATGTCGACAAACCACATCAAGTGGCAGGCCCCGAGGCAGCAAGTGTTGGACAGTGGGGCAGGCCAGGCAATAGTGCTCTATAGTGTTAGCACAAGGCGCTCGACACAAGCGACACTCAGTGAAGGGAGGCTCACCCTTCATCCCAGCAACCTACCACGGTGGCCGGTAGCCAAGTGTCAAACGAGCAGAGACTACATTGTCTCTCCGAACCATAAAGCCTCGACGATGGTAGGAATATTTGTGATGGCAGACAGACTCGTAATGGGTGATGGAGATGCTGAAAGGACCTCTCTGCATCCCTGCGTCGCCGTACAGGGAGGAGAGCGGTGGAGCGAACTCTAGAAAGGTAGCATGGCAGGGAAAGAGGACGTCCAACACCCCGAGGAGGCAGATGGCAGGCTTCCTTTGCGAGTCTGTCAACTGTACCATTGTGACGTAAACCTGTAGTGTACTATAAAATAGGTCCATTTTCTTTTATTGAGTGTGTAACCATTTTCAATGATCTATCTGGCCTGTATTGTGATTCTTTTACCATTACATTTCTTCATGCAGATAGCCTATGCAATTTCTTTCAGCATATTCTCTTTGCCATTTTGTGTAATATCATTATCTGCATACTCATGCAAAATTTCATGTATACAACATATGTATTATACAATTAATACCATAACCAAATATTCTTAGCTTTGTTAACGTCAGGTACGCAGTAAATTGTATATAGTGTTAACTTTTTTTTACATTAAATTATTAGGAACTATTCACCGCATCTCTCTCTTCCTTGAGCCCTTGAACAAGAGAGTTATAGACACTAGCACTTCTTAAAGAGAGTTATAGACACTAGCTCCTTAGGCTGAGAAGTTTTAGTGGAGAAACCCTGACAGTGGCCTTTACACAGGAGTCCTTCTTTAGGTAGCAGCACAACATATAGTTGGAGGCTACAACACTCATCGTCACCAACAAGTGTTGACCCCGGAGTGCAGCCGTCACCAACAAGTGGTGACCCCCGGAGATTGCAGCCGTCACCAACAAGTGGTGACCCCCGGGTGCAGCTGCCGCAATCGCCAACAAGAGTTGATCAAGCTGCAGTCTACAAGAACGCCTTTGCCCTGCAGTCACTGTCAAGTAGTGACCTGGAGTGCTGCCACTATTTCATTATAGTCTACAATAATGCCTTGGCCTGACAGTCACCATCAAGAGGTGACTTGAGTTGCTACCTCTCCTGTGCAGCTGTTGCTCCCGCCACTGTCCATCTTATCTACATTGTCGCTGTGAACCCTGAGGCATCGCCAGTCCACAGCAGCCATCTGTAAGCCTCCAATTACCTATACACCACTGGTACTCGTGGCAGTCTAGCTACCAGCAACAGTGCTTCGCCTTGGATTACAGTGCTTCGCCTTGGATTACAGTGCTTCACCTTGAATTACAGTGCCTCACCCTAGATTACAGTGCTTCACCTTGGATTACAGTGTTTCACTCTGGGTTACAGTTTTTGTCCTTTATTATTAGTGCCTTGCATGTGAATTACAGTGCCAGTGTATTCAGCAGCATACTGATATAACTTGACTAACGCAGCTGCCGTGATATCAGCTAACTCTCGTCAGCATTTACACCCTGAGTTCACTGACCAGTATGTCTACTGAGGATCTCTCAAACTCAGGCAACCACACTGCCACTGCAGTAGCCATGAGAGCCCCTGCTTTCTGCAACCATGAAAATTCCCAAATTACCCAGCTCGCCAATCTAATTTCCCAGCTTACAATGGAAGTCAGCAACCTGAAGAAACAAATCAACAACCACCCAAGTTCCCGACCCTCGACGCCAAACCGCCAACATCATCAGTCACGTTCAAGGAGCACTTCAAACTTCTGCTACTACCATCGTAGGTTTAGGGATAAAGCTCTCAAGTGTGAAAAGCCCTGCAGCTACACAGCGTCAAACAACAGTGGCGAACATTAACGCAGCATAATGTTTGCCATACTCAGTCTACGCTGCTCCACATCTTTGATCGCCGGTCCCATACCAAGTTCCTGGTAGACACCGGTGCCGACGTCAGTGTCCTCCCTGCTACAGCCAGCCAGCGGTCGCTACCTCCTTCTCTGCATCTCTACGCTGCTAATGGTACCAAGATACCTGTATACTCGCGGCAAACAGTGCATCTGGATCTGAACCTTCGCCGCTCTTTTCAATGGACATTCTACGTAGGAGCAGTGTCACAAGCCATCCTTGGTGCTGATTTTCTCCGTCACTTCAACCTGATGGTAGACGTAAGAGGACAAAAATTGGTCGACCCACTCACAGATATCTTTACAAATGCACAGCCAGCACCTGGTGACAGCACACACCTGTCTGCTATCAACCATGACCACAAGTTTGCTGACCTCCTCAAGTCATTCCCTATGCTGACACAACCCTACTCATCCAGCATACCTGCCAAGCATCACGTGACTCATCATATAGAGACTACCGGACCCCCAGTGCATGCCAAGGCCCGACGCTTAGCCCCTGAGCGTTATAAGAAAGCCAAAGCCGAGTTCGAATCTCTGATGAGTAAAGGCATTATACGGCCCAGCAGCAGCAACTGGTCGTCGGCTCTTCACATTGTTCCTAAGAAGACCGGAGACATACGACCTTGTGGTGACTACCGTGCCCTCAATTCACGCACCGTGGAAGATAGATATCCTGTGCCCAACATTCAAGAGTTCACTTCCCAACTCTCAGGTTCCACTATCTTCTCTTGGATCGACCTCGTCAAAGCATTTCATCAGATTCCAGTCCATCCCACTGACTTCCCGAAGACGGCCATTATCACACCTTTTGGCATGTTTGAATACGTCCGGATGCCCTTTGGATTGCGGAACGCGGCACAAACGTTTCAACGCTTCATAGATGAGGTCCTTCTAGGTCTACCCTACTGTTTTGCCTACATAGATGACCTTCTCATTGCTAGTCCTGATGAAGCCAGCCACAAACAACACCTCCGCCAAGTCCTCCAGAGACTGCAAGATTATGGTATCCAAATCAACACAGACAAGTCCGAACTCGGTGTGACATCCCTTGAGTTCCTAGGTCACACAGTCTCTCCAGCAGGCATTGCTCCACTTCCCTCAAAGTGCGAGTCCATCCAGCAGTTTCCCAGGCCATCTACCCAACGCCAGCTCAAGGAGTTCCTTGGGATGGTTAATTACTATAACCGCTTCATTCCACACTGCTCACTCCTGCTACGACCATTGTATGCCATGATTAAACCTTGCAAGAGAAGTCAATCTGTTACCCTCGTCTGGACTGAAGAAGCAGAAGCGGCCTTCCTCTCAACAAAACAGGCCCTCAGCGACGCTGCCACGCTCTCTTTCCCTGCACCAGACGCAAAAACTTCAATTGCTACAGACGCCTCAAACATTGGCGTTGGTGCCGTCCTACAACAGCGTGTCGGTACATACTGGAAGCCAATTGCCTTCTTTTCCAAGAAACTCGCCTCGGCGGAGTCAAACTATAGCGCCTATGACAGAGAGCTACTTTCCATCTTCAAAGCTGTCAAGCGTTTTCGCTACTTCATCGAGGGACGCAGTTTCCACATCTACACTGACCACAAGCCACTCACTACAGCATTCCTCAGAAATAAGGAATCTTACAACCCACGACAAATGCGACACATGGACTACATTGCCCAGTTTACCACAGATATACGATACGTCAAAGGTGCCGACAATGCCCCAGCTGATACCTTCTCTCGAAACATCAGTACTGTAATATCTTCTTCCATCGACTATGCCACCATTGCTGCTGATCAAGTCGGTGACGCTGAGCTACAGCGACTGTTGGATAACCCTGCACTACAGATGAAGAAGATTACACTTCCAGACACCCAGGTCACACTGTACGCTGACACCTCCACTGACACTCTCCATCCATACGTACCAGAGAAACATCGACACCAGCTCTTCAAGAAGTTACATGACCTCTCACACCCTGGAATCCGTGCCTCGCACCAGATGATGTCTTCCCGCTTCATATGGGAGGGCATAAATAAGGACGTCAGACACTGGGTATGCACATGTATACGCTGTCAAGCTTCCAAAGTCACATGCCATACACACTCTCCTGCAGCCACCTTTAAGCCAGTCACCGAGAGATTTTACCATGTCCACATAGACCTCGTTGGCCCACTTCCGTACTCCAATGGCTATCGATATTTACTCACCTGTGTGGACCGCTTGACACGCTGGCCAGAGACAGCACCTCTCACCAACATCACCACGGATACTGTAGCACGCGCCTTCATCGCTACATGGGTGTCCAGGTTTGGTGTGCCTCTAAGCCTTACTTCTGACCGTGGTGGTCAGTTTGAGTCAAGCGTGTGGAATAAGGTCATGATACTCCTTGGCATCCGCCGATACAGGACCGCCAGCTATCACCCACAGGCCAACAGGATGGTCGAACGATTCCACCGCCTGCTAAAATCTTCCCTGGCAGCTTCAGCCCAGAGAGAAGATTGGTCACTAGCACTACCTCTTGTCCTCCTTGGCATCAAAACTTCACTCAAAACAGATCTGCACAACTCCTCTGCTGAGCTCGTATATGGCTCTACGCTCAGGCTCCCAGGTGAGCTTCTCTCTGCCACACCAGACCCCGAGCCTTGCAGCGTTCAGGACTTTGCAACACACCTGAAAAATGCCATGAAGTGTCTCCAGCCAGTGCAGCCTCGTACGTCCAACTCGAAGACCTTCGTTCACCAGGACCTGGAAGCCTGCACACACGTCTTTGTTAGAGTCGATGCAGTAAAAAGGCCCCTTTAGCAGCCATATCAAGGCCCCTTCCAAGTAGTTCGCAGGACAAGGAAGAACTTCACCATCGACAAACATGGTTCTCAAGAAGTTGTGGCCGTAGACCAGGTCAAGCCTGCTTATATCCTGAATCCGGACCAGATGCTGCAATCAGTGCAAGTGACTGTTCCTCCAACACATGCTGAAAACAACAAACTATGACACACAAGAGTATCGTTCCTCCTTCCTCGAAACTAGGGGGGGAGTATTGTACCGTACTATAAAATAGGTCCATTTTCTTTTATTGAGTGTGTAACCATTTTCAATGATCTGTCTGGCCTGTATTGTGATTCTTTTACCATTACATTTCTTCATGCAGATAGCCTATGCAATTTCTTTCAGCATATTCTCTTTGCCATTTGTGTAATATCGTTGTCTGCATACTCATGCAAAATTTCATGTATACAACATATGTATTATACAATTAATACCATAACCAAATACTCATAGCTTTGTTAACGTCAGGTACGCAGTAAATTGTATATAGTGTTAACTTTTTTGACATTAAATTATTGGGAACTATTCACCGCATCTCTCTCTTCCTTGAGCCCTTCAACAAGAGAGTTATAGACACTAGCACTTCTTAAAGAGAGTTATAGACACTAGCTCCTTAGGCTGAGAAGTTGTAGTGGAGAAACTCTGACAGTGGCCCTTACACAGGAGTCCTTCTTTAGGTAGCAGCACAACATATAGTTGGTGGCTACAACACTCATCGTCACCAACAAGTGGTGACCCCGGAGTGCAGCGGTCGCCAACAAACCTACATGGGATGGCACCCATAAAAAGTTGACAGTCAAGTTACGATGACGCATTAAAGACAAAAATGATAAAATCTGCTGAATAATAGTAGTGTGGGCTGAACACTAGAGAGGGAATGAAGGGCAGGTTTGGAGTCACAAAAAATTGCAGCATTCACTCCACGTTGACAAACAAGAATAACAGCATCCAGAATGGCATACAGTTCACATAATGTTGAGCTAGACTGGTTACAGAGATGACGGCCAACCCAGCCCCCTGGAGGTGACTCCATGTTAGGTGAGAAAACGGCACAACCTGCTGTACCATCCACCTGCAATGAGCCATCAGTGTAGAGGCAGTATGGATCTGTGATGGAGGACATCACTGTTTCTATGTGTTCCAGAGCCAACTGCCGCTGTAGAGAAGGCAGTTCCGACTTGGAAGTAGGTGTGAAGCTCATATCAGGAGTTGGTAGCATCCACGGAGGGGAGCCTGGGGGAAGTCTGCAACCATTATATCTATATTAAGACTACGGAACATAAAGGAAACAGACCTTATAAGAGTACGTCCAGCAGGCAGTATGGGAGGGACAGGGGAGTTTGGTCTAAGAGAAGTCCTGACTATCTTAGAATATTTGGGTGAAAGATGTGGGAAATGGAGGCACTTGACAGTGAAGCCAGTAACATTACAATAAATTAATGGGGGAAGACGCAACTCACGCTGCATGTTCACTATCCTGGTCGACATTGGACAGCCGAGAATTATTCTCATTGCTCTATTCTGAAATTTTTCTAAAGTTTCCAGAGTAGCCCTAGGAAGTTGAATCAAAGCAGGGGAAAGGTAATCAACAACTGAACGGATAAAAGCAATATAGATGGTCCTGGCTACTGGGATGGAGATGGCCGAGGAGTTGTTAGAGAGCCATTGAAGTGGTGTAAGTCGGCGCTGGAGACGACCCAATAAGTCCTGAGCAATGGGATGGTCTTGAGGTCTGGCAGGGACAATCGGCCAAATATTGACTGGCGCGCCCAGGTAGTGGTAGTGGGAACACATGGGAATGACAGTCCCTCCAATAGTGAACACTGGCCAAGCTTGAGGAAGGCGGCAGGTGATTATTCTGCTCTTATCTGGAGAGACAATAATGCCACAGTGAGAGGAGGCCACAGAGAAGGAGTCAAGAAACCGCTGGAGATCCCTTGGTGAGGTAGAATGTACACAGATATCATCAGCATAGCACGTAATTGTAGTACCAGGAATATCAGGGAGAGAAATGAGCAGCCGATGCATCAGGATATTAAATAAAAATGGGCTGAGAACACCCCCTTGACGCGTACCAAGATGAAAACAGCGCAAAGGACTGAACGCAGCACTGAAAAACACAAGGGAGGTCCTGTTACTTAGGTAGCCTCGAATCCACCGTAATAGTTTACCCTTTATCCCAAAGTCAACCAGTTGATCCAAAATGACATCTCTATTAGCAACATCGAAGGCACTTCGAAGGTCAATGAAGGCCACCACACTGTCCCAGGAAAGGCGAGAGTACAGGTCGACTAGGCAGTGGTGTGTGCTCCGCTGGGGAAGGAAACCAAACAGCCATGGAGAAAGGCGATCCTGCAGTCTGTGCATGAGACGATTGAGTAAGATTCTCTACATAACCTTACAAAAACAGGAAGTAAGGGAAATAGGCCTGAACTTCGCGATGCCGGGCTTAGGGATGGGTATTATTGTGCTGCATGTCCAGGCTAGTGGTACTCAACCGTCACGAAGACAAAGATTGTACAGTCGAAGTAGAGGGTTCCTAGGAACTTGTTGAAGTAGGCGCAGCACAGCATAAGTAATACCATCATCGGAAGATTACGTTGCTGTCAAACGTTAATTTTGCCCGTACTGCTATAGCCCACATCTATTATTACAGCACCAGAGTGATTTTATAGCTAAGGCTGCCTAATTCGCAGTAATATAAAAAAAAATAGATAGTATATAAATACTAGTACAGCATATCAAGGTCCGTTCACATAATTTCGTCATCGAGGTTGAATTGGTAGTGGGGTAGAGATGTCGCTCACCAAGTCGAAACTCTATACCAAACTTGCCTTCCGTTCAATTGCTTTCTCTCGAACTCTGACTTTCACTTCGCTCCACCTAGATTCCTAGAGGGGTACAGAAACTTTGGTGCGTGGGTGTACTTGCATATTGTGGTGTCCTGGGTTTTTCACAAATGTGTCTAGGGGTTTACTTGGACAGTCACTATTTAATAGAAATACAAATCTATACGAGAGTAAAGCATATTAACTTTATAATCCTAATCAATTATAAATTATAAATTCATGGTTGATAATTACAACAAAGCTTGGAAGTTCCTACTAACTATTACCCAAATTCTGCTGGGAATTCCTATTCCTGTAAGCTTACTCTTTGTGCCCCGTGCTCCTCCACCGCACTCAATCTAACTATTCAATACATTCACTACCTTGTTCATAATAACATTACACATATTACACGCCTCAACATGTTCAATGATACACATTACACCTCGCACTGTACAGCTACAAGTCTCAACTCTAGCAACTACGTTTAGCCTAATGTAGTATCTTAATAAATAAGAACAAGTAATCTAAGAGTACTTGTTTTTTATAGTAAGCATTATGTTGTCACTACTATAGGCACTGGTAATTCAAGGAGTTCATATTTTAGATTTCTTTGAAAGCTGATTTGTGAAAAAGTTTCCTGCATATTGTTTAGTTACTTGTATTGAAACTATCTAAAATTCCACACAACGTAACCCACTTTCTGTCAGTTTTTTTTTTCTGTAAAGAATATATATTTTTTAAACTGTAACGTTCCTCAAACATTATATTTTTTGCATTCAGCCACTTTTTGTTTATGTACCGACACTGAACATAGGCTTCACCAAGCCCGTTACCGTGGCTCAGGTCAACTGCTATTCACACACACACACCCGTCACGACTTCCGAACAGGGTCCCAGCCACAGTAGGAGGGAAATGAGGGTAATTCCCAAATAATGCAGCTGTTATTGTGTACAGTACCAGCGAGGGTGTTTTACGACGTTCGGTGGCCTTATAGTTAGTGCCTGAAACTCGATTTGGAAGAGCAAATATTCTCAGCCCCTCACCTGAAAGGACTCTATTCCTGAGCTATAGGTTACGAGTTCAGCACACTAACCACTCAACCACCTTTTCTATGATCACATAGGATCGACAAGAAGATAATATACTGTGTCCAGAAGGAAAACAAGGGTGAATTCTCGGGTGACAATAGTCAGAAACTCAGAATACTGGAGAAATAAGATAAAATTAGGATACAAATAGCTTTCGAGACTCCTTCCACACAGACAGGCGCATTCACTCATAAATTTTTCAAATTACCTTAACGTAGATGCCATCTATAGTTATCTGATTTACTGTACCCATGTGTTTTAGGTGGTCTGCTTTGACTGGTGGGTGGGTACGCGTTGTGAGCAAGAGTAAAGGAAGGAAGGATAACGTCATGTCAGATAGATGTTCTGTCAAAAAGATTTTATTTCTTTAACTTGTATGTTCACAACATTGCAGTTGAGGAGAATGTCATGGTGTGTGGTGGTAGTGGTCGTGAGTGACGACCAAGCGTTCCTCGCCACCTTCGCTGAGTGGTCCCTCAAGGGCCGCCTACTAGTGTGGTCGACGAGGCTACTGGTGGTCACTCGCCTGCCCAGGGAAGACCTCGTGTTAATTCTCTCCTCTCTCTGGACTTTTTCCATGACCAACACCATGATACTCAATGCTGAACAATCATCTCACTCTCTAAGGTATATCATCATAGCATAATAGCATAATTGTGATCCTCAGGAAACCTAACTGTAATAGTGAAGGTCTGTTCTCTTTGGGTAAACTTTCTTATGTTTTCATCATCTGGTTACTTGCAGGTTTGAAATTACTGACATTTCGAGACATGCCTGATTCTCCGAGTTTATGGTCATCAGTGAATTGAATCTGATGATTGCCACATTCGAAAGCGGCCTTGCCAATGACATTACTCTCAGCAGAATATGCTCTATAAGTATGGGTGTTTTAAGTGCTCTTTTACTTTAGAGAAATATTCAAATCTGACATCAACAGACCAATGACAGGGAGGCAAGAGGTAGGACTCGTGCCAACTTGCTTTGTTGCCGTTACTCTATTTGATTTTAAAATTTACTCGTTCTCGTTCTGAAATGAACTATTCTATCAATAATCATTGGGTAAATTACTATTCTCGGCATTATGTCTCTTAAAATTGGGGTAGGATGTAATATGTAAGTTAATCTTATGGACCGGGACATAATCTGTGCCTTGGGTTATGGAATATCATTCGCATATGGAAGAAAAATCAACCCGAATGAAGTTGGAAAATCTCTCTACCAGCTGGAAAAAAATTCATGTGATAATAGTAATGTAGTTCATGATATATTGTATGGTGCCCTTTTTAAACAAATTAAAAATTCTATGCCACTCAGATTCTTAAAAGCCATTGACAAACTAAAAAAAGATGACTCTGTGCATATAACAAAGGCCGATAAAAGTAATGCTATAGTGATTTAGGACAAAACAGACTAAATAGAAAAGATACAAGATCTTCTCAGTGATAATAACACGTATAGTAAACTTAACAGTGATCCGACTGAGAAAGTAAGTCGCATGTTTCACAGAGAAATTAAGAATGTGCTTAAAGGTAACGATGAACTGATTAAAAGGTTTTCAGTGACAAACCCATCCACTCCTTACATGTAAGGCCATATTAAA
This sequence comes from Petrolisthes cinctipes, assembly GCA_033782935.1. Lineage (NCBI taxonomy): Eukaryota > Metazoa > Arthropoda > Malacostraca > Decapoda > Porcellanidae > Petrolisthes > Petrolisthes cinctipes. The sequence continues at coordinate 1,247,676 of JAWQEG010000831.1, read as the reverse complement.
ACCCATAAGCCAAACAATCCTCCTAGACCTATAACAAGCTCTATTGGATCAGTGACATCAGTCAGCCCCCGTCTGTCATGACTGACCATAGGTAAATATATCCCTCCATTAGTTTTCCCGACTGTCTGCTCGGCTTGAGCAGCACCTCTTATTACTGTGTAGACCGATGCGAGAGTGGCAGTCACGGTCGCATAGGTCGCATCTGAGTGTTGATTCTGGTCTGTTGGTTGTCGTTGCCTTTTTGTGAGTTCGCTTCTCCGCTGCCACAGCAGACAACTTCTCTTCACCAATCAGCAGCTGCTTGTGAAGCGTGCTTTTCCAGCTGGCACAGTCAGCTGCGAGGTCCTCCTAGGAGTTGGTGTTGATGTAAAGCGCCTTCATATCTCTCTCGCACACATCCTTGTACCTCAGTTGCGGGCGGCCAATGCTTCCCTGTCCTGTGGCAAGCTCTTCATAGAGGATGTTTTTTGGGATTCGGCTATCCTCCATGCAGCAAACGTGACCTAGCCAGCACAGCCGACGTTGTCTCAGCCAAGGCCAACGCGAGATAGGACGTCAGTGTTGGTCACCTTGTCTTGCCAGGAGATGCTGAGTATGCATCGGAGGCTTCTGAGGTGGAAGGAGTTGAGCCTTTTCTCCTGGAGGGCATATGTGGTCCATGTCTCGTTGCCGTATAGCAAGGTGCTGAGGACGCAGGCATTGTACACAGCCATCTTCATCCTCACGGTCAACTAGGGGTTGGTCCACACTATTGATGTGAGGCGAGCGAGTGTTGTGGCTGCCTTCCCAATCCTCTCGTCGATCTCAGCGTCAAGGGAGAGGTTATCGGTGATGATGGGTCCAAGGTTCGTGAACTGGCGAACAACATTGAGCTCATCGCCATCGATGGTGATGACTAGTAGTGCAGGAATGTCTTGGCCCAGGACGTTGGTCTTCTTCAGACTGATGGTCAGCGCGAAGTCCCTGCAGGCCTGTGAGAAGCGGTCCATCAGCAGCTGCAGTTCCCCTTGGGTGTGTGTCACCACTGCGGCATCTTCAGGAAAGAGCATGTCTCTTATGAGGGTTTCTCAGATCTTTGTCCTCGCTTTTAGGCGGGCAAGATTGAAGAGCCTGCCATTTGATCTGGTCCACAGGTAGATTCCCTCTTGTGCTGTGCCGAATGCGTGCCTCTGGAGGAAAGCGAAGAAGATCCCAAAGAGAGTTGTGGCGAGCACGCAGCCCTGTTTGACCCCGCTGCATATGTTGAAAGGGTCGGAGAGGTTGCCATTGAACTGCACAGTCCCCTTCATGTTGGAGTGAAAGGACTCCATTAAGCTGTGCAGTCTTGGGGGACATCCAATCTTTCTGAGAGCCTTGAAAAGACCATCTCTGCTGACAAGGTCGAAGGCCTTGGTAAGGTCGATGAATGCGAGATACAGGGGCATCCGCTGCTCTCTAAACTTCTCCTGGAGTTGACGAAGGGAGAAGGCCATGTCTACTGTGGACCTTTCAGCTCGGAAGCCACACTGTGATTCTGGGTAGACACGCTCAGCCAGCTTCTGCAGTCAGATAAGGAGGACCCGAGCATAGACTTTGCCTACGATGCTGAGTATGGAGATGCCTCTGTAGTTGTTGCAGTCGCTCCTCTCGCCTTTGTTCTTTTATAGGGTAACGATCTTGGCATCTCTCATGCCCTGTGGCACAGCTCCCTCTCCCCAGCACTGGCAGAGGACTTCGTGCAGAAGCTGCAGTAGGGTAGTCTTGCTGTGCTTGATGAGGTCTGGAGGAATACTGTCGCCTTTCCTGTTGCCAAACTGTCAATGGCCTTCCTGAGTTCATCCACGGTTGGCTCTGCATCGAGCTCTTCCATGACAGGCATGTACTCAATGGCGTCAAGGGCTGAGGCATGGCCATCTCAATGTACACGCTGCAGTGTGGGCCAAATCAGCTGATCGTGACGTCACAGGTGGCGGCATACAACACCGCGTCGGGACGAGTATCCAGTGTCCACTATCCTACCCAGTTTGAGGTTGCAGCGTTCGTGTACATGGTGTTTCAGGTAAATGTCCACATTTTTTACTGTATAAACATAATGAATCTTAACTCATTCACCTTATGGACAATTAGAAGCAATTTGCATTCTTAATTCTAATGTGTATTTAAGTAGAAATAGAGAAAACAAGCCCCAAAGAGAAAAATTCAAATACGGTAAAGTATAATAGTGGCAGTTGAGTGTATCTGTAGAAACGTGTGTATTTTTAAGAAATTATCTAGTTTATTCTTTTCGTTTCTGTGTTTATGAGTGCCACAGGTAATTGTGATACTGTATTTATCATTACATATCTTGAAGAAGCAGCTATAAGAGGGGATAATTATGTCTAGCATACCATAGCCAGCATCGCTATGGCTAGTGTGTGCCAGTGAAACTCCTGGATTTTATATTTCATTGTAATAAAGTGGCTCTCACGTTGCTTTTTCCATTATTATATTCTATATTCTTGTATAGTAGTCTTAAAAATAGAAAAATATAAACTGAAAATAATTAAATAATTGGAACCAGTATGCTACCATAATGACATAATCTAAAAAAATCCAGGCCTGTTTAAGCAAGACACAATAAGCTATGATATAGTGCATTTTATTATTGATGTTATTCAGACAATCTAAATGCTATTAACCAAAGGCTAGTGAGATAATGGAAACTGACTATAACTAACGTAGTATGTTAACAACTGTTCTTCTAAGTTAGGTGTACAGTGTATGGTGGGGTAGTTTGAATTTACATTTTACATTTTGCAGTAGTGTACTCAGTATACTGGTCTATTTGATATAGTTCTGAGGTCAGGTCTTTTCGATTTGGTGACAGAATTTCTCCATCAAACCTTCACAATTAATATAGTTTTGTGTACTGATTGCAGATACCAGTATACCATTCATTTTCTGAAGAAATCAAAGGAAGTAATTTCGATTTGGTGATAGCAAATTTTTCTATGAAACTTTCAAAATTAATTTAGCTTTATGTACTGATTACAAATAGAGGATGATGTGCTTTAGGCCTAGGCCAACTAGTTTAGTGTATGGCTGCTGGTACGGTAAAGTGATAATCATCTTTCATTTTCAGGTGCCATGCTGCTGCTGCAGATTATGTAGGCTACATTCCAATTGAGTAATTAATGATGAAGGGTGGTATAAAGCAGAGTAGAGACCCTATATTTTATATAGGGTCTGTAGAGCAGAGAAGGCCATCGAGTTATTAGTGCGAGCGTCTTTTGCTATGACTATTGGTGTGACGTCACAACATTCACACTGCGGCCTGTACATAGAGACGGCCTTGACTGAGGGGGCCACTGTGCTGGACCTTGCTCCTGGCAGCCCTGAGCATCTGCAGGTTCCTCTCAGTGGGTGACCGCTTGTACTCAGCGAGTACGGCGCGCTTGGCATCGATAACGGGGGTCATCTCTGATGCCCTGGCCTGAAACCAGTTGTTTGACTTCGAGCGAGGTTTTCTTCCCAAAGGTAGCCAGGGCGGTGTGGTGGATGGTGTCTCGCAGATCTTCTCAGTGATAATAACACGTATAGTAAACTTAACAGTGATCCGACTGAGAAAGTAAGTCGTATGTTTCACAGAGAAATTAAGAATGTGCTTAAAGATAATGACGAACCGATTAAAAGGTTTTCAGTGACAAACCCATCCACTCCTTGCATGTACGGCCTTATTAAAACCCATAAGCCAAACAATCCTCCTAGACCTATAACAAACTCCATTGGATCAGTGACATATAAACTCTCTAAATGGTTAGTTACATTGCTGTCCCCATTTGTTGGTACTGTTTCAGATTCATTTGTCAAGAACAGTGAAGATCTTGTAAGCAAACTAAAGTCACTCCAGATAGCGTATCCTTACTAGTTAGTCAGCTTCGATGTTAAGTCTTTATTCACTAATGTCCCACTGGAAGATGTACTAAATTTTCTCCCAAATATTATTGGCAGCAATATTGATGGAATTCCCTGCAGCAACATAATTAAGCTGATTAAACTAAGTGTAAACAACTCTCTTTTAGTATTTGATGGTCAACACTACTCCAAAAAGTTTGGTATGGCTATGGGTAACCCTCTCTCCCGTTTTGGCAAATTTGTACATGGAATATTTCGAAAGTATGTTGTTAACTAATATTAAAGATTCAAATGTAATATGGTTAAGGTACAGTCTCCTCCACTCCCGCCTTCACCAGTTCAGCGTTGCCAACGTATACACCCGGCATCGTGTGAGCTACCAGTTCCGACTCTCGCATCCAAAACACCTGCCAGTAAAAGTAAGGGTTGATGGCAGGTGTTTCGGATGCGAGAGTCGGAACAGGTAGCTCACACGATGCTGAATGTAAGTGTATACGTTGGCAACGCTGAACTGGTGAAGTGGGGGGAGTGGAGGAGACTGTATGTCAATGATGTACTATGTTTTTGGCCTGATTCCTTGGATGTTAACGAATTCTTGCAGAGCTTGAATTCACTTGCCCCTTCAATTAAATTCACAATTGAAATTGAGCAAAATAACACTCGACCCTACCTAGACATAAAATGTTAAGGATAACGGTATTCTTAAGACTAATGTGTATAGGAAGCCCACAAACATCTTGTCTTAGGTTCACTATTTTTCTAACCATCATATTATTATTATTTTTTTTTTTTTTTTTTTCCCCTGGCCTATCGACCATGGTGTTGGTCATTAAGGCCTTTTATTTTATTTTATTTTATTTTTAATTTATTTATTTATTTTTTTAATTTTATTTATTTATTATTTTTTTTAATTTTAACTTTTTGCATATTATTTCTATGCATATATTATTATTATTATTATTATTATTATTATTATTATTACATCAAAACTTAAAACTAAACATATAAAATAATTTTCCTATTTTGTACTTTCATACAAATAATATTTCTTAATTTAACATCCTAGCTAATAAATTAATCTATGTACCTACTCAACCAATAGCTAACTAGACTAATACCTATACCAGCCAATCGCTAAACCTAGACAGACAAATCGCTAAACCTATATTAGACAATCGCTAAACCTAGCTAATACATCATAATATACAATATATACAACACATAATTTATAGCATTCATAATTGAAAAATAGGCATACAAAAATGGTAACAATAGAAATAAAAAGTCACATCACTCTGATCAGTTCGGTCTCCCTCAAGAAAGTCATCAATTTATCAGTCACACCACCATCCCCATCACCTAAGAGAGCTGAGAGTGTGAAGGGGACTTTTACTGCATTGCAGTAACTTATGAGGGAAGCACGTTCCCCCACAAATCGCCGACAATGCAGGATGATATGACTGATAGATAACACCGCATTGCAGGTGTTACAATGCGGTGGAAAACGTTTGTCTATAATATATGGTTCTAAATGAGTTATCCTGGTGCAGTTTGTTCTTATTCTTGCCAGTATTCTTCCTTCTAGTCGATTGGGCCGGTTGGCAGTGGCCCAATCACCCAGTTGAGGCTTGATGGTAGAGATGTTAAGTCTGGTCCACTGACCTTGCCACAGAAGATTAATTGATTTCTTTCCGAGGGATAGACACGACTGTAAATCACGAGGGACGTCCCAAGTAACCTCGAGCTCTACAGCCGATTTCGCAAGTAAGTCTGCCCGTTCATTGCCATAGATACGACAATGCCCGGGCACCCAGATCAGGGTGAAGGACTTGTTGCATAAGTGTAACTTATTAATGATGCGACCCTGGATTTCATTAGAAATAGTTTGACATGAGTTAATTGCCTGAAGGGCTGACTTGGAGTCTGAGAAAATTACTATTGAATTATAACGAGAATTTAGTGCATAGTCTATAGCTTTGTCAATTGCAAAAAGTTCTGCTGTAAACACAGATGTATGTATCGGCAATCTGTACCTAAGTTCACATTCACTCGACCATACACTCACACCCACACTTTCATCTGACTTGGAGCCGTCAGTGTACACGTGATGAGACCCCAGGTGACTGCGGACTATACCACCAAACAGGTGGTGTATCTCCAACTCCGGCGCCTTTTCTTTTGATGATGGTAGCCACGATGTGTTGACGCCGAAGTTGGGTGTCTCCCACGGTGGTATCTTGGTGGTGATGAACTTGTCGCAGTCCCCGAGGTCTATTTGTAGTTGTTGTTCTAGTTGGTGGAGGCGTACAGCCAGTGGCCTCCGTCTTCCATGGTGGAGATAATGATGTTGTTGAAGGGAGGCACTGGCTACGTTACCGATCTCCGACTTCCTGATGGTGGACATGGCGGTGTTGATAGCGAGTTGATCTCGTCGAAGTCGGAGAGGAGGTATGTTCGCCTCCACCTCCATCCTAGCTACACGTGTACACTTCAGAGCTCCCAAACACACACGTAAACATTTATTCTGGTACACATCCAATCTTCCTAATGTTGTATCTGATGCCGATCCATACACCTGTGAGCCATAGTCTAGCTTTGTACGAATAAGGGTCTTATACACCATTAATAAAGATTTCCTGTCGGCTCCCCATGTGGTACCTGATAGGTACTTAAGGACATTTAAAGGTTTTTCACAACGAACAAGCAAATTATTAACATGATGTGTAAAATTTAATCTCTGGTCAAAATTAATTCCTAAAAATTTAACAGAATTATGAAATGGTACCGGTTGGCCATCTAACGTTACGTTAATTTGAGGTACTCTACGTTTACTGAAAATTACTCCGGTACACTTAGGAACGGAAAACTTAAAGCCCCACTGTAAGGCCCATTGGTGGACAGAATCAAGCGCTGCTTGAATCCGTCCTACTGAAAACTGTGCATTACGTGACGAGTGCCACACTGCACAATCATCAGCATACAACGAGTATTTAAGATTCCTGGGAACTAGAGCTGATGACAGAATATCATTGATCATGATGTTAAAAAGTGTAGGACTAAGCACGCTTCCCTGTGGCACCCCGTTCTCTTGGACAAAAATGTCCGATGTTACATTACAGGGAAGGGTGACAGAAAAAGTTCTGTCACGCAAAAAGTTGTTGATGAAAATGGGCAAATTACCTCTTAAACCATAACCGTGAAGCTTCATCAGAATACCGTGTCGCCATGTCATGTCATAGGCTTTATGGATGTCCAAGAACACCCCTACCATGAATTCTTTATTGGCAAATGCCTTTGAAATGCAATGTTCCAGGTTCATCAAGTGATCAACTATGCTCCGGTGTTTCCGGAAGCCACATTGTCGATCACTCAATAAACCCTTCGCTTCTAAAACAAAAAGTAGCCTATTATTTATCATTCTTTCCATGACTTTACAGAGGCAAGAAGTCAACGCAATAGGTCGAAATGAACTGGGATTCACAAGACGACCAGACTGTTTAGGTATCGGTATGATCCATGCAAAGTGCCATGAGTCTGGGAAGGTGTTAGACACCCAAATCTCATTATACAGTGCTAGCAACTTGACCAGGTTATCCTGGCCAAGATGCCGGATCATACCGTACGTGATAGTGTCAGGTCCAGGACTGGTGTCTTTACAGGATCTTAGGGCAAGGAGAAGTTCGTCTATCGTAAACTCCCGGTTGTATGGGTAGTCTACGTCTTCTGTGGCAAAGTCTATTTCTTGTAGTTCAGCCATACGTTTGTGATGGAGAAAACGTTGGTCGTAATTGGCTGAACTACTTACTTTTGAGAAACTCCTGGCAAGTACGTTTGCTACGTCCTCGGGATCGTCGTAAATGTTGTTGTCCACTTGAAGAGTGGTGATGGGAGTATACGGGCGTTTGTTATTTAATATCTTTATAGTGGACCAGACTTTTGTAAGTGGTGTAAAACGATTCACCGTGGACACAAACGACCGCCAAGAGTCCCTTTTAGCTCTATTAATTACTCTCCTTGCCTCAGCCCTCGCCCGTTTGTAAGCTATAAAGTTGTTCTGAGTTGGCTGTTTGTCAAAAATCCTGTATCTCCTATTACGTTTCCTTAATGCCTCTCGGCAATCCGTTGACCACCAATGTGCTTCACGCTTATTTCGAATTATAGAGGTTTTGGGAATAGCAACCTCGGCTGCGTGTAAAATGTTTTGTGTTACATTTCGCATCTTTTCATCTATGGTCTCCCCGGAAATATCTAGGTCGACGATCCTCCCGAAAGACCCTCAATCTGCTCTCTTAAAATTGAACTTTGGCACCAAAGGGGCCGAAACAGTATGAATTGAATAAGAGAGACAGATGGGAAAGTGGTCACTACCATGGGAGTCGGACTCAGGACGCCAAGAAAAATCCTGGTGTATATCCGTGGAGGCCAGAGACAAATCGATGGCCGAAAAGTTGCCAGAACGATCGTCAACCCTGGTGGCTTGGCCATCGTTCAGGAGGCAGAGGTTGGATTGTAGTATAATGTCTGCCATCTGCCCTCCGCGAGCATCAGTTCTTAAGCTTCCCCACTGACAGTGATGGGCATTAAAGTCGCCCAGTATTAATTTTTTACCTGTGAGTTGACTAAATAAATTATGAAATAAATCACTGTCAATGGGGCCGCGTGGCGGACAGTAGAGAGAGCAGATGGATATGTAGGTGTTGTGTAATTTCACTCTGCAAGCAACGGCTTCCAGAGTAGTGTTTAATGTTATTTGTGTCTGTGGATGTGATTTGTGTGTGTATATTGCTACTCCGTGTCCATCGTTTCTCCTGTATGCGTTGTAGTGTTTAAATTGTGTTGGGTCAGAGTGATTCTCCAACCCTGTCTCCTGTAAACAGACGACGTCTGGCCTGTGTGTGTGTAATAATATTGATATGTTGTTCAATTTATTCCCAAGACTTCTACAATTCCACTGTAGTACAGTGAACATGGCGATTTAAGAGTTACGGGGTCGGCCTGAGCGCTTAGTCTTCTTATGCCGCCCGCCACGTGGCGAGTAGCTACCGGGGGACCTTTCCCGGTTCTTGCGTCCGGAGACATCCATTGCTTCCTCATCAATGGTGAGTCTCCCAGACTCCACCGAGGAAGAGCTATCCCTTCTCCCCCCCGATGAAGTGGGAGTAGGGTGTGTGCAAGGAAGTGACTTGTTTGGTTTTAGGGTGGTGTAGTTAATTTTGTCATACTTGTCTGACTTCTTCTTTTGTTTCTCTGACTGCAAAGCAGCTGCAGCCTGAGAATAGGAGTTAGTAGATTTGGTAATAGTCTTAGAGGGGGTAATATTAGTAGGTGTAGAAGTAGATTGTTCAGCCTGTTCGCTCGGCTCTGACTCAGTCTGAGTACTAATAGTACACATCACGGGTCGAGATATCACCGCCGATGCATACGAGACATTGGGTGATGGGGTCGCTTGCGATCCCATCACCGCCTTCCTCGCATCATGATAGGAGATACCTCGCACTGCCTTCACTGAGCAGACCTCCTTCTCCAGCTTCCACTTGGGACATCATATTAATGTAAAGAAGTCAGTTTTTATTTCAATGTGTACACTCGCGCACCACAATCTCTAGCCCACCTGAGCTTGGGGCTGCGATATGGCTCGGATCCTTTCTGGACGACAACCCACTGAAACTATCATAAGGTCAGACCCGCACCAATAGAATTGCTTCGAAAAATTGAAAAAGGGGTCTGACTCACTGTGTCATGTAAACCTTATATACAACTCTTTCTGTGGTTATACTATACAATAGTATTTTGGCTGCAAAAATCAATATATTTCTTTACTGCATTTTAATTCCTCAAATATTTGCATGAAAGAGGGACACAAAAGAATATACCAATAAGCTTTCAAGACTTACAATTAAAACGAAGCACTTCCATACCACCCAGTGAACACACAGGTATTCAGTGTGTGTGTGTGTGTGTGTGTAGCCTACTGTAACATCAAGATTCTTCCTCAGAAATTGTTTCCTTAACGTGATTAATCTTATGTATTTTGTATAATTATCTAGAACGATTTTTTTTTTTTTTTTGAAAGTTCATTTTGATGATAGTGACTCGTCCTGAAGCTCAGTGGTTTCCTCACACTTATTCTTCATTCTTTCAGTCATTCTACCGTGTGTGATTTGATTAAAATGGCGCTGCTTTTCAGATATTATTTATTACTTCACATTAAATAAAAGATTTATATCAATATGCAGTAATTACAGTCCCTATGTGTCCATGCTTTGGCTGATTAACATTAACAAAAGTAAGGTGAGATTAACATGAAAATGAACATGAAGAATATTGAGTGTGTGACCCCGAAACACTAGCAGTGTGTCTCCTCTCCGTATGAAAAGATGGAATTATTGTAAGATAATATTGAGAACGTATAAAATATCAGCTGATTAATGTGTAAGAAATTATTGTTTGTTATAGCTCTATACTGAATATGTTTTAAATTGTGTTTGGTCATTCTTACATTATTGGTCACTATGTTGCGGTGGAACCATCATTAGTTTTAGCCACTGTGCTTAGACGGCCACATAGGTGAACAGATATTGTCTGATGATTCTCTCTCTCTCTCTCTCTCTCTCTCTCTCTCTCTCTCTCTCTCAATATAGACACACACGCTCGCGTGAGCCGAATGAACCTCTGAGTTCACTTGCTGATTTGAAGTGTGTTGTTTAGTTAGTGATTTCATGAATCATCTGGCAATATTCTTTCGTGTGCTAGTTCATTATAATTTATGGGGATAGTATATTGCAATAATTATATACATAAATATCATTCACACAGCCAAAATATGATTGCGTAGACTTAAAAAAAAAAATTAATTATACATGTCAAACATGGAGTCAAGCTTGTACCGGTTCGAAACGTATGTTCGTGCTTGTGTGGCATCTTAATCGTTTGAGTGGGCTGTCGTCCAGAAAGGTTCCGAGCCATATCTGCGGCCCAAACTCAGGTGGGCTAGAGACTGTTGTGCGCGAGTGTACCTAAGGGCTTATAGAATTTCATACACGGAGTTTTTAGATGCCGAGTTGAAAACTATTGTAGATATCGGACAGAAGCTTAAATATCCAGTAACCATCCTCAATGAATGTCATAACAAAGCAAAGAAACGTTACTATACAGTAAGAGATGAAAGGCCACGTCAACAATAGCATAACAAAATTCTTGTTCTCCCATACCATGAACATTTTCTTGATTGTATTCATGTCTTAAAAAAACTAAATGTACAGGTAGTATTTAAATATGGCAATACTGTTCAGAAATCCCTAATCAGAAATAGTCCAGAAAGTGACTCAAGAATAGTATATAAGATTCCTTGCCGTGATTGTGACCACTTTTATAAAGGACAGTGTTACAACCCTAGTGTTTGGCTTGTTTATGTCTAGGGGAAGAGTAGGGGTTGTGAACACCTAGAGTATAACTCTGGTGGATAGGTTACTGTAATGATGTAATCAGTGGAGTTACCACTAATGAAATGGAACGGGAACTTCCACCCCACTCCCTCAATGGATATTTGCCCAGAAAGAGTAATGTAAACGAATGATTAATGATTTTTACAAGTATAATATTACCATCACCAAATAAGTACAATATTTACAATTAAACAAAACATCAATATGAAATGACGTTAACGTTAACAGACACAAAATGACAATAATTAGAACACCAAATAATAGAACACAATTATATTAGAGTTAAACAAAATAGACTATATCAGCAAGAGCAGATATTTGTGGGCATTAAGGCAGTGTTTTATTTTTTCTTTCTCTTTTTACTTTTTACTTTCTTCTCTATATCTTTACTGCCAGAGACCATTGGTTTGGATTTTGCAAATTTGGCCTGTGATGTCAACCTGCTGCTGGTCCAGACTTCCCTGATCTGGAAGATGTCGAGGTCTTGGCAACTTGGGATGTGCTGATGAAAGAGGTCGAGGCGACGAGAGGCAGACATCCACCAGTCCACGGTGACTGTGGGTGGTGGGTTGGTTGGTGGGCTGTCATTCCTCCTCCTCCTCTTCCTCTTCTTAACAGTCTGCCATTCCCCTTCATCTTCCAGGTCCATATTGTCAGTTGTGTCCTCTCTCGTGGTAGTGGTGGAGGAGGCAGAGCAGGAACTGGTGTCAGGGACCTGAGTATCCTCCTCCGTCGCAGAGTCCAGTTCTGAAGTCTCAGGTGGTGGTGGTGGTGGTGGTGGTGCCTTCACAGTGTTCGCCCGGTTGCATATTCCGAAACTGTTGTTAATTTCGGCCCTATCTAAATTATCAGCCAATCAGGCGCCTTTCTCTCGTCATGACGTCACCTCCGATTGACCAATCACACTCTTCCAAAGGTATGACGTCATAGCGTCGTTCACTCCAACGAATGCGATTACACCAATTATTATTATTGTGCATAATAATACTAATAATGATTATTATAATACGTTATTATTATTATGCATAAATATCAGCCAAAGAAGTGCACTCTCGAGTATAATGTCTGATCCAGTTTTTATGCGTTATTGCCGCCATGACGTATCTGCTGCATGCGCCAGTCGCCAGAGTTGCCAATTTAGCGCTTTTGGAGCTAGATTCGGCACTTTATAGAACAATATAGCTCTTAAAATTTGGCTTTAGTGCCATTTGGCAGCTGCTTTTCTGTGTTTTTGTTGCGCATTTCTTGGTGGTTTTAATTATTTCAGAGTCCTGACATAATAAAGAGTAATAAGTAAATAACAATCAGAAGGTTTTGTGTGACATTTATCAAAAATAGCGCCTTTTTAGCGCTTTTTGGGAGTAAGTTTAGCGCCTTAAGAAATTTCCAGTTGGCAACTCAAGACCAGTTTATTTATACTACTATACTATACTATACTACTGTACTACTATACAGGTGTATTATATCAATAAAGTTGGTGTGCATATCACTTTGTAACCTACAACTAAATTGTAGTACCAATTAGAATAATAGCCAGGTTGACCCTTTACGATATACAAGAATATAAATGGAAAGCTGTTAAGCAATATTTCAGTGCAAATTGCCAGGAGATTGAATAACCCCACAAAGATAAAGGACCTCGATGCTCCATGATATTGGGTATAATCAAAGGGAGAGAGAACACAAGACAGACCTTAGTTACCATAATTTATTTTCAGTCTTATCTACAATCAAAATCATCCCACCATTATTTCACGAAATAAATGAGGTACAGTAACGAGCACTAATAACTAATTAGGTGTGCTTGGAATACCTAGAGACCGTAAATAAATGCACAATAAGATCTCCATTGGAATTACAGTACTTCGTTGGTGAATTGGACTGTTCAAAGCTTAGTGCTTGTGACTGTATAATGGAAAAAATGACAGCTGTCGTAAAGGAGTGCAATGTGTTTAAATTATTTATTTTTTCACGACGAGGATAAGCGCAAGTCATTAGTTAATCGGAATATGACGTCATGACACAAGAGAAGCTCGTGAGTCGTGAGAGGCTGATATTTCAGATAGTCACTTTTTTCACTTCAACTTAATTTTTAGTTCATTTTTTATTGGACTGACACATTTTTTACTATAATGTTAATCCTCTACCATTATTCCGTTTGTATTCAAAGAACCAAGTAAATATTTACTGAAATTAATGAGGTATAAAGAAATAAATGACCACTTCTACCGTGAAAAAGTGCAATGTCTTACAATAATAAAAGCAAGCTATGACGTCATACCTTTCGGAGTGTGATTGGTTAATCGGAGGTGACGTCATGACGAGAGAAAGGCGCCTGATTGGCTGATATTTTAGATGGTGCCGAAATTAACAACAGTTTCGGAATATGCCGCCCGGTTAAGTGGGCGAGGCAACATCAACTGGCGACGGGGGTGGGCCGAAACGGGTGGTGGTGGTGGTGCATCCGTTCTGCTCCTTCCCCGTCTTGCAGGCTTGTTGCCTCGTTTCTTGGTGGTGGTTGTAGTAGTAGTGGGTGGTTGCAAATCAGGAGAAATGGCTATTGGTGGTAAGCAATTTCTCCTGAAGATGTCCAGGAGGAGGTCAGAGAGACGACCTAGCCCTTCTGCAGCTAAGGCAACAGCAGTCTTGGTGCAGACGGTGACGATGTCTGCCTGCTGCTGCCGTCGCTGCGGTGGTTGGGCGTCAGCCGTCCTCCTCCCACGGGCATGGAGTGAGCCTCGGACCTGCCCACCATCAGGTCCCGCTACGTTGGTAGCCTCCACGCCCTTCCTCCCTTCTTCCACAAAGAAGGACACCTCCTCTCCGTCCCCCAGTGATGGTGGTGAGGTGGTGTCAGCAGAGAGAAGGATGCCCCTCCTGTGGACGAAATAATGTTTCGAGTTTGAGTTTATAAAGCCATAGCCCTTCAAATGGTTAAACCACTTCACCCTGCCAACAAGACGGTCGGCAGGGGAAGTGGTGTGGTTGGCAGTAGGTGCTGTCTGGGCCATGGCTGGATGTAGAGTCCACCTTTCAGACTTTTTTTTTTTTTTTTTTTTTTTTTTTTTTTTTTTTTTTTTTTTTTTTTTTTTTTTTTTGTCTATCACCCATAGTGGTGGGTATTAAGGCAGTCATTTATTTTTAATGGCAGTATATTTAAAGGGCCGTCTTACAGGAGTCATCCAATCTGTTCTGGAAGATGTTGGGGTCACGTCGCCGAGAGATATGTTGTTGGAAAAGGTCGAGGCGAGGAGAAGCTGTCATCCAGAATTTGGTGGTGTTAGGCAGCTGTTGATCCGATGACTGGCTGTCCATCCTTCTTCTCCTCTTCCTCTTCCTCCTCCCGGCTGTCTGCCACTCCCCTCCATCTTCCAGATCCATGTTGTCACTGGTGTCGTTGGTGTTGCTGTTGGTGTTGGAGGAGGAACTGGTGTCAGAGTCCTCCTCCGTCTCGGGGTCCTGTATGGAAGGTTCAGGTGGTGGTGATGGTGGGGTTGGTGGTGGTGGTGGTGGTGTTGGTGCCTTCCCACTATTCGCCCGGTTGAGTGGGTGAGGCAGCAATAATCGGCGACGGGGGTGGGTTGGAGGGGGTGGAGGTGGCGCTTCCTCTCTGCACCTCCCTCGTCGTGCGGACTTGCTGCTTCGTTTCTTGGTGGTGGTTGTGGTGGTGGGTGGTTGTAGATCCGGAGAAATGGCTATTGGTGGTAAGCCATTTCTCTTGAAGATGTCCTGGAGGAGGTCAGAGAGACGACCTAGCCCTTCTGCAGCTAAAGCAACAGCAGTTTTGGTGCAGACGGTGACGATGTCTGCCTGCTGCTGCCGTCGCTGCGGTGGTTGGGCGTCAGCCGTCCTCCTCCCACGGGCATGGAGTGAGCCTAGGACCTGCCCACCATCAGGTCCCGCTACGTTGGTAGCCTCCACGCCCTTCCTCCTTTCTTCCACAGAGAAGGACACCTCCTCTCCGTCCCCCAGTGATGGTGATGAGGTGGTGGCAGCAGAGAGAAGGATGCCCCTCCTGAGGACGAAATAATCTTTCGAGTTTGAGGTTATAAAGCCATAGCCCTTCAAATGGTTAAACCACTTCACCCTGCCAACAAGACGGTCGGCAGGGGAAGTGGTGTGGTTGGCAGTAGGTGCTGTCTGGGCCATGGCTAGATGTAGACTCCCATCCCTGTTCAGTCATTTTTTTTTTTTTTTTTTTTTTTTTTACTGGCCTATCGACCATGGTGTTGGTCATTAAGGCCTTTTATTTTATTTTATTTATTTTTTATTTATTTTTTTATTTTATTTATTTATTATTAATTTTAATTTTAACTTTCTGCATATTATTTTATGCATTTATCAATATTATTATTATTATTATTATTATTATTATTATTATTATTATTATCATTATTATTATTATTATTATTATTATCATTATTATTATTATTATTATTATTACATTTGAACTTAAAAACTTAACTAATATAATAATTTTTCTATTTTGTACTTTTATACAAATATACTATTTCTTAATTTAACATCCTAGCTAATAAACTAATCTATGTACCTACTCAACCAATAGCTAACTAGACTAATACCTATTCCAGCCAATCGCTAAACCTAGACAGACAAATCGCTAAACCTATTTTAGACAATCGCTAAACCTAGCTAATACATCATAATATACAATATATACAACACATAATTTATAACATTCATAATTTGAGAATAATACATACAAAATGGTAACAACAATGGTAATAAAAAGTCACATCACTCTGATCAGTTCGGTCTCCCTCAAGAAAGTCATCAATTTATCAGTCACACCACCATCCCCATCACCTAAGAGAGCTGAGAGTGTGAAGGGGACTTTTACTGCATCACAGTAACTTATGAGGGAAGCACGTTCCCCCACAAATCGCCGACAATGCAGGATGATATGACTGATAGATAACACCGCATTGCAGGTGTTACAATGCGGTGGAAAACGTTTGTCTATATATGGTTCTAGATGAGTTATTCTGGTGCAGTTGGTTCTCAATCTTGCCAGGATACGTTCTTCTAATCTATTGGGCCTGTTGGCAGTGGCCCAATTACCCAGTTGAGGCTTGATGGTGTTGATGTTAAGTCTGGTCCACTGACCTTGCCACAGAAGATTAATTGATTTCTTTCCGAGGGATAGACACGACTGTAGATCACGAGGGACGTCCCAAATCTCCTCGAGCTCTACAGCCGATTTAGCAAGTAAGTCTGCCCGTTCATTGCCATAAATACGACAATGCCCGGGCACCCAGATCAGAGTGAAAGACTTGTTGCATAAGTGCAACTTATTAATGATGCAACCCTGGATTTCATTAGAAATGGTTTGACATGAGTTAATTGCCTGAAGGGCTGACTTGGAGTCTGAGAAAATTACTATTGAATTATGTCGAGAATTTAGTGCATAGTCTATGGCTTTGTCTATAGCAAAAAGTTCAGCTGTAAACACAGATGTATGGATCGGCAATCTGTACCTAATATCACATTCACTCGACCATACACTCGCACCCACACTTTCATTTGACTTGGAGCCGTCAGTGTACACGTGATGAGACCCCAGGTGACTGCGGATGATACCACCAAACAGGTGGTGTATCTCCAACTCCGGCGCCTTTTCTTTTGATGATGGTAACCACGATGTGTTGACGCCGAAGTTGGGTGTCTCCCACGGTGGTATCTTGGTGATGATGAAATTGTCGCAGTCCCCGAGATCTATTTGTAGTTGTTCAGCTAGCAGGTGGAGGCGCACAGCCAGTGGCCTCCGTCTTCCGTGCTGAAGGTAGTCATGTTGTTGGAGGGAGGCACTGGCTACGTTGCCGATCTCCGACTTCCGGATCGTTGTCATAGCGGTGTTGATGGCGAGTTGATCCCGTCGAAGTCGGAGAGGAGGTATGTTCGCCTCCACCTCCATCCTAGCTACACGTGTACACTTCAGAGCTCCCAAACACACACGTAAACATTTATTCTGGTACACATCCAATCTTCCTAATGTTGTATCTGATGCCGACCCATACACCTGTGAGCCATAGTCTAGCTTTGTACGAATAAGGGTCTTATACACCATTAATAAAGATTTCCTGTCGGCTCCCCATGTGGTACCTGATAGGTACTTAAGGACATTTAAAGGTTTTTCACAACGAACAAGCAAATTATTAACATGATGTGTAAAATTTAATCTTTGGTCAAAATGAATTCCTAAAAATTTAACAGAATTATGAAATGGTACCGGTTGGCCATCTAACGTTACGTTAATTTGAGGTACTCTACGTTTACTGAAAATTACTCCGGTACACTTAGGAACGGAAAACTTAAAGCCCCACTGTAAGGCCCATTGGTGGACAGAATCAAGCGCTGCTTGAATCCGTCCTACTGAAAACTGTGCATTACGTGACGAGTGCCACACTGCACAATCATCAGCATACAACGAGTATTTAAGATTCCTGGGAACTAGAGCTGATGACAGAATATCATTGATCATGATGTTAAAAAGTGTTGGACTAAGCACGCTTCCCTGTGGCACCCCGTTCTCTTGGACAAAAATGTCCGATGTTACATTACAGGGAAGGGTGACAGAAAAAGTTCTGTCACGCAAAAAGTTGTTGATGAAAATGGGCAAATTACCTCTTAAACCATAACCGTGAAGCTTCATCAGAATACCGTGTCGCCATGTCATGTCATAGGCTTTATGGATGTCCAAGAACACCCCTACCATGAATTCTTTATTGGCAAATGCCTTTGAAATGCAATGCTCCAGGTTCATCAAGTGATCAACTGTGCTCCGGTGTCTCCGGAAGCCACATTGTCGATCACTCAATAAACCCTTCGCTTCTAAAACAAAAAGTAGCCTATTATTTATCATTCTTTCCATGACTTTACAGAGGCAAGAAGTCAACGCAATAGGTCGAAATGAACTGGGATTCACAAGACGACCAGACTGTTTAGGTATCGGTATGACCCACGCAAAGTGCCATGAGTTTGGGAAGATGTTAGACACCCAAATCTCATTGAACACTGCTAGCAACTTGACCAGGTTATCCTGGCCAAGATGCCGGATCATACCGTACGTGATGGTGTCAGGTCCAGGACTGGTGTCTTTACAGGATCTTAGGGCAAGGAGAAGTTCGTCTATCGTAAACTCCCGGTTGTATGGGTAGTCTACGTCTTCTGTGGCAAAGTCTATCTCTTGTAGTTCAGCCATACGTTTGTGATGGAGAAAACGTTGGTCGTAATTGGCTGAACTACTTACTTTTGAGAAACTCCTAGCAAGTACGTTTGCTACGTCCACGGGATCGTCGTAAATGTTGTTATCCACTTGAAGAGTGGTGATGGGGGTATACGGGCGTTTGTTATTTAATATTTTTATAGTGGACCAGACTTTTGTAAGTGGTGTAAACCGATTCACCGTGGACACAAACGACCGCCAAGAGTCCCTTTTAGCTCTATTAATTACTCTCCTTGCCTCAGCCCTCGCCCGTTTGTAAGCTATAAAGTTGTTCTGAGTTGGCTGTTTGTCAAAAATCCTGTATCTCCAATTACGTTTCCTTAATGCCTCTCGGCAATCCGTTGACCACCAATGTGCTTCACGCTTATTTCGGATTATAGAGGTTTTGGGAATAGCAACCTCAGCTGCGTGTAAAATGTTTTGTGTTACATTTCGCATCTTTTCATCTATGGTCTCCCCAGATATATCTAGGTCGACGATCCTCCCGAAAGACCCCCAATCTGCTCTCTTAAAATTGAATTTTGGAACCAAAGGGGCCGAAACTGTATGACTTGAATAAGAGAGACAGATGGGAAAGTGGTCACTACCAAGGGAGTCGGACTCAGGATGCCAAGAAAAATCCTGGTGTATATCCGGGGAGGCCAGAGACAAATCGATGGCCGAAAAGTTGCCAGAACGATCGTCAACCCTGGTGGCTTGGCCATCGTTCAGGAGGCAGAGGTTGGATTGTAGTATAATGTCTGCCATCTGCCCTCCGCGAGCATCAGTTCTTAAGCTTCCCCACTGACAGTGATGGGCATTAACCCCTCCGGGCCGGGCCAAGAATGAAATTACGTGCTGTGAGTACGGGTCCAATACTTACTTTAATCCTGCCTGTCCGGGTATTTCCCGGAAAATCACTCTACTTCTCTTACTCCCTACGTCTAAACTACAATACTGAACAACTTAAATTTGATTGTGTACTCACCATCAACTCCTCCTCTTTCCATTAAAACCAACCCTAGCTCTCTAGGACACTCCATTACCGAGAAATCAAGTGAGGAATGGAGGTCACTTTTCCCGTGAGAGCGAGGCTGCGTTCGCTTTGTGAGCGTGGCTCTGACAAGGACTGGCGTGGGTGGAGAAAAGATGGCCGCCGGCAGAATGACGCAACACTTGCCTCCCCCAGGCGACACGTCGTACGGTTCGTGTGCATCCTACCATTACAGCCCCTGTATTATTTGTGTGGTTAGCTGACCATTCCAGAGTGGTTTTATGCCCTGGAGAGAAGCGTGGGAGTTATGTACAGTATTTACGCGAAACATTTTCAGTGTCATTCGCACCATTTGTTCATGTTCAACGTAAATATAAATGTGTCACTATCACTGTTATCCTTATTTTCTATATATTTTTGTATTTTGTTGTTTTAAATTTTTTATTATCATTTTTTCTATGCGTAAATGTGTCACTATCACTTTTCTTATAGCCTAATATGTACAAATGTGTCACTATCACGTCACTACAGCCTAAAATATATGTACAAATGTGTCACTATCACGTCACTACAGCCTAAAATATATGTACAAATGTGTCACTCTCACTTTTCTTATAGCCTAATAAGTACAAATGTGTCACTATCACGTCACTACAGCCTAAAATATATGTACAAATGTGTCACTCTCACTTTTCTTATAGCCTAAATAGTGTCACTGTCACCAAGTGTCACTGTCACTTTATTCGCATACTCCCATCACTTCCTGCTTCTATATATATTCCAATATATGGTAGTCTGAGAAGCAGTTTCCAGGGCATAACGGCACACAACATTCCTTGCACCAGAAGCGAGTTTCCTTGGACTTCTGGGGGTGACGTGTTGTGTGCCTGCAAACATAGCAGCGACGAGAGCCTGGACGTCCTGACGGCAACGGTGGCAGATTAGTGAGGTAGTGGCGAGCCATATAGCCACTCTGCTGCAACCTGTCAGGCCGTTGTGCCGCTGCCTGTCTGCCTTGCTGTGGTTGCACAGTGCTGAACCTCTCCAGGAGCTGAGATATCAACTCTAGCTCGAATTCCCGGAGTGCCAACTTGGAGTCAGGGTGATGCTGGAGGTAGAGTATATAACAGTTCAGCACTGTGACATCAAGAAGGTGGAAGAAAGCCTTCTTGTACCACTTACAAGTTTTTCTCAGACAATCGATGGAACTCACCATCATGTCTGACTTATCAACGAGTCTCATATTGATGTTATAATCGAGCACAGCATCAGGCTTGTAGATGGTATCACCTGTGCCGCGCTCAGTCTTCCCAGAATCCTGCATCACGCCCCTGTTCACGGTGGTGAGCATATTGACGGGGCGTTTATCGTGCCATTTGATGGCCAGCATGTTCCCACATTTCTTTTTGATGCAGTCGCCCCTCCGGGTGAGAGGGAATGCTGGCCACCCCTTCCTGTTGACACGAATAGTTCCGCAGGATCCTGTTTGGTGCTGCAGGAGAAACTGGCTAAGTGCTGGAGAGGTGTAATAGTTATCAGTGTACAGGATGTGGTTGTTGTCAAGGTAATCCCCCATGAGTGCCTTGACAACACTCCCGCTGAAGCCAAGAGGGTCGTCGGCCGGGACATCCACATCCGTACCTGAATAGAGTATAAAATCCAACACATAGCCAGTCTTACAGTCGCAGATGACATAGAATTTGATGCCAAATCTATGCCTCTTTGACGGGATGTACTGGATGAAGGACAGTCTTCCCCTGAACAGCACCAGAGACTCGTCGATAACCACTTTCTGGAATGGTCGAAAAAATGCTCGTATTTTCTCCTGGAGGATAGACATTACTGGCCTAATTTTCCACAGCCTGTCGTTCGGGTGTGGACCCATGTTGGGGGCGAAGTGCAGGTAGGACAAAATGTCCCTATACCTGTCCCTGGACATGTATTTCCCGAACGCAGGTGTGAATATCAGGGCGTGTGTGCTCCAGAAGTCCTTGAGGCGATGTTTCTTGACATGAGGCATCATCATGGTCAAAGCTAACCACACATACAACTCAGCAATATCGACGTCAGCCCATTGCAACATCTTACTATGTTCCCTGCCTGGTCTATTGCTGAGTTGCACAGAGAGTTGTTTGAAGGTGTTTATCTCCTGCATCATGTAAGTCATCAATATTATATCAAAAAAGGCAGTGAAATAATCTAATATTGATGACCTCTGACGACAGGGAAATGCGGCCTGTATACCTGAATGACTGTCGTCAAAGGCAGGTATATCAGGCGCAAATTCATCGCAATCCGTCCACACATAGGGATCAGCGGGTCTATGACGAGGTGCGCCGCGTTGCTGTCGTTGTTGTTGTGGTGGTGGTGGTGCAGCGGTACCAGGGGCAGGCGAGAGTGAGTCGTCAGGCACGAGAGGAGAGGGAGAGTGTGGTGGTGGGGGAGGTGGCGTCAGGTCACGGGGGGGCGGGCTATCAGGGTCAACTGTAGGGGAGAGATAAGCTGCCTTTGTCCTCTTCCCCCTTCCTTTACCCTTCCCTCTTACTCCTACTCTCCTCCCTCTTACCACCACTGGTTGCGACGCATCCTCGTCCGACGAGGAAGAGGAAGACGAAAAATCTAACCTCCTCCTCGGCCTCTTGCCCATGGGAGTGGAGACGTAGCGAGGTTTGGAGGTTGAAGCAGGAGTAGACCTCTTCCTGCCTCCCACGCCAGATGTTGTAGGAATGGGAGACAAGAGAGTGTCTCCCAAACTACCTCCCACCCCACTGGTGGACGGAATTGCAACAGGGGCTGTAACCTCTGACACATCATGCAAGGCTGAAGTTGAGGGAAGAGCTGTGATGGAAGTCACCGCTACACAGACATCTTCCTCAGTTGATTCGTCAGCTTGCCATTCAGTATCAGAGTAGCTGTCCAGGTCGTCACTCCCATATGAAAGGTCTGCCAGATTCTCCAATTCCCGCCCTATTGCAGAATCTGACAACCTTGCAGGTGCATGACGCAATCTAGCTGGTTGCACCCGCGGAGTGGAGGTTACAGGAGCGGGTGCGCCTGGCAGCGCGGTAGGATGCACCGAATCGAACGAGCCCGTATTTTCTTCACTACGCCCAGCCATTGTCACGGTCAAGCACACACTGATTGAATGTGGGGATGAAAAGGTCTGGTGGTGAAGTATAGCCAGATCAAAAAAAATCCCGACAAATTTGGCGTTTTTCCCCATAAATTACCAAAAGCGGGATTTCCCGCTGCCCGGACTCTGTCGACAGAGCGGGATTTCCCGCTGCCCGGCCTCTGTCGACCGAGCGGGAAATCCCGCTGCCCGGACTCTGGGGGTTAAAGTCGCCCAGTATTAATTTTTTACCATGTTACCATTTACTGGCGGACAGTAAAGAGAGCAGATGGATATGTAGGTGTTGTGTAATTTCACTCTGCAAGCAACGGCTTCCAGAGTAGTGTTTAATGTTATTTGTGTCTGTGGATGTGATTTGTGTGTGTATATTGCTACTCCGTGTCCATCGTTTCTCCTGTATGCGTTGTAATGTTTAAATTGTGTTGGGTCAGAGTGATTCTCCAACCCTGTCTCCTGTAAACAGACGATGTCTGGCCTGTGTGTGTGTAATAATATTGATATGTTGTTTAATTTATTCCCAAGACTTCTACAATTCCACTGTAGTACAGTGAACATGGCGATTTAAGAGTTACGGGGTCGGCCTGCGTGCTTAGTCTTCTTGTGCCGCCCGCCGCGTGGCGAGTAGCTACCGGGGGACCTTTCCCGGTTCTTGCGTCCGGAGACATCCATTGCTTCCTCATCAATGGTGAGTCTCCCAGACTCCACCGAGGAAGAGCTATCCCTTCTCTCCCCCGATGAAGTGGGAGTAGGGTGTGTGCAAGGAAGTGACTTGTTTGGTTTTAGGGTGGTGTAGTTTACTTTATCTTTCTTGTCTGACTTCTTCTTTTGTGGTTTCTCTGACTGCAAAGCAGCTGCAGCCTGAGAATAGGAGTTAGTAGATTTGGTAATAGTCTTAGAGGGGGTAATAATAGTAGGTGTAGTAGTAGAGTGATCAGCCTGTTCGCTCGGCTCTGACTCAGTCTGAGTACTAATGGTACACATCACGGGTCGAGATATCACCGCCGATGCATACGAGACATTAGGTGATGGGGTCGCTTGCGATCCCATCACCGCCTTCCTCGCATCATGATAGGAGATACCTCACACTGCCTTCACTGATCAGACCTCCTTCTCCAGCTTCCACTTGGGACAATCCCTCGAGGAAGTGGAGTGAGTACCCTTACAATGAAAGCAGGAGAGCTCCACTGATGTGCACTTTTCCTCAGCATGGCCAGACGTCGCGCACCTGCCACACACTGGAGAAGAAGCCTTACAAGTTCGATTTCCGTGTCCATAAATCTGACAATTCAAGCATCTAAGAGGGTTGGGGATAAAGGGTCTTACTTTAACGATTTCATAACCAATTTTGACAGTTTCAGGAAGTGAAACTTTGCCAAAAGTCAAAATGAGTGTTGCAGTCTTCTTCCTTATACCATCCTCTAAACGAGTTATGAATCTAGCATCAATAATATCTTGGTTCCTCATTTCCTCAATTATTTCCGTTTCTTCCATCATCATTAAATCCCTACAGGTGATTACTCCCCTGCAGGAATTCATGGCTTGAGGAATCTTGGCTTCAACTTCATAATTGTGAATCTGACGAAGTTTCAGCAAACTTGCTACTTGTTTTGAATTAAATGTTTTTACTAGGAGGTCTCCTGATGCAAGTTTTTT
Source organism: Petrolisthes cinctipes (assembly GCA_033782935.1). NCBI lineage: Eukaryota > Metazoa > Arthropoda > Malacostraca > Decapoda > Porcellanidae > Petrolisthes > Petrolisthes cinctipes. The sequence continues at coordinate 1,223,353 of JAWQEG010000831.1, read as the reverse complement.
AACAGATTCAACCACACCAGCCCAGCCATCAACAACCTTTTGAACAATGAAGGGATTGAGGCCGGCTAGTGGGGCCGAACCAGTGGCATGAAACATGACAAACGAAGCATTTTTAACGTCTATGTCGAGGGGTGTTCGAGTCTCGTATCGTCCGTCGTTTCGTGGTGGTGGTCGGTCATGGCCGCCTCCTCCGCTATACGGAGGAGGGGTTGGGAGGGAAGGCAACATAGTAACCACTTCCCCCAAGATGGGGGGAAGTGGGAAGAGGAAAAGAAAACACCAGATAAGGATAATACCAGACCTAATTAACTAATGTTTGAGATCAACCTCTCAACCCACACTAAGGTGGTCCGACTGTGTTTAATCACACCCAGAGCTATCAGTGGGGAAGTCCACCATAGGTAGGAGGCAAAGTTGATCTCAATATAAAGATATAGACACCTACTATATCTTCTACCAGCTATGGAGGGAATGAATACTAGCTAAGCCTAGTGGTCACCAGAAGGGTGAAAAAAAAAGAAACTACTGCCGGTGCGGCAGGCCCTGGCAGCTAGAGGAGAGAGCACAAAACATACGACCTCTCTCTCCACGACCCAGTCTCAAAGTCGTGTTCAGTCATTTTTTTTTTTTTTTTTTTTTTTTTCCCTGGCCTATCGACCTTGGTGTTGGTCATTAAGGCCTTTTATTTTTTTTTTTTTATTTATTTTTTTTATTTATTTATTAATATTTTTTTTTTAAATTTTTGCATATTATTTTTATGCATATATTATTATTATTATTATTATTATTATTATTATTATTATGATTATTATTATTATTATTATTATTGTTATTATCATTATTATTATTATTATTATTACATTTTAACTAAACCATATACAATTTTTGTTTTGTACATTCATACAAATAAAATTTCTTAATCTTACATCCTAGCTAATAAACTAATCTATGTACCTACTCAACCAATAGCTAACTAGACTAATACCTATTCCAGCCAATCGCTAAACCTAGACAGACAAATCGCTAAACCTATATTAGACAATCGCTAAACCTAGCTAATACATCATAATATACAATATATACAACACATAATTTATAATATTCATAATTGAGAAATAGTCATACAAAATGGTAACAATAGTAATAAAAAGTCACATCACTCTGATCAGTTCGGTCTCCCTCAAGAAAGTCATCAATTTATCAGTCACACCACCATCCCCATCACCTAAGAGAGCTGAGAGTGTGAAGGGGACTTTTACTGCATCGCAGTAACTTATGAGGGAAGCACGTTCCCCCACAAATCGCCGACAATGCAGGATGATATGACTGATAGATAACACCGCATTGCAGGTGTTACAATGCGGTGGAAAACGTTTGTCTATATATGGTTCTAGGTGTGTTATCCTGGTGCAGTTGGTTCGCACTCTTGCGAGGATTCTTTCTTCTAGTCTATTGGGCCGGTTGGCAGTGGCCCAATTACCCAGTTGAGGCTTGATGGTAGAGATGTTTAGTCTGGTCCACTGACCTTGCCACAGAAGATTAATTGATTTCTTTCCGAGGGATAGACACGACTGTAAATCACGAGGGACGTCCCAAGTAACCTCGAGCTCTACAGCCGATTTTGCAAGTAAGTCTGCCCGTTCATTGCCATAAATACGACAATGCCCGGGCACCCAGATCAGAGTGAAGGACTTGTTGCATAAGTGCAACTTATTAATGATGCGACCCTGGATTTCATTAGAAATAGTTTGACATGAGTTAATTGCCTGAAGGGCTGACTTGGAGTCTGAGAAAATGACTATTGAATTATGACGAGAATTTAGTGCATAGTCTATGGCTTTGTCTATAGCGAAAAGTTCTGCTGTAAACACAGATGTATGTATCGGCAATCTGTACCTATGTTCACATTCACTCGACCATACACTCGCACCCACACTTTCATCTGACTTGGAGCCGTCAGTGTACACGTGATGAGACCCCAGGAGACTGCGGATGATACCACCAAACAGGTGGTGTATCTCCAACTCCGGCGCCTTTTCTTTTGATGATGGTAACCACGATGTGTTGACGCCGAAGTTGGGTGTCTCCCACGGTGGTATCTCGTTGATGGTAAACTTGTCGCAGTCCCCAAGGTCTATTTGTAGTTGTTCGGCTAGCAGGTGGAGGCGCACAGCCAGTGGCCTCCGTCTTCCGTGTTGAAGGTGGTGATGTTGTTGGAGGGAGGCACTGGCTACGTTGCCGATCTCCGACTTCCGGATCGTTGACATAGCGGTGTTGAGTGCGAGTTGATCCCGTCGAAGTCGGAGAGGAGGTATGTTCGCCTCCACCTCCATCCTAGCTACACGTGTACACTTCAGAACTCCCAAACACACACGTAAACATTTATTCTGAAATACATCCAATCTTCCTAGTGTTGTATCTGATGCCGATCCATACACCTGTGAGCCATAGTCTAGCTTTGTACGAATAAGGGTCTTATACACCATTAATAAAGATTTCCTGTCGGCTCCCCATGTGGTACCTGATAGGTACTTAAGGACATTTAAAGGTTTTTCACAACGAACAAGCAAATTATTAACATGATGTGTAAAATTTAATCTTTGGTCAAAATGAATTCCTAAAAATTTAACAGAATTATGAAATGGTACCGGTTGGCCATCTAACGTTACGTTAATTTGAGGTACTCTACGTTTACTGAAAATTACTCCGGTACACTTAGGAACGGAAAACTTAAAGCCCCACTGTAAGGCCCATTGGTGGACAGAATCAAGCGCTGCTTGAATCCGTCCTACTGAAAACTGTGCATTACGTGACGAGTGCCACATTGCACAATCATCAGCATACATGAGTATTTAAGATTCCTGGGAACTAGAGCTGATGACAGAATATCATTGATCATGATGTTAAAAAGTGTTGGACTAAGCACGCTTCCCTGTGGCACCCCGTTCTCTTGGACAAAAATGTCCGATGTTACATTACAGGGAAGGGTGACAGAAAAAGTTCTGTCACGCAAAAAGTTGTTGATGAAAATGGGCAAATTACCTCTTAAACCATAACCGTGAAGCTTCATCAGAATACCGCGTCGCCATGTCATGTCATAGGCTTTATGGATGTCCAAGAACACCCCTACCATGAATTCTTTATTGGCAAATGCCTTTGAAATGCAATGCTCCAGGTTCATCAAGTGATCAACTGTGCTCCGGTGTCTCCGGAAGCCACATTGTCGATCACTCAATAAACCCTTCGCTTCTAAAACAAAAAGTAGCCTATTATTTATCATTCTTTCCATGACTTTACAGAGGCAAGAAGTCAATGCAATAGGTCGAAATGAACTGGGATTCACAAGACGACCAGACTGTTTAGGTATCGGTATGACCCACGCAAAGTGCCATGAGTTTGGGAAGATGTTAGACACCCAAATCTCATTGAACACTGCTAGCAACTTGACCAGGTTATCCCGGCCAAGATGCCGGATCATACCGTACGTGATGGTGTCAGGTCCAGGACTGGTGTCTTTACAGGATCTTAGGGCAAGGAGAAGTTCGTCTATCGTAAACTCCCGGTTGTATGGGTAGTCTACGTCTTCTGTGGCAAAGTCTATCTCTTGTAGTTCAGCCGTACGTTTGTGATGGAGAAAACGTTGGTCGTAATTGGCTGAACTACTTACTTTTGAGAAACTCCTGGCAAGTACGTTTGCTACGTCCACGGGATCGTCGTAGATGTTATTATCCACTTGAAGAGTGGTGATGGGGGTATACGGGCGTTTGTTATTTAGTATCTTTATAGTGGACCAGACTTTTGTAAGTGGTGTAAACCGATTCACCGTGGACACAAACGACCGCCAAGAGTCCCTTTTAGCTCTATTAATTACTCTCCTTGCCTCAGCCCTCGCCCGTTTGTAAGCTATAAAGTTGTTCTGCGTGGGCTGTTTGTCAAAAATCCTGTATCTCCTATTACGCTTCCTTAATGCCTCTCGGCAATCCGTTGACCACCAATGTGCTTCACGCTTATTTCGAATTATAGAGGTTTTGGGAATAGCAACCACGGCTGCGTGTAAGATGTTTTGTGTTAAATTTCGCATCTTTTCATCTATGGTCTCCCCGGACATATCTAGGTCGACGATCCTCCCGATCCTGCTCTCTTATAATTGAACTTTGGCACCAAAGGGGCCGAAACTGTATGACTTGAATAAGAGAGACAGATGGGAAAGTGGTCACTACCAAGGGAGTCGGACTCAGGATGCCAAGAAAAATCCTGGTGTATATCCGTGGAGGCCAGAGACAAATCGATAGACGAAAAGTTGCCAGAACGATCGTCAACCCTGGTGGCTTGGCCATCGTTCAGGAGGCAGAGGTTGGATTGTAGTATAATGTCTGCCATCTGCCCTCCGCGAGCATCAGTTCTTAAGCTTCCCCACTGACAGTGATGGGCATTAAAGTCGCCCAGTACCAATTTTTTACCATGTAGTTGACTAAATAAATTATGAAATGAATCACTGTCAATGGGGCCGCGTGGCGGACAGTAAAGAGAGCAGATGGATATGTAGGTGTTGTGTAATTTCACTCTGCAAGCAACGGCTTCCAGAGTAGTGTTTAATGTTATTTGTGTCTGTGGATGTGATTTGTGTGTGTATATTGCTACTCCGTGTCCATCGTTTCTCCTGTATGAGTTGTAATGTTTAAATTGTGTTGGGTCAGAGTGATTCTCCAACCCTGTCTCCTGTAAACAGACGACGTCTGGCCTGTGTGTGTGTAATAATATTGATATGTTGTTTAATTTATTCCCAAGACTTCTACAATTCCACTGTAGTACAGTGAACATGGCGATTTAAGAGTTACGGGGTCGGCCTGCGTGCTTAGTCTTCTTGTGCCGCCCGCTGCGTGGCGAGTAGCTACCGGGGGACCTTTCCTGGTTCTTGCGTCCGGAGACATCCATTGCTTCCTCATCAATGGTGAGTCTCCCAGACTCCACCGAGGAAGAGCTATCCCTTCTCTCCCCCGATGAAGTGGGAGTAGGGTGTGTGCAAGGAAGTGACTTGTTTGGTTTTAGGGTGGTGTAGATTACTTTATCTTTCTTGTCTGACTTCTTCTTTTGTGGTTTCTCTGACTGCAAAGCAGCTGCAGCCTGAGAATAGGAGTTAGTAGATTTGGTAATAGTCTTAGAGGGGGTAATAATAGTAGGTGTAGTAGTAGAGTGATCAGCCTGTTCGCTCGGCTCTGACTCAGTCTGAGTACTAATGGTACACATCACGGGTCGAGATATCACCGCCGATGCATACGAGACATTAGGTGATGGGGTCGCTTGCGATCCCATCACCGCCTTCCTCGCATCATGATAGGAGATACCTCGCACTGCCTTCACTGAGCAGACCTCCTTCTCCAGCTTCCACTTGGGACAATCCCTCGAGGAAGTGGAGTGAGTACCCTTACAATGAAAGCAGGAGAGCTCCACTGATGTGCACTTTTCCTCAGCATGGCCAGACGTCGCGCACCTGCCACACACTGGAGAAGAAGCCTTACAAGTTCGATTTCCGTGTCCATAAATCTGACAATTCAAGCATCTAAGAGGGTTGGGGATAAAGGGTCTTACTTTAACGATTTCATAACCAATTTTGACAGTTTCAGGAAGTGAAACTTTGCCAAAAGTCAAAATGAGTGTTGCAGTCTTCTTCCTTATACCATCCTCTAAACGAGTTATGAATCTAGCATCAATAATATCTTGGTTCCTCATTTCCTCAATTATTTCCGTTTCTTCCATCATCATTAAATCCCTACAGGTGATTACTCCCCTGCAGGAATTCATGGCTTGAGGAATCTTGGCTTCAACTTCATAATTGTGAATCTGACGAAGTTTCAGCAAACTTGCTACTTGTTTTGAATTAAATGTTTTTACTAGGAGGTCTCCTGATGCAAGTTTTTTAACAGATTCAACCACACCAGCCCAGCCATCAATAACCTTTTGAACAATGAAGGGATTGAGGCCGGCTAGTGGGGCCGAACCAGTGGCATGAAACATGACAAACGAAGCATTTTTAACGTCTATGTCGAGGGGTGTTCGAGTCTCGTATCGTCCGTCGTTTCGTGGTGGTGGTCGGTCATGGCCGCCTCCTCCGCTATACGGAGGAGGGGTTGGGAGGGAAGGCAACATAGTAACCACTTCCCCCAAGATGGGGGGAAGTGGGAAGAGGAAAAGAAAACACCAGATAAGGATAATACCAGACCTAATTAACTAATGTTTGAGATCAACCTCTCAACCCACACTAAGGTGGTCCGACTGTGTTTAATCACACCCAGAGCTATCAGTAGGGAAGTCCACCATAGGTAGGAGGCAAAGTTGATCTCAATATAAAGATATAGACACCTACTATATCTTCTACCAGCTATGGAGGGAATGAATACTAGCTAAGCCTAGTGGTCACCAGAAGGGTGAAAAAAAAAGAAACTACTGCCGGTGCGGCAGGCCCTGGCAGCTAGAGGAGAGAGCATAAAACATACGACCTCTCTCTCCACGACCTAGTCTCAAAGTCCTGTTCAGTCATGCTTGCTTGCTTGTTGGATTTCTTGGCTATCGACCAGAGGCATATAGCCAAAGATCATTAAGCCATTGGATCCATTTTATTATATCAATCTATATAAGGTCATAAAGTTTTGTCTCCCTCAGAAAACTCAGCAGTTTGTTTATAATATTCTTATCATCTGATAGAATATTTTCGATGGTGAAAGCAATATTTTTACGTTGGAAATAATGTTTAATTTTAGTTCGCTGGTTTTCATAATCATTACAAAAAATTAATAAATGACTATTGACATAGGGTTCGAGATGTGTTAGCCATGTGGCGTTGACCCTAAGACGGGCCAACACCACCTCGTCCCTGCGACTACGCCATGATGACGTAGCCCAGGGTTCGATAAGTGTTCTTACTTTATATCTGATGTCTAATCTGGTCCACTGCCTTTGCCACAGGAGATGAATTCGAGACTTAATGAGGGAAACAAAACACCTGAGATCCGTACGGACTATGCTAAGGTCCAGATCAACAGTTGACCCGGCTAGTATATCAGCCTGTTCATTGCCATAGATACCATAATGTGAAGGTACCCATATTAGCTTGATTGATTTATTGGCACAAAACAGCTTACTAATGATATTACCCTGTATTTCGTTGTTAGTTGTATTTAAGGATTTAATAGCTTGAAGTGATCTTAATGAATCAGTAAAAATAACTATCCTATCATGGGTCGTCGATAGGGCAAAATCCAAAGCTTTATTAATAGCAAAAAGTTCTGCAATAAAAATAGATGTATGAATCGGCAGTCTGAATCTTAACTGACATTCAGTCGACCATACACCTGCACCCACACATTCATCCGTCTTGGAGCCGTCGGTGTACAGATGGAAATATGAAAGATGTTGAACAATTATCTCACGAAACCTCTGGTGTACCTCCACCTCCGGCACCCGGGATTTAACCCCTGGTAGCCAGGAATCCACAATAGTGAAGGGGGGTGTTACCCAGGGTGCAATATTTACTAAAACCAGGGAATCGATTGTTGATAATTCTATACCGACACACTCTACGAGGTCGTGGAGTCTTGCTTTGAGGGACCTCACGCCAGTGCCCTCCGGGGCCGTGCGACGCCCAGGCGGATAACTCGGCCCTTCCGGGGGCCTATCGCCATGGCCCCCCGGCTGCAAATGCCTCACCAAGGCATTACCGGGAGGATGACTCGGCTCCCCAGGTACCTGAACTTGGGGCCTGGTCCCCATTGGCCTCACGCCAGTGCCCCCTGGGGCGCAGGGGTTCCCGGACGGACGATTCGGTCCCTCTGCCACGGGCCTAGCGCCATGGCCCCCCGGGTGCTGTTGCCGTAGCAAGGCATTCCCGGGAAGATGACTCGGCACCCTGGATTTCTTAGCACAGTATACTAATAGTAGTTGATCTCGTCTCAATCGGAGGGGAGGCACTTGTGACTACACCTCTAGACGCTCGATTCGAGTGCAACGTAGGGCTCCAAGACACACACGCAAACACGCATTCTGCACAACATCCAAACCTTTCAACACAGACTCAGATGCCGAACCATACACTATTGACCCATAATCTACTCTAGATCTAATCAGGGATTTATATAGCATTAGCAATGACTTCCTATCTGCTCCCCATTGAGTACCAGAAATGCACTTCAGCAAATTGAGTGCTTTTAAACATTTAATTTTTAACTGACTGACATGGACTCGCCATGTCAGTCGACTGTCAAAATGCAGTCCAAGAAATTTAGTAGAATTTTGAATAGGTAGGGGGTTGACATCCATAGTCAGCCTGATGTCTGGCTTCTTCCTATGAGTGAAAATAACCCCTACACTCTTTCTTACTGAAAACTTAAAACCCCACTGGAGGCCCCAATTGTGAATCAAATCCAGTGCCAATTGGATCCGAGTTGCCGAAAACTCTGCATTACAGCTGGAGTGCCATATCGCACAGTCGTCGGCGTACAGTGAGTATTTAAGATTTCGAGGAGGAGCTGGTAGAATGTCATTGATCATACATAGAAATAAGGTCGGAGACAGAACACTCCCCTGGGGCACCCCATTTGCCTGGACAAATATGTCCGAGAAAGTGACTGTGTCCGAAAAAAGCTTGACAGAGAAAGTTCTGTCAGAAATGAAATTGTTAACAAAAAAGGGCAGGTTACCGCGTAATCCCATCGCATATAGTTTCCTGAGGAGGCCATGTCGCCAAGTCATGTCGTAGGCTTTTTCAATGTCTAAAAATACTGCAATCAAAAATTGTTTTTTGGCAAATGCCTCTTGAATTTGAACTTCCAGGTTCACTAGCTGATCGAGCGTCTGGCGACCTTTACGGAAGCCTTTCGGTATGGGAATGACATGTGCAAAGTGCCACGAGTTTGGAAAGGTGTGACCCCTCCAAATCTCGTTAAACACTTGCAACATCTTGATCATGGAATCATGATCAAGATGCTTTATCATCTCATACCGAATCTCATCGGGTCCTGGGGATGTCCCACTACAGGCTCCTAGGGCTTGGACAAGCTCTTGCATTGTTAGATCACTGTTGCAATCTAATTCATCTCCTGTGGCAAAGTTAATATGCTGCAGCTCTGATGCTTCCTTGATGGGCAGGAAAGCTGGATGGTAATTTTCAGAGCTGCTAGCAAAAGAGAACTGCCTGGCGAGGGCGTTAGCAATGTCTCTAGGTTCGTCATAATTGATGTTATTAAAAGTGATGTTGGTAATTTTATTAGATATTTTTTTCTTATTTAATTTTCTTACAGTGGACCAGACTTGGGAAATTGATGTTTCACTGTTGATACTAGAGACAAAGCATCGCCAGGAGTCTCGTTTGGCTTGTCTGATGGTTCGACGAGCCCTAGCTCTCGCAAGTTTATACTTGCGAAAGTTCTCATCACTAATGCGATTTTTGAAAAGCCTGTAGGTTCTATTCCTCTCACACAGTACCCTGCGGCAATCTGGCGTCCACCATGGAACTCTATGCTTTGCGCTATCTACCGAAGTCTTAGGAATTGTTGCCATTGCGGCTTTGAGGATATTATCTTGAATATTATTTACTTTATCATCAATGGTTTCTCCAACAATTTCAATATTGACACCCTTTGTGAAGGACACCCAGTCTGCTTTTTTTACGTTAAATTTAGGTGCTGAAGGCTCTTTAATAGTGTCACTTTTAAATTTAATCACAATAGGAAAATGGTCGCTTCCCAATGAGTCATCAATGGGTAGCCACTGGCAAGAGGCTGCAATTGATGGGGAGACCAGAGATAGGTCAAGGACGCTAAAATTACCAGTATTATCATCAACTCTCGTCGGACTACCGTCGTTCAGAAGAACCAAATTGGAATCACTGATTAGCCTAGCCATCTGTTCCCCCTTTCTGTCATCCTGCAGGGAACCCCATAACGTATGATGAGCATTAAAATCACCTACAATTAATTTTCTACAGGGCAGACTGTCCTGTAGATCAAAAACATCATCATAAGTTACTGTATCAGGAGGACAGTAGACAGAACAGATAGTCAGGTAGGTGCCACCGAATTTTACTCTGCAAGCGACACTTTCCAGAGGAAAATTACAGGGCACATCAGTGAAAGGGAGGTTATGGCGGATGTAGATTGCCACTCCACCTACACCCCTCCCCCCACGGTCCCTCCTAATTAACTTGTAGTTCCGAAGCTGAACAACCTCGTCTTCGACTTGGTCGTTCAGATGAGTTTCCTGAAGGGCAATAATATCGGCAGCGTAAGAACAAGCCAAAAGTTTAAGTTCATTTAATCTAGCTCTAAGACTTCGACAGTTCCATTGGAGTATGGTTAGCGCGAAGATTATCGCTTTTTATGGGGTTTCTTGGAGCCTTGTTCGTCTGGCCGAACCTTTTTGTGCTGGGAGGGAAGACCCTCTTCCTCCTCTGCACTTCCCGGGGACCTCCCGCGGGCAGGTTTCGCGACGGTAGTCTCCATCGCCTGTTCCTCTCCATGAGGTACAGAGCCAGTCCTCGAACGGCTCGTCTCGCGACGAACCGGACGACTCCCGGATGTAGGCTTCATGGGAGTCACCTGAGCGAGAACATGAGATTTAGAAGCTGATACGGTATCATCAGCTTTGTGGTGCTTCTTTTGCTGGGTTGATTCAACAACTTCTAATTTCTTTGTCAAACTTTCTACTAGCAACGTTAATTTACTTACAGTATCCTTCAAGTCTTTAATTTCGTTATCTTTAGCTTGGATAGCCACGTTAACATTTGTTGTAGTTACAGGAGCAGTGGTGCCAGTCATAGCTGCAGCATAGGAAACTGTGGGAGTTTGGTTAACCCCCTCCACCTTCCTCTTTGCCTCACCATAACTAACATCATGAGCCCTCATGTATGCCATTGCTTCAGTCTCCACTTTAAGGCTCCTGCAGTCACCTGCACTTGCCTTGTGGGGGCCGCCACAATTAGCACACCTGAAGACTGTCTCTGAACACAACTCAGTCTCGTGTCTACCTGCACATTTACCACAAGTGAATGAATCTTTATTGAAACACCTCAATGCTGTGTGTCCGAATTTCTGGCAACGGAAACAACGCATCGGTTTCTGAATGTATGGTCTAACGTGAACTATTTCGTATCCAATCTTTACCGTTTCCGGAATCTGTGCTGAAGCAAAAGTCAGGAAACACAAGCCAAATTTCTCTCTCTTGTTCTCTCTCATCCTGGTCATACTTTGAACATCAACAACGCCTTGGTCCTTCATTCCTTCCAAAATGTCTGCCTCATCCAGAGCGGCCAAATCCCTATGGAAAATGACGCCCTTACAGGTATTCGGCCCCACTGGAATGGTGGCTTTCACCTTAAAGTTATGAATTTGCGTCAGTTTAAGGAGATCCTTAACCTGGGATGCCTTCAGTACTTTTACCAGGATACTACCATCACGCAACTTGTTAGCAGCAGCAAGACTGCCACCCACTTGACCATCAAGGACCTTTTTGACGATAAAGGGGTTAAAATTCTTGAGAGACTGACCCTCATCTACACATCTAATATTTACATAACGAGCATTCATTGGAGGAATTTTAACATCAGGTTGTCGTTGTCTGTCTGCCGTAGGGGTTCCATTATTGTCAGCCATTGTCCTAGTTTGGTCCTTAGTCGTTAACCTCCCTCCTTGAGGAGGAGGGAGGCTAGTCGGGGGTTCATCCATCCGGGGCATCGGACTACGTCCGACCCCTCTCCTCGCACACTCACTTTCCTCCCTTAACTATTGTATCAACCCCTAAAAATGGACAATAATTTAGGGAATAAAAGTTACCTTTACTCGCCCCCCCCTAGTGGTAGCCTGGCGGCGTTCTCCAGTACCAGCTAGGGGATCGGAGTTTGTGCGGAAGGAACTTCCCCACCACCGAACCTGCCTAATGCGAGGGGTGGTGTAGTAGGAACCCACCTCCCAAGCGAATACCGTTGCTCAGCCAAGAGACAACCGTAGGCCCAGGAGGTCGCACGGAAAATATAGAAGAAAAAGTAGTTTAAGAAAAAGAGGTGCCCAAATGACGCACCAGACTACTGGGCCCCCCTACCACAGGGTTTCCCCTGAGGCAGTGAGTGCTGCGGGTCTGGTGTGGGGAACAACTAACTACTAGCTACCATAAACTACTGGTTGTCCTCCAGCAAAAATCAAATTACTGAAGGTGTACACAGCAGTGCAGCAAAACGCTGCAAATTTACTTTACTCAATTACTTTACACAAGGCAGAGAAACAACAGAGTACTGCCGGTAAGAGGCCTCGGTACACCAAGGTAACTCCACGAACAATACTGGAGTCTGTTGTTGCTGTGCACAACGAGGACGAGGTCTGGACACAACAAAGTCTGGACGTATAAATGGTGCTGCTGTGTGTTCAGTCACTACTACTACTACTACTACTTGTTGGATTTCTTGGCTATCAACCACAAGCATATAGCTAAAGGTCATTAAGCCATTGGATCCATTTTATTATATCAATCTATATAAGGTCATAAAGTTTTGTCTCCCTCAGAAAACTCATTAGTTTGTTTATAATATTCTTATCATCTAATAGAATATTTTCGATGGTGAAAGCAATATTTTTACTTTGGAAATATTGTTTAAATTTAGTTCTTTGGTTTACATATTCAATACAAAAATTAGTAAATGACTAATAGACATTACTGTTGTGCATGCTAGGCACATGGGAGGAAAATTTCTATTAACATAAGGTTCGAGGTGTGTTACCCATGTGGCGTTAACCCTTAGACGGGCCAACACCACCTCGTCCCTGCGACTACGCCATGATGACGTAGCCCAGGGTTCAATAACTGTTTTGACTTTATTCCTGATGTCTAATCCGGTCCACTGCCTTTGCCACAGGAGATGAATTCGAGACTTAATGAGGGAAACAAAACACCTGAGATCCGTACGGACTATGCTAAGGTCCAGATCAACAGTTGACCCGGCTAGTATATCAGCCTGTTCATTGCCATAGATACCATAATGTGAAGGTACCCATATTAGCTTGATTGATTTATTGGCACAAAACAGCTTACTAATGATATTACCCTGTATTTCGTTGTTAGTTGTATTTATGGATTTAATAGCTTGAAGTGAACTTAATGAATCTGTAAAAATAACTATCCTATCGTGGGTCGTCGACAGGGCAAAATCCAAAGCTTTATTAATAGCAAAAAGTTCAGCAAGAAAAATAGATGTATGAATCGGCAGTCTGAATCTTAACTGGCATTCAGTCGACCATACACCTGCACCCACACATTCATCCGTCTTGGAACCGTCGGTATACAGATGGAAATATGAAAGATGTTGAACAATTATCTCACGAAACCTCTGGTGTACCTCCACCTCCGGCACCCGGGATTTAACCCCTGGCAGCCAGGAATCCACAATAGTGAAGGGGGGTGTTACCCAGGGTGCAATATTTACTAAAACCAGGGAATCGATTGTTGATAATTCTATACCGACACACTCTACGAGGTCGTGGAGTCTTGCTCTGAGGGACCTCACGCCAGTGCCCTCCGGGGCCGTGCGACGCCCAGGCGGATAACTCGGCCCTTCCGGGGGCCTATCGCCATGGCCCCCCGGCTGCAAATGCCTCACCAAGGCATTACCGGGAGGATGACTCGGCTCCCCGGGTACCTGAACTTGGGGCCTGGTCCCCATTGGCCTCACGCCAGTGCCCCCTGGGGCGCAGGGGTTCCCGGACGGACGACTCGGTCCCTCTGCCAGGGGCCTATCGCCATGGCCCCCCGGGTGCTGTTGCCGAAGCAAGGCATTCCCGGGAAGATGACTCGGCACCCTGGATTTCTTAGCACAGTATACTAATAGTAGTTGATCTCGTCTCAATCGGAGGGGAGGGACTTGTGACTCCACCTCTAGACGCTCGATTCGAGTGCAACGTAGGGCTCCAAGACACACACGCAAACACGCATTCTGCACAACATCCAAACCTTTCAACACAGACTCAGATGCCGAACCATACACTATTGACCCATAATCTACTCTAGATCTAATCAGGGATTTATATAGCATTAGCAATGACTTCCTATCTGCTCCCCATTGAGTACCAGAAATGCACTTCAGCAAATTGAGTGCTTTTAAACATTTAATTTTTAACTGACTGACATGGACTCGCCATGTCAGTCGACTGTCAAAATGCAGTCCAAGAAATTTAGTAGAATTTTGAATAGGTAGGGGGTTGACACCCATAGTCAGCCTGACGTCTGGCTTCTTCCTATGAGTGAAAATAACCCCTACACTCTTTCTTACTGAAAACTTAAAACCCCACTGGAGGCCCCAATTGTGAATCAAATCCAGTGCCAATTGGATCCGAGTTGCCGAAAACTCTGCATTACAGCTGGGGTGCCATATCGCACAGTCGTCGGCGTACAGTGAGTATTTAAGATTTCGAGGAGGAGCTGGTAGAATGTCATTGATCATACATAGAAATAAGGTCGGAGACAGAACACTCCCCTGGGGCACCCCATTTGCCTGGACAAATATGTCCGAGAAAGTGACTGTGTCCGAAAAAAGCTTGACAGAGAAAGTTCTGTCAGAAATGAAATTGTTAACAAAAAAGGGCAGGTTACCGCGTAATCCCATCGCATATAGTTTCCTGAGGAGGCCATGTCGCCAAGTCATGTCGTAGGCTTTTTCAATGTCTAAAAATACTGCAATCAAAAATTGTTTTTTGACAAATGCCTCTTGAATTTGAACTTCCAGGTTCACTAGCTGATCGAGCGTCTGGCGACCTTTACGGAAGCCACACTGCTCGTCAACCAGCAAATTCCTGGAATTTAAAAAATGCAATAGCCTACGATTAACAATTCGTTCCATGACCTTGCATAAGCAACTTGTGAGCGCAATAGGGCGATACGATGAAGTCGATCTGGGGTCCCCCCCTCCTTTCGGTATGGGAATGACATGTGCAAAGTGCCACGAGTTTGGAAAGGTGTGACCCCTCCAAATCTCGTTAAACACCTGCAACATCTTGACCATGGAATCATGATCAAGATGCTTTATCATCTCATACCGAATCTCATCGGGTCCTGGGGATGTCCCACTACAGGCTCCTAGGGCTTGGACAAGCTCTTGCATTGTTAGATCACTGTTGTAATCTAATTCATCTCCTGTGGCAAAGTCAATATGCTGCAGCTCTGATGCTTCCTTGATGGGCAGGAAAGCTGGATGGTAATTTTCAGAGCTGCTAGCAAAAGAGAACTGCCTGGCGAGGGCGTTAGCAATGTCTCTAGGTTCGTCATAATTGATGTTATTAAAAGTGATGTTGGTAATTTTATTAGATATTTTTTTCTTATTTAATTTTCTTACAGTGGACCAGACTTGGGAAATTGATGTTTCACTGTTGATACTAGAGACAAAGCATCGCCAGGAGTCTCGTTTGGCTTGTCTGATGGTTCGACGAGCCCTAGCTCTCGCAAGTTTATACTTGCGAAAGTTCTCATCACTAATGCGATTTTTGAAAAGCCTGTAGGTTCTATTCCTCTCACACAGTACCCTGCGGCAATCTGGCGTCCACCATGGAACTCTATGCTTTGCTCTATCTACCGAAGTCTTAGGAATTGTTGCCATTGCGGCTTTGAGGATATTATCTTGAATATTATTTACTTTATCATCAATGGTTTCTCCAACAATTTCAATATTGACACCCTTTGTGAAGGACACCCAGTCTGCTTTTTTTACGTTAAATTTAGGTGCTGAAGGCTCTTTAATAGTGTCGCTTTTAAATTTAATCACAATAGGAAAATGGTCGCTTCCCAATGAGTCATCAATGGGTAGCCACTGGCAAGAGGCTGCAATTGATGGGGAGACCAGAGATAGGTCAAGAACGCTAAAATTACCAGTATTATCATCAACTCTCGTCGGACTACCGTCGTTCAGAAGAACCAAATTGGAATCACTGATTAGCCTAGCCATCTGTTCCCCCTTTCTGTCATCCTGCAGGGAACCCCATAACGTATGATGAGCATTAAAATCACCTACAATTAATTTTCTGCAGGGCAGACTGTCCTGTAGATCAAAAACATCATCATAAGTTACTGTATCAGGAGGACAGTAGACAGAACAGATAGTCAGGTAGGTGCCACCGAATTTTACTCTGCAAGCGACACTTTCCAGAGGAAAATTACAGGGCACATCAGTGAAAGGGAGGTTATGGCGGATGTAGATTGCCACTCCACCTCCACCCCTCCCCTGTTCAGTCAGCCGGGGACATCTGCTTATATATACCCCCAACGACTGCTGATTGGCCGATCCTTAAGACCACACGTCTCTGATAGGTTCAGCGATGTAATCGACTCTGCCATAGGTTGCGAGCACGTAAGCTCGTCTGTGATAGGTTGATAAGGCCCTCGCTATCTGCGCCACTTGGTAGGTTAGGGCAAGAAGGGCGGGTTGGTTCCGGTCAGTTTGAACTGGTTTGCGGGGGAAACGTCCCACAGCCGACGATGGTTGTTGAGTGTTGACTGTAGGTACGTGACAACAGTCTGGGAAAAAAAAATAGGGTATCACAGCATAAATATAGCGTGAAATTAGGTCAGCAGAGTAGTGGATTACTTCAACATAAAGCTAATAATGATCATCATATCAATTGGACAGGATGTAAGACTTTAGTCAAATCAAAATGCTTCTATGAAAGAAATGTAATCGAGTCTTGTCTAATTTATGGTACATACGATAAAAATGTAAACATGAGCTATGGACTTGTTAGGTGTGACAAAGTATTAACATAATTTATAATAAGGAAATTTCCACCAGACTAGACGGACAGGTCTAGGTAAGGTGAGGTCAGGTAATCTGTTGATATGATTGGCTATGCCCACCACCCTTTGTACTCTATATTAATATATACTCCGAATTGACACCCTTGTATTCATTCTGTCTGAAGATATAATATACGAAAGTACTAATTGTTCCTGTTACCTTTCTCCTGTGGATATTTTGCATATAGTTGCTTCATGGTGTATTTGAAGTTACTGCATATATATATATATATATATATATATATATATATATATATATATATATATATATATATATATATATATATATATATATATATATATATATATATATATATATATATATATATATATATATTGTTATGTAAACCTAATATATATATATATATATATATATATATAAGATGACAAAAGAAGATATATCCTGCAGATGTAGTGTGAGCGTATACCTGCCATATAGCCGAACTGGTGGCCAACTAGTGACTTTGGCCTCGTGGAAACCCGATCAAGGACTTTTACATCTCTCATCTCTTCACTTCTTTCCAGAAAAATACCTTAAGTACTCCATTGGTCTTTGTTTTAAATAGTATACTATTATATTCTTTCAATATTGAGCAAGATCAGGATCAAAGACATGAAGACTGCGGGCCTTATTTACCGTGGCAGCTCTGGAGTCGGGACCTTTCTCTCACACTCTCGGTCACTATGTAAACAACGCATTTGACGGCTAATAGCTTATCTACTACTCATGGTACATAAATAAATTATACAGGATAATGAAGTACAAACCCTTAGCTGTCTTCTGATGTACCTTTGAAGACTAAATAGACATCTGTAGGATGACTAGGCAGCTCAGAATGACCACATCTCAATATTACCTTTTACATATATAAGTACGTTTTCACATTCTGATTTCGTTATAATACATGTCAGAATGACATTTTTCAACACAACAATATGAAATATAATGTGACTATCGTTTTAACGTACATATATGGTAATTACAGGAAAAACGGAGCTCTGGAAATACGTCCTTCCACACTCACTGCTAGATTAACACTGGCAGCCAGTGGCAGGAGGGGGGTGGCTGGACTATAGCTACTCCATACAAGCCCAAATTCAGTGTTGCCACCCAAGACAACCATGTTATGGGGCGTACAATTTTAAAAACTGTGTTGTCAAGAATTCTCATCACCCGCAGTCCTCCACACTTGTTGCTGGTAACGAGAATTCTCGTCATCCGCGGTTTAAGGGTTAATGTCCTCACCTGTAAAATGAATAGAGAGACTGAATGAGGATGAAAAAAGAATGCATTGGGTCTAGAAGTCCCTGTAGGACGAGAAGAAGGTGATTAAATGGTTGGACAGTAAATATGAAAGAAACAGAAGAAATGCTGGTACAACTGAAAGATAATATAGAACTGGCTGGGGAACAGAAAGGGAGACATAACATCTAAAGAAATGTCCATATCAACAGAGAAAATTGCCCCCTACAGGGAATTAAAAGAAATAGAAGTCCAAAATCAAGTCCAATAAAATTAGAAATGCCAAGACACATTCGGTTTGAGGAGCATAAGTCGTAGTATGGGGGAAGATGAATGAAGAAGAACAATTCAGAGTTGACAAGTTAATTATTTATATGAATCACGGAAAGTACCTTTTATCTCATTAGGGAGTGGGACAGAATGATGCATACCGACCTGAGAAGAGGAAGCATATACTGATGGAATTTAGAATGCAATGTTTTGTACAATTGCGCTTCCCCAGAGGGAGCCACCTTGTCGTGGTGGGAGAGACATGCGTGACTCTGAGACCTAGCGAGCTAGACTAGAGGGGGCTTCGGTTCCTGCTCTGCCCCGATTTCGGGGAGAGAGGGCTTCCCATACTAGAAAGGTAGCTTGTGAGGAACCAGACGAAATGGTTCCCATGCAATAGGTTGCCAGTACAAGCCAACAGTGCTGCCCTCCAAAGGGACTGCCCTCTAGGGGCTGTCCTGTGTTGGATGGTTGGGTGTCTGGTCGGGAAATGTTGGGGAAGGCGGTCTCTTTCTTGGAAACTGTATCAGACACTCATTCTGGTGACCCTTAAACTGATGACAATTCTCAAACTTTAACTAAAGGTGTCCATGTGGTAGAGGTTCACGCTGCGACACGCTCTCAAATAAGGAAACCCAAGTCAACTAAACTGCAACAGAGACGTCATCGTGGTTCTTCTGAGACACTTGGCTCCATGGACATTCCTCCTTGCAAAGCAAGCGTCTCTGTAGACTCATCCATATTTTCCTCTCAAATTCACCAGAAGCGTTCTCGTGGCTCTGATGAATCTCTTGATTCAACAGATGTTCTCCCTGGCAAGCTTCCTTTGGGAACATCGGATGGGCGTGCAGTGAATGTGGATGCTTCGGATATTGTTACTTCAAAAGATACAGATTCTCTTCTACTTGAGCAGCGAAGTGATTCTTTCTTCAACCTGTATTATGGATGTTGATGTATCTGCCTGAGTCTGTGATACCACTACTGTACAGGACAATACCAATGTGGCTGTTTCAAAGAATATCCCTGCTCATCTTCCTTCACCTTCTTCTAACATATCAGATGCTTCAGGGAATCGTCTACGGGTCCCAATTACTGCCCGAAGTACTACGCCTCGGGTTCGCTCTTCTTTTTGTTCTTGTCGTTTGAAAAAGCCTCTAGTCAAGGTGGTAGTGGGAAATCTCTCCGTGAGGCTTCCCAAAAGTCTGTACAAAAATAACACTGTTCAAGGTCCTTCAGTGGAATTGCCATGGCTTGCGTGTTTTTGGGGAGGAACTGCGCGTGCTTCTCTCTAGCTTCTCTCCTACAGTCCTCCAAGAGACAATGCTTGGGGACTACATTCCTGACAGTCCTCCAGTACATTCTGCATTTTATCCTAATTCATTTGTAGTGCAGGGTCACCATGGTGGCTCTGCCATCCTAGTTCGGCGTGATGTTCCATACACGAGCCTGGAGCTTGACTTTCTCCTCCAGGCTGTTGCAGATAAGGTTTTTATGGACTTTTAATGGTCGTCATCCTCTGTTGGGTGACAGTTCATTCAATCCCTGGGGTGTTTTATTGGCTTCCTTTATTGAGGATGAGGGATTAGTGGTTCTAAATACGGGAGATGTGACACATTTTAATAGCCTTACTGGGACTTTTACCGATGATCTGTCATAATCGTAAATTTACTACCCCACAGAAAATAATGAAATTGTCTGCAAGCTAGTACAATAGCTAAAGCTTCCCTGTATGTTGTAGAGTACCTCATTTCAGCTGGTTTTAATTTCTTTGAGAAGTAACTGATTGGTTGTAATGCGTTATCATCCTGCCTTTGCATGAGTACGGCTCCCACATGAGAATTACTCTCATCAGTATGGAGTACAAAAGGCTTGCCGACATCAGCCCTCACCAATACAGGGGTTAATGATAATATATTCTGTAATGTACTAAAAGCGTTTTGACAATCCTGAGACCCCTCAAACTTGACTACCTTTCTAGTGAGATGCGTTATGGGAATGGCTAACTGAGCAAAGTTTGGGATGTGTTTTCGATAAAACCCAACCATCCCAAAAAATCTTCTAACCTCTTTAACATTAGTAGGTGGTTTCATGTTGGAAACTGCCTCCACATTTACTGGGTCAGGTTCACAACCAAATTCAGACACTAAATGTCCAAGAAATTTTACCTGCCTCTGTCCAAAATGACATTTACTGACATTAAGCATTACGCCACAAAGCTTAAATTTCTGAGACAAGATGCTAAGTCTGTCTATTAACTCTGAAAATGAGGTCCCCCACAATATTACATCATCCAAGTAGTTACGTACCCAACCTTGTCTAGAGAATATGGCAGGGGTACATGACAACCCAAATCTATATAAGGTAGTACCATCACTGAATGTAGTCAAATCTCTACTCGATTCGTCTAACATGACCTAATAATAGACATCTTTCATATCTGATCTAGCATAAAACTTGCGACCGGTTGCAGCTTCCAAAGATTCATCAATTCTGGGTAAGGGTTAGAGGTCAGTTTGCAACTACCTTACGGTAGTCCAAGCATAAGCGTTTACTCCCGTCAGGTTTATTGACCAAAACAATGGGACTCAACCAGGCTGCAATGGAAGGTTCTATAATATCCTTCTCAGACATCTCTTCCATCATGTTAGTGATTAATTGTTTAACATTCTCTGGGTAAAATACATTGGGGTTCTTACAGGTGTAGGATCTATGACTTCAATGCGTGCTGGTGGATCTTGAATTGTACCTAGTTCTTTATTCTCTAATATGAATACTTCATTATTTTTCTGTAATATTTCCCTCAACTCCAGTTGTTCGGTAGTCAAATGGCCCCAATCTCTCTTCCCTAAGAGAGATTCAAACTTGGAAGTTCTACTCCCAGACTGAGGAACACTATCTGAACCAGGCAACATCTCATTCACCATTGTAACAGGTCTACAACTCAAAGTAATTGCCTGGACATCTACTTCCTCTATACACTTACACCTTCCTATGGCTGTACCTATATTCATCTTCACCATGCTCTTACTTGTGTTATTAAATGGGATGTGAACTTCCCCCTCCTCTGAAACTTTACAACATACAGGACCTACACTTTAACAACATGATGCTACCCGAGAAATATCTACTAACTGACCTGTTTTTTTCTGAACGTTTCACTGATAATACAGTACTGGTGCATGGAGATAATTTCTCTGTGTTGTTGAGTCTAACCCATGAGATAGATATCTCATTGCATGTTGTAGTGGTCCTCCTTACGCTTTTTCTTTTTCCCCATTTCACCTTTACAAATCTTATTGGATAAGTAAAGTCTGCCAACTTTACTTCACTAGCATCCAAATTCCAAGAGACCGGAGCTCTACTTAACACATTCACACCCAACAGTAGATCTGTAGTAAGAAAATTATCTGAAACTACCACAGCATTATGTTTTTCCAACCTGTCTAGACCAATATGGATTCCCACTAAGTCTGTACCTAACATAGGCAAATTACCACCGGTTATCCCTACCAAATCAAGAATGTTTTTATTCTGTACAATGTTAATACCTAATTTGTTGGCTACATACTTCTTTACCAAGGTTACCTCACTACCTGTATCTAATAAGGCATTACATAAGGTTTTATTGACTAATAAGGAAATGGTAAGGGACTTGCCTCGCCTGTCTCCCTGAGCAGTCCGGTTGACCTGCTTAAACAAGCAAAACAAGATCCTTTGGGGGGATTAAGAGGACAGTGATACCTAGACTTATTACAATATGGACACCACTTGGTCTTTTCTTCTAATGTTTCAAATTTTTCTGTGAGATTCTGCAAGGCCTGCCGAAGATAATCTACCTTCTCCTCTATTTTTGGAGGGCAATTACCACTTCCAGGGTTAGAGTTATGGAAACCCTCATTAATCTTGACCTCATAAACTGGCCTCTTATATTCAGCCATGACACCTACGTTTACTTGCCTCTCATATTCTACAATTTCTATAAATTTATCCAAACTAATTTCTTCATCCAAGAAATCTTTGGATCTCTCCTGTACCGCTAAAGGTAAACCTCTATGTAACACCCTCTTTATCAACTTGTCTCTCCGAGGCAAAGTATCACTTGAAAAGGATGCTTCTAGAGCAGAATATTTACACAAGATTCTGTTCATAAAGGCCCAAGGGCTCTCCTCATAATCATACCTCTCTCCTTCAATGTCTCTCCAGGCCAGTGTTACATTTGTGCAGCATCTAAATTGACTACTTAGAAAATCCTGGAAGGAATACCTTTACTAATATCTACTTGAATCAGTGTGGCTAAAGAACTATCTAAACAAGCGTGGGCTACTCTTAACCATTCCCCATTGTCCTCCGTACATTTGGCTACTTGATCATAAAACCTACTCAAGCAGCTCTCTGTCTCAATGCCATGAAGCTGTGATAATTCCAGCGTTGGAATATCCCTCGGTCTCAATAAAGAAATGCTAGGGTTTCTCTTTCTAGGTGTAGAATTCAATGGTGGACTGGCAGCATGTATTCTAGACCGCCTTGGTGTGTTAGATAGATGTTGAACTGTATCTTGCAATGACCAAACCTGCTCACCTAGTGTCTGCATCAGTTCACTCTGATAAATAAACTAGATCTCTCCTCTTCGGCAAAATACATTATCAATACTCCTGATAACCTCAACCTAACAGGAAAGAAAAATACATTCCTTACTTTGTGAAATACAACACCAAGAAATAATTAAATAATAATATTCATGAAATACAAAACAACGAATACAATATCTGAAATTGTTAAATGTAGCACTGCAAGTATTCACACTAATTATACTGAAATCCATTACCATCATATTCATATCCTTAACTACCATTACATCTCTAAATTGGAATGATTAAATAAATCACAGTGGAATCAATATTGAAATTCAAAATCATCACCATTATGTATCAAACACAATAACCATGAGGCATCCACAGGCTCCACTCAAGGACGCCTCTCCTACGCCTATCACATCCCCGATTATCTTCCAAACCTCCACTTGTACCCTTCATTTAAAGCTTATATCTTAATCACAATGCAATCTACAATATTCCAATGATGAAAAATCAACGTAACTCACCTCATAGAGGGTAAAACACTAAGAAAAAGGAACTGAGGGGAAGAACCAACCAAAACATAAACCTCAGCCACCGCTCTCAGGAACAGTATGAGGGATGTCTGTTGCCGGTAGGCACCCGAAACAGGGCGAATGAATACAAAATACTGTTATGAGGAAGATTTGCTGACTGTTCATCACTTACAAAGTATAACTATTAAAATGGTTTATCTTTATCATAAAATAATCCCTGGTAATAGACCAATAGAATTATGCAAAACCAAAATAAGGTAGAACTACTTTGTTTAGCGCATGAAGATATGATAAATGTGGTGGCGCCAGACAACATGCGTCCACAAACTCACCTCTCACAAACAGGCACAAGTTCAGTTGAACATTATGATAAAATTGTAAGTGAATTTAGTAAAAGCCAGGCATTAGAAAATGTCAAGTTGCACAGAACAAGGTGTTTTACAATTCTGAAAAACATTGTATTTCAGTCCTGGAGGAGTTGATTAGTGAATTGAAAACTAGTAAGTATTCCTTATTAATTGATGAGTCTACTGATATTGCTGGCTCAAAGTAACTTTGTTTTTGTGTTCGTTTCTTCAGTGAACAAAATTCTTGCATTAAAACTGCATTTTTGGCATTGAGCCCAGTAACTTCAACTACTGGAGCTGCTCCGTATGGTGCCATAGAGAATTACTTGAGAAAAATTGGTGTTGAAATTCGGAACTGCATTGGATTTTCAAGTAATGGTGCAAACAATGTATGTGGTGTGTATAGGTCAGTGCTCTCAAGATTACGGGGAGTAAATCCCAAGATAATATTTGTTAAATGTACTTGTCATTGCCTCGCTTTGTGCTGTGAGCATGCATTTAAAAAGAGTCTTCCTGCTAATCTAGATTTCTTTTTATCAGAAGTGGCACACTGGTTCAAGCTTAGTTTCTTAGTAGAGAGGAATTCAAGGACATTTTTACTGTGATGAATGGTAACTGTATCCAGCCTTCAAGATTGAACACCCCTAGGAACACAAGGTGGCTTATTAAAGGAAAGTGTATCTTTAATATTCTAACTTAATGGCATGAGCTAAAAGCTTATCTTTCAGTCATTGCAGACAAAGAAAAAAATCACCATGCACGGATTATTCGTGAAATGCTGTGTGATAAAGGAAATTACTTATATCTATCATTTGTTCTACCCATAATTCAAGATTTCGAGGCAGTTAATGTTTTATTTCAAGCTATTGATGCTGAGCCTTCAAATGTATATTCTGAATTAAAGCAGCTGCACACCTCTTTTATAGTACTAGCCGACTGTATCAAGACCCTTCAGTATATGCTGTCACACTTCCTTTGGACCGAGTAAGATTTGGTGCTAAATTTAAGTTTGAACTATCCAAATCATAGCTGTCTAAAAAAAAGAAGAAAAAAAAATATCAAGAACAGGTGCCATAGTTTCCTGCTTGAGTCCAAAAGTCTGTTAGATATCAGGCTAAATCAGGACATGGACATACTTGAAAATCTAAAATATTTTCAACGAAAGGAATGCTTAAGTCAAATACGAAAGCCATTTCAAAGGATCGCTGCATCATTTACTCACCTAGTGGATAACCCAAGTGTTAGCAGAGAAACAGATTTAAAGCTTGAGCTTCAGTATGACAGGATTATTTTGATGCAGTGCAGAAAAGAGTTTGATTGTGATGAAATTTCAAATGATTCAGTTAAATTTTGGGTAGCAGTAAACCAGTATGAAAATGCAGCTGGAGTGAAATGCTTTTCAGAACTAGCTCAGATGGTTTTGAATGCTCATGCAATACCATTAAGTAATGCATTTGTTGAATTTTTTTTTTCACATATAACAAATACCAAGTCCAAAGTCAGGAATAGACTTTGGAGACCATGGAAACTGTTATAAGAATCAGAAGTAAACTTGCTGGAGAAAAGATATTCTGCAACAAGTTTAAAGTAACTGATAAGATGCTAAGGTTGTTAAAAAACTCCATGTACTCGACCAAATCTATCCTGAAGCCTCATATACAGAACCATCAACATCAAGTGCAAGATTCGTCTCCTGTGCAACCAACCCCAGCAACCAAGAAAGTGATGATTTAGAAGAAATCCTGCAAGTGGACTTTTGATCAGGAATCAAGTACAAATGGTGAATAGGTCTTGTTATTTTAAGAGAGAGAGAGAGAGAGAGAGAGAGAGAGAGAGAGAGAGAGAGAGAGAGAGAGAGAGAGAGAGACTTCGAGTGCAAGTAGACCGAAAAATAGTATTTTATAATAATTTACGGTGATTGAGGTTTGGCCTTAAATTTGGCCTTTCTGATAAAATGCTTGACCTGTTACAGGAAGCGAGACCTGGCAACCCTGTTGGGAAGACTCATGTGGTGGTGATGGTGGTGATGGTGGTGGTTCCTTCCCACAATTACCCCGGTTGAGTGGACGTGGCAGCATAAACTGGCGACGAGGGTGGGCCTGAGGCAGGGATCATGACGTGTCCGTTCTGCTCCTCCTCCTTCGTACCGTCTTGCTGCCTCGTTTCTTGGTGGTGGTGTTTGTAGAGGTGGTGGTTGTTTGTAGATCAGGAGATATGGCTATTGGTGGTAAGCCATTTCACCTGAAGATGTCCAGGTGGAGGTCAGAGAGACGACCTAGCCCTTCTGCAGCTAAGGCAACAACAGTCTTGGTGCAGACGGTGACAATATCTGCCTGCTGCTGCCGTCGCTGCGGTGGTTGGACGTTGGCCGTCCTCCTTCCACGGACGTGGAGCGAGCCTAGAACCTGCCCACCATCAGGTACGGCTACATTGGTAGCCTCCACGCCCCTCCTCCCTTTATCCACAATGAAGTACACCTCTCCGTCCCCCAATGATGGTCCTGTGGACTAAGTAATCTCGCTCATTGCAGGTAAAAAAAAAAAAAAGCCATAGCCCTTCAAATGGATGAACCACTTCACCCTGCCAACAAAACGGTCGGCAGGAGAAGTGGCGGTGTTAGTTTTAGGTGTTGACTGGACCATGGCTGGTTGAAGAATCTCCGCCCTGCTAGTGGGCTGTGACATGAGTATATATGTGACTGTGGTGGGTCAGGTGAGGGTGGTGGGAGGGGCTTATTGGTTGGTGAGTAGGCTTCCATTGGTAGAAAGTTGTCTCCTTGCGATCCGCAAGCTGTATCTTGTTGATGATTGGCTGGGTGTGTTCAGGCGAGCATGAGTGGAGGGTGGAGGTGGGTGCCCGGGTAGCATATTAACCAAGTCCAACTATGTAGGTGTCATAAGGGTCCTCTCAGCCAATCAGAAGGCTTGCAGGGCCAGCCTCAGGTCTCTCAGCCAATGACAGCTCGTGGTGCAAACCAGAGTCGAGCTGACACTGTATCCAACACAAACAATTATTTCCATTATCGTTCTTACCATAATCCGATCAATATATCTTTTTCGCTCACAGATCCTGTATCTAAAGAGACATATTACTATCTGTAACTAATTATGATATCCATATATACGAAAAAAAAAAAATCTAAATACTATAGGTAGAACGTACCTGTGGCAGTTTAATGACTGGTAACACTGTCACGCCGTAAGTAATTAGGCAAAAAACATTGTGAGTAAAACTCAGTTCTTGTTTAATTCGATATTATCTTTCAGATTTTAATATTTACGTAACTTTAGTTGAATTTTGGCCCGAAATACCCGCTGCAGGGAAGATTGTTATGATGCCAGTGCGGCAAGATACAAAGAAATGTCCCCATTTTAGAGTAATGTATAGGGTTCCAAAGGGCTGAGTCATAAGTCTAAAAAATGGGAAATTTTACTAGAGATCTATACTCCTTTTTATTAATTAAACCATTGAAGATACGATATTTTTATTCTATAATTTTGTGCAGATTAGGGAGTGGACTGTATAAGGAACAAGCAGGGTTGTTTAATAATAGGATATAGCTAAATGACTTTTAAACATCTACAGTATATTAAACCAAGCTTTTCTTGTACTCTTTTCTCAATGTTATACTGTACAAGTTGGCTTATGAATTTACTGTACTTAAGTGTCCTAAAGCAATACTAGCTCATACTAGATTATATTTATCAAATCCCAGGATCTAAATAGGACCAAACTAACTTGCCAATTTTTAATAAAGAGATTACAGAGTAGTTTAACAAGCTCTAATTCAGCCAATGCCGATCTTAAATGGTTAATATGGTCACTGATCATGAAGGCTATGATACATCATTGTGTGTTTCAGCCGTCCTATTGAGAGTTAAGTGTTAATTTTATCTCGCAAATTAATATTAATTAGTACACAATTATTAAGACTATGTTCCCTGAATTCATTGGTTTTCTGTCGATGCAATGGTTTCAATAACATTTCTAGTGTGGAGAGGACCTAGGAGTGACTTTTATTATTGCAGATTGGTTCTTCATTGGAATGTAGAATTTACAGAAGGCCTACATAAGAATACTACATAACTTTAGTCAACACTGGCCTTCTAATAACCTGATGATAATTTACTAGTTTAGTAATACTGTACTGTATAGATTTGGGATAGTAACATTATGAGTTATTATGATATAAATAAGAATTTACCAGTTATAGACTGCAGGAGACAAGGTGGAAGGGGAATAAAGCGCGGGAGTTGGGCGGAGGCTACAAGTTGATATACAGAGGAGCGGACGAGAGAGGGAGGAATGGAGTGGGCGTGGTGCTGGACCCCCAAACCAAGGTAGAACTGGTGGAGGTGGCGAGGAAGAGCAGCAGGATTGTAAGGATCAAATTGGTTTATGGTCAGGAAGCAATAAACGTGATCAGTGCATATGCCCCCCAAGTCGGGTGCGATGACGCAGAAAAAGAGACGTTCTGGCGAGAGATGGACGAAGTACACCGGAGGAGAGGTGTGTCGTGGGTGGCGAATGGGCACACAGGGCAGGACAATGATGGAGTGTGACGAGTGCATGGAGGCAATGGTATGGGAGTGAGAAACCAGGAGGGGGAGAGCATAGAGGCAAAGGTATGGGAGTGAGAAACCAGGAGGGGGAGAGCATGGTGGACTTTGCCGTAGCATTCGACATGGCAATCCTGAACACGTTCTTCACGAAAAGCAGCTACCAGACATATAGAAGTGGCCCCAGAGAGAGTCAAATCGACTTTCTCCTGTAATGAAGAGACAACATCCGAGAGGTGGAAGACTGTAAAGTCCTACAGGGAGAGAGTGTGGGGGCGCAACACAGCCCAGTCATGGTGAGGCTGGTTGTGAGGACGCGAAGGACCGGAGTCAAGAGGGGAGAACCTAGGATCAAGTGGTGGAAACTCAAGGATGAGGTGGTACGGCAGGAGTTCAAGAGAAAAGCACTACAAAGGATAGAAAAGGCAGAGGTCGTGGATCAATGGTGGAAAAGGAACAGCGAAGTGATCAAGAGTACGGCACAGGAAGTCCTCGGAAAGGCATCTGGAAAGAAGCCGAGAAACGGCAAAGAGTCTTGGTGGTGGTGCCCAAACTGCAAAGAGAAGATAGAAAAGAAAAAGGAAATGAAGAAAGCTTATGACAAGGAAAGAACAGAGGAACGTAAAGCTATGTGGAAAGATGCAAATAAGGAGGCGAAGAAAGCAGTAGCTGCAGGATATGTATGAGGAACTAAAAACAAAGGAGGGCCAGAAGAAAATTTTTAAGTTAGCAAAAGAAAGGAATAGATCGACGAA
Source organism: Petrolisthes cinctipes (assembly GCA_033782935.1). Classification (NCBI taxonomy): domain Eukaryota; kingdom Metazoa; phylum Arthropoda; class Malacostraca; order Decapoda; family Porcellanidae; genus Petrolisthes; species Petrolisthes cinctipes. The sequence goes on along the minus strand of JAWQEG010000831.1, from coordinate 1,194,254 downwards.
GGACTTAACATCAATAAGGCAAATCTAAGACGAAAATGGAAGAGTGCTCACTAATCCTGGCAAGATCAGGAGGTGGTGGAGGGAGTATTACGAATAACTTCTAAATCAGGAAAACCCAAGAATATGAAGAGGGAGAGGTAGACCCGATTAGTGAGGCGGAAGTTAGGGAAGCGTTTAAGAAGATGAATAATGGAAAGGTAGTAGGGCCAGACCAGATACCTGCAGAGGTATGGAAAAGCTTGGTCGAAGAAGGGATAAGGTTGCTGACAGAGTTCCTGAACATAGTGATGAAAGAAGAGATTATCCCAAACGAATGGAGAGATAGTATAATGGTACCGATTTTCAAAGAAAAAAGAGGCATCCAGAGTTGTAATAATTATAGAGGAATAAAGTTAACATCACACACTATGAAGTTGCTGGAAAGAGTGTTGGATAAAAGGCTAAGGGAGGAGACAGAAGTTTGTAGTGAGCAGTTTGGGTTCATGAAGGGGCGAGAAACAATGGATGCAGTATTCGCACTGAAGCAAGTGATGGAAAACTATAGAGATAAGCAAAGAGGGCTGTACATGACATTTATTGACTTAGAAAAAAGCCTATGATCGGGTCCCGAGAAGCGAGGTGTGGCGGAGTATGAGGTCGAAGGGAGTGAAGGAGAAGTATGTCAAGGTGGTTCAGGACATGTACAGGGAAGCCACGACAAAAGTGAAAAGTACAGTTGGCACTACAGAGTCTTTTCCAGTGAGAGTTGGACTCCATCATGGATCAGCTCTTGGCCCCTATCTGTTTAACCTTCTCATGGATGTGTTGGTGGAGGAGGTAACAAAGGAGGCACCATGGAGCATGCTCTTTGCAGACGATATCATCTTGGTCTCAGAGAGTCGCGAAGAACTGCAAGAGAGGCTGGAGCTATGGAGGGGTTTGCTGGAGGATTACGGATTGAAGGTGAGCAGACAGAAAACGGAGTACCTGGAGTGCAACGTGGCACAGGGAGGCGACCTGTTCATGCAGGACCACAAGCTGCCGAAGGTGGACGCCTTCAAATATCTCGGCTCTTACGGGGCGAAGGACGGAGGCCTAGAGAGAGAGATTGACCATAGGATCCAAGCAGCGTGGAACAACTGGAAGAGAACGTCAGGAGTGCTGTGTGACAAGAAAATTAGTACTAGAGAGAAAAGTAAAGTGTACAAGACAGTCGTGAGGCCAGTGTTGCTGTATGGAGCAGAAACATGGCCGTTGAAAAAGGTACAAGAAACGAAGCTGGATGTCGCAGAAATGAGGATGCTGAGGTGGATGTGGGGGGTGACGAGGGCGGACAGGATACGAAATGACTGGATCAGAGGTACAGTAAAAGTGGTGGAGGCGTCGGCGAAAGCTCAGGAGAGGAGATTACAGTGGTTCGGGCATGTGAAGAGGAGAGAGGAAGACTATGTGGGAGTGAGAGTGATGGAGATGGACGTGCAGGGCAGACGTAGGCGAGGGAGACCGAAGCTACGGTGGAAGGACCGACTGAAGGGGGATCTCAAGGAGAGACAGCTGAGGGAGGAGCAAGTGAGGGACTGGAACCAGTGGAGACGACTAGTGAAGAGATGGGACCCCATATGAAAATGGGAAACGCCAATAGATGAAAAAGAAGAAGGAGAAAACTGAGGTAGAGTGGGCATTTGAGGAGACAGAGAGAGCTCATTTATAAAATTCAGATTTGTAGGTGGTTGGTAGAATACAAGGGAAGAATAAAGGAAGGAGTGTTGTATTTTCTATATTAGAACTCCAACAAAGATTAGTGTCCACTATCATGGTACCGGTACTTAGCACAGGTCACATTGTGAAAGTGCTACCAGTCATGAATATGTTTGCCAATGATGCAAGGTACAAAGAACTATTAAAAATGAAGACTACTTTGAAAAGTTACAAGACGACTGAGACAAAATGGTTGACAGGAGTAATAAATGGCAGATGAAGTTTAATGCACATAAGTGTCATGTTATTAAATTTAAAGGAAGTGAAAGAAGATAAAATTGTCAGTAGAAGCTTAGAAATTAAATGATAAATGAAGCAGAGAAAAAAAGAGATTTGGGGGTAACGATAAATAAGAAATTGACACCAGATGTTCATATACAGGAAAAAGCGAGAAACATGTTGTACATTTTTAGCAAATTTGAGAGTGGCCTTCACTTGTATCGACGAATAAATGGTGAAGAAAATAATCACATTTGTACTATAAATGTTTATAACTCGAAAACGGTTACACCTACATGCAAAACCCATATATATTCTGAATCAACATCACCATGCGAAGAGCTTGGTATGACGTAACATGACGAAACTCGACGTAATAATTATGTCATCTACTATAAATCCGATAAGAAACACGGTTGCACTCCCAAAACTATATAATCTGAATAAGCACCACCGGCAAAAATTTTTATGACGTAACATAACGTAACTTGACGTAAAAATTTCATTAAAATGTCAAATATTCTATTTATGGGCCTGGCCCATGACTGATGTCATGGTTGAATAGCCTGGACATGACACCCAAATGCATGACACCATGACATGGTCATGACATGTCTCAGTAAAAAGTTTTAATAAAAGCAAATGTCTAACTGTTAGAATGGTTCTGACTGTATATCAGTGAAAACTCCTCTCACTAAGATAATAATTTAATAAAGTTGCTCGTTAAAGTATAAAATGTCTCGTAAGTCCTTATTCATATAGGCATCTTTCCCGGGCAACGCCGGGAATATGCTGAAGTAGTATGGAACCCATAATTAAAGAAACATATCACCAAATCAGAGAAAGTACAAAAAGCAGCAACAAGATGGTTACAAAGTCTAAAAGAACTAAGCTATGAAGAAAGACTAGAGATAATCAAAGTTACCTAAACTGGAAAAAAAAGACGAAAGAGAGGAGATATGATTATGGTGTACAAATGTACTGTATCACAGAATAAGAAATTATAAATATAGAAAACTTGTGTCAACAAGGAATACCAACAATGAGAGGCCATAGTAAGAAATAAATTATAATAAGAGGAGACAAAGATCTACAGAAATATAGGTTTCCAAATAGAGTAATAGATCAAAGGAACACATTACCGGAAGAAGCGGTGCGTGCCAAAAACATACATGAATCTTAAAAAAATATATAATAGTTTGGTTTTAAAAACGGTATATTACGAGCTTGATTCCATCCTGTAAAGATACAAATAGGTAAGAACATCATGGCACACTCTAACACCCTTCGTTAGGCATTTAGGTCATATTGTCAATCTATGTTTTACAAAAGTGCTTTTTCATTCACACCAAAATACACTGTCATGCTGAAAATTCTCCTGCTCATAATATCAGTATACCTGATGCACTAATTGTCAAAATGCAATGAATAACAAGTGAATGTGTGTACCGGTTAAAACTACATATATCTACATATAATATACCTACATATACCTAGTGAGTCATACACCATGTACCCTCACATGATCGCTCAAACTAGCTGACCTAGACATAAACGGGTCCACGGGAACCAAGCTTCCTCAGCAATAAGTGACGTTACAAGTCACGAGATACAATACAGAGAGCTCCTACTGTACCTCCTATACGGTAGTATGCTAGAGACAACCAATCGCTACACAATGTGTCTCATAGCCATCTCTCTCTTTAAAGTTAGCTCCTAAGTCTAACTTAACCCTTTGTGAATCTGTACTACCACTTGGGTTATTTATAAAATCTTGTTAAACACAGAACAAGGTGTGATAACTCTCCATACCATAATAATCATATAACCATTCTAAAAATATACTCCGAAGAGACACAGCCAGCCACGACAACAACGAGATCAACAGGACAGGTTTGTGTAAGTGACCGCTCCACTAGCACATGTGTGTGTGTGTGTGTTCGATTAATGCAGTACACGGAATAGTATTATATATTGGCTTATCAGGTAATTATTATTATGTGATTATTAAGTACATGCTAAACTTTCGAGGATTACAATATTTTTAGAATGGAACTGGCCGTTGGGGATACGAAGAACGCAAAGAGATAATGCGAAAATATTTGCTGTTACATCACTCACTTGTGTACTGACAGGTGCCTGAGGGAGTCTGCTGTCATGTGACAACATTACTATGCATGTAGTTATTATTAATGTATGCAGTAAATGACATACTGAACAACTCTAGAGGGACATTGCATACACTTTGTCTGTCGCTGCTGTGCTCACAATCCATATATACTGGACTGTGGCAGAGCTCAGCGCGACCAGCTTAAGTCAGGAACGTCTTATAAAGCATGATTGTGATCAATTTCACTATCTTTCTTTTTTCCACCAGATACCGGTCATAAACCCAACAGAGCATATTCTAAGCTCGTTAAACTTTTATTATTATTGTTTGCAATCACCAAAGAGAACAACATAAAAATAGCAAAGAAATTGCAAAAAAAAATGGGTATAATAATTATTTTGTTAAAAAAAATTTTAAACATATGACGACGTTGAGCTCAATAATGTCGAAGTTTTAAAATGAATGGAACAACTACACTATCAAAATATCAGTGCTAGAACTACGGTATTTTCGCTTCTTTCAATAATTTCATCATCATCATCATCATCATATTATTATTATTATTATTATTATTATTATTTCTAGCCGATGTTATATGATCATGTGTTGTGTGGAGAACTTCATTTGTATACAAATACAGAGTAAGTTGCTTTACCTCACAGTCCTCGCTGATGTCCACAACCTGATTACAATAGCCTTACGAGATGTACAGTCGCCGACAATAGCGACGGCCCTCGCCTTGAGGTATACTGAACCAAAGGCACAAACTTTTGTTTCCGTACTATGATCATTTCCAAATAATTAATTTAAAACCAACTCTGCCTCCTCTCACCCACTGCCTTCCTCCTGTAGTGTACCATAAAATAGGTCGATTTTCTTTGATTGAGTGTGTAACCATTCTCTAATTATCTACCAGCCCTGTATTGTGATTCATTTACCATTACATTCCTTCATGCAGATAGCCTATGCAATTTCTTTCAGCATATTCTCTTTGCCATTTTGTGTAATATCATTGTCTGCATACTCTTGCAAAATTTCATGTATACAACATATGTATTATGCATTTGATACCATAACCAAATACTCTTAGCTTTGTTAACGTCAGGTACGCAGAGAGTTGGATATACTGTTAACTATTTTTTGACAATAAATAAGGAACTATTCACCGCATCTCTCTCTTCCTCGAGCACTTCTTAAAGAGAGTTATAGACACTAACACTTCTTAAAGAGAGTTATAGACACTAGCTCCTGAGGCTGAGAAGTGTAGTGGAGAAACCCTGCCAGTGGCCCTTACCACAGGAGCCTTCTTTAGGTAGCAGCACAACTTATAGTTGGTGGCTACACCATCCACCAACAAGTGGTGACCCCCGGAGATTGCAGCCGTCACCAACAAGTGGTGACCCTCGGAGATTGCAGCCGTCACCAACAAGTGGTGACCCCCGGAGATTGCAGCCGTCACCAACAAGTGGTGACCCCCGGAGATTGCAGCCGTCACCAACAAGTGGTGACCCCCGGAGAGAGCAGCTGCAGCAATCACCAACAAGTGGTGACCCCCGGAGATTGCAGCCGTCACCAACAAGTGGTGACCCCCGGACAGTGCAGCCGTCACCAACAAGTGGTGACCCCCGGAGAGTGCAGCTGCCGCGATCGCCAACAAGAGTGGATCAAGCTGCAGTCTACAAGAACGCCTTTGCCCTGCAGTCACTATCAAGTAGTGACCTGGAGTGCTGCCGCTACCCTCCAATAGTCTACAAGAACGCCTTTGCCCTGCAGTCACCATCAAGAGGTGACTTGAGTTGCTACCTCTCCTGTGCAGCTGTTGCTCCCGCCACAGTGCCACTGTCCATCCTATCTACATTATCGCTGCGAACCCTGAGGCATCACCAGTCCACAGCAGCCATCTGTAAGCCTCCAACTACGCCGTTGCTGCCTGCCATCCAACACCTATACACCACTGGTACTCGCGGCAGTCTAGCTACCAGCAACAGTGCTTCACCTTGGATTACAGTGCTTCACCTTGGATTACAGTGCTTCACCTGGATTACAGTGCTTCACCTTGGATTACAGTGCTTCACCTTGGATTACAGTGCTTCGCCTTGGATTACAGTGCTTCACCTTGGATTACAGTGCCTCACCCTGGATTACAGTGTTTCACTCTGGACAGTGTATTGTCCTTTATTATTAGTGCCTTGTGTGTGAATTACAGTGCCAGTGTATTCAGCAGCATACTGATATAACCTGACTAACGCAGCTGCCGTGATATCAGGTAACCCTCTTCAGCATTTACACCCTGAGTTCACTGACCAGTATGTCTACTGAGGATCTCTCAAACTCAGGCAATCACACTGCCACTGCAGTAGCCATGAGAGCCCCTGCTTTCTGCAACCAAGAAAATTCCCAAATTGCCCAGCTCGCCAATCTAATTTCCCAGCTTACAATGGAAGTCAGCAACCTGAAGAAACAAATCAACAACCACCCAAGTTCCCGACCCTCGACGCCAAACCGCCAACACCAGCGGTCACGTTCAAGGAACACTTCAAACTTCTGCTACTACCATCGCAGGTTTAGGGATAAGGCTCTCAAGTGTGAAAAGCCCTGCAGCTACATGGCGTCAAACAACAACGGCGAACATTAACGCAGCATAATGTTTGCCATACTCAGTCTACGCTGCTCCACATCTTTGATCGCCGATCCCATACCAAGTTCCTGGTAGACACCGGTGCCGACGTAAGTGTCCTCCCTGCTGCAGCCAGCCAGCGGTCGCTACCTCCTTCTCTGCATCTCTATGCTGCTAATGGTACCAAGATACCTGTATACTCGCGGCAAACAGTGCATCTGGATCTGAACCTTAGCCGCTCTTTTCAATGGACATTCTACGTAGGAGCAGTGTCACAAGCCATCCTTGGTGCTGATTTTCTCCGTCACTTCAACCTGATGGTAGACGTAAGAGGACAAAAATTGGTCGACCCACTCACAGATATCTTTACAAATGCACAGCCAGCACCTGGTGACAGCACACACCTGTCTGCTATCAACCATGACCACAAGTTTGCTGACCTCCTCAAGTCATTCCCTATGCTGACACAACCCTACTCATCCAGCATACCTGCCAAGCATCACGTGACTCATCATATAGAGACTACCGGACCCCCAGTGCATGCCAAGGCCCGATGCTTAGCCCCTGAGCGTTATAAGAAAGCCAAAGCCGAGTTCGAATCTCTGATGAGTAAAGGCATTATACGGCCCAGCAGCAGCAACTGGTCGTCGGCTCTTCATATTGTTCCTAAGAAGACCGGAGACATACGACCTTGTGGTGACTACCGTGCCCTCAATTCACGCACCGTGGAAGATAGATATCCTGTGCCCAACATTCAAGAGTTCACTTCCCAACTCTCAGGTTCCACTATCTTCTCTCGGATCGACCTCGTCAAAGCATTTCATCAGATTCCAGTCCATCCCACTGACATCCCGAAGACGGCCATTATCACACCTTTTGGCATGTTTGAATACGTCCGGATGCCCTTTGGATTGCGGAACGCGGCACAAACGTTTCAACGCTTCATAGATGAGGTCCTTCGAGGTCTACCCTACTGTTTTGCCTACATAGATGACCTTCTCATTGCTAGTCCTGATGAAGCCAGCCACAAACAACACCTCCCGCAAGTCCTCCAGAGACTGCAAGATTATGGCATCCAAATCAACACAGACAAGTCCGAACTCGGTGTGACATCCCTTGAGTTCCTAGGTCACACAGTCTCTCCAGCAGGCATTGCTCCACTTCCCTCAAAGTGCGAGTCCATCCAGCAGTTTCCCAGGCCATCTACCCAACGCCAGCTCAAGGAGTTCCTTGGGATGGTTAATTACTATAACCGCTTCATTCCACACTGCTCACTCCTGCTACGACCATTGTATGCCATGATTAAACCTTGCAAGAGAGGTCAATCTGTTACCCTCGTCTGGACTGAAGAAGCGGAAGCGGCCTTCCTCTCAACAAAACAGGCCCTCAGCGACACTGCTACGCTCTCTTTCCCTGCACCAGACGCAGAAACTTCAATTGCTACAGACGCCTCAAACATTGGTGTTGGTGCCGTCCTACAACAGCGTGTCGGTACATACTGGAAGCCAATTGCCTTCTTTTCCAAGAAACTCACCTCGGCGGAGTCGAAGTATAGCGCCTATGACAGGGAGCTACTTGCCATCTTCAAAGCTGTCAAGCGTATTCGCTACTTCATCGAGGGACGCAGTTTCCACATCTACACTGACCACAAGCCACTCACTACAGCATTCCTCAGAAATAAGAAATCTTACACCCCACGACAAATGCGACACATGGACTACATTGCCCAGTTTACCACGGATATACGATACGTCAAAGGTGCCGACAATGCCCCAGCTGATGCCCTCTCTCGAAACATCAGTACTGTAAAATCTTCTCCCATCGACTATGCCACCATTGCTGCTGATCAAGTCGGTGACGCTGAGCTACAGCGACTCTTGGATAACCCTGCACTACAGATGAAGAAGATTACACTTCCAGACACCCAGGTCACACTGTACGCTGACACCTCCACCGACACTCTCCGTCCATACATACCAGAGAAACATCGACACCAGCTCTTCAAGAAGTTACATGACCTCTCACACCCTGGAATCCGTGCCTCGCACCAGATGATGTCTTCCCGCTTCATATGGGAGGGCATAAATAAAGACGTCAGACACTGGGCACGCACATGTATACGCTGTCAAGCTTCCAAGGTCACACACCATACACACTCTCCTGCAGCCACCTTTACGCCAGTCACCGAGAGATTTGACCATGTCCACATAGACCTCGTTGGCCCACTTCCGTACTCCAATGGCTATCGATATTTACTCACCTGTGTGGACCGCTTCACACGCTGGCCTGAGGCAGTATCTCTCACCGACATCACCACGGATACTGTTGCACGTGCCTTCATCTCTACATGGGTGTCCAGGTTTGGTGTGCCTCTAAGCCTTACTTCTGACCGAGGTGGTCAGTTTGAGTCAGGCGTGTGGAATAAGGTCATGATACTCCTTGGCATCCGCCAATACAGGACCGCCAGCTATCACCCACAGGCCAACGGAACGGTCGAACGATTCCACCGCCAGCTGAAATCTTCCATGGCAGCTTCAGGCCAGAGAGAAGATTGGTCAATAGCACTACCTCTTGTCCTCCTTGGCATCAGAACTTCACTCAAAACGGATCTGCAAAACTCCTCTGCTGAGCTTGTATATGGCTCTACGCTCAGGCTCCCAGGTGAGCTACTCTCTGCCACACCAGACCCCGAGCCTTGCAGCGTTCAGGACTTTGCAACACACCTGAAAAATACCATGAAGTGCCTCCAGCCAGTGCAGCCTCGTACGTCCAACTCGAAGACCTTCGTTCACCAGGACCTGGAAGCCTGCACACACGTCTTTGTTAGAGTCGATGCAGTCAAAAGGCCCCTTCAGCAGCCATATCAGGGCCCCTTCCAAGTAGTTCGCAGGACGAGGAAGAACTTCACCATCGACAAACATGGTTCTCAAGAAGTTGTGGCCATAGACCGGGTCAAGCCTGCTTATATCCTGAATCCGGACCAGATGCTGCAAGCAGTGCAAGTGACTGTTCCTCCAACACATGCTGGAAACAACAAACTACGACACACAAGAGTATCGTTCCTCCTTCCTCGAAACTAGGGGGGGAGTATTGTAGTGTACCATAAAATAGGTCGATTTTCTTTGATTGAGTGTGTAACCATTCTCTAATTATCTACCAGCCCTGTATTGTGATTCATTTACCATTACATTCCTTCATGCAGATAGCCTATGCAATTTCTTTCAGCATATTTTCTTTGCCATTTTGTGTAATATCATTGTCTGCATACTCTTGCAAAATTTCATGTATACAACATATGTATTATGCATTTGATACCATAACCAAATACTCTTAGCTTTGTTAACATCAGGTACGCAGAGAGTTGGATATACTGTTAACTATTTTTTGACAATAAATAAGGAACTATTCACCGCATCTCTCTCTTCCTCAAGCACTTCTTAAAGAGAGTTATAGACACTAACACTTTTTAAAGAGAGTTATAGACACTAGCTCCTGAGGCTGAGAAGTGTAGTGGAGAAACCCTGCCAGTGGCCCTTACCACAGGAGCCTTCTTTAGGTAGCAGCACAACTTATAGTTGGTGGCTACACCATCCACCAACACTCCTTCCACCACACTGAAGCAGTGGCTGCAGGTTTCGTATGGGTCAAGGAGAGGGGCGTAGCTATTGTCGGCGACTGTACTGCATGTGCTCGAAGTTGCGAGCTGCCATCTGTCTCCCGGGCATGCAAGTCTACGGTGTTTCAAAGATTGTATTTTCCACGAGCCCAGAGTGTAGCATTGCTCCTGAACGCAACTGTGGCATCTACCTTCATAGTTACATATAAATGTCATAAAAATCATAAGGATTAAGTACAGTCTGCAAAAAAAGTTTTGGAACCACCCCTTTGACAGTGGGATGTAATGTTGGTACGCCTGACTGGTTAGTGTCATACATCCGCCATCCTCCGTGCCCCAGGGGCCCAGGCCACTGTCCCTCAGTGTCTCATGGGCATTCATGGAAGGATGACGTTGTTTCACCCAGTGCTATGTTTTCTGGGTATTTCAGGGTTATTTTTGTTCTAAAATACTGAAACGCATTTCCTTATGTTTAATAATGAATAGTCAAATAGTAAGAGTTATTGAACACTCAAACTTTAATTAAAAACAGCTAAACTTTGATATAAAAAAGTTGTCACTGCCGCGGCGCGAGTATTATCGGCCGGACAAAGACGATATGCGTCCAGTATGTCTCGGATGACACGAGGCAACAGCTGTCCAGTCAGTGGAGTACCAACACTACACCGCTTACTCATGTTAAAATTAACGGGGGGGTTGTATCCAAAACGTTTTTGCAGACTATACATAAATTTTACAAAAATATTCCAAATCATATTAAAAAAAATGGACATAAACGAACAGATTGATTAAAAATACCAGTGATTACGACATGGCAATATATCCCGACGGTCACCTCCGGTATAGGACTTTCTCAATCACTACTCTTTCACCCCCACATTCACCTCGAAAAATAGGAACGTTACAATATTTATAATAATCATCATCAATACCTCAATTACCCCTGTTCAAAAGGTGTGAAACTTCATGCCATTCCAAGCCTTTACAACCGTATATCAGTCTGTAATAATAATAATAATAATTATTATTATTATTATTATTATAATAATTATAGTAATAATAATAATAATAATAATAATAATAATAATAATAATAATAGTAATAATAATAACAAAAATAAAAATAATACTTATTATTATCATTAGTATTATATTATTAGTATTATCATTACTTTTATTATTATTAATGATAATAATTGTTATTATTATTCTTATCATAATTATTATTATCATTAATATTATTATTATTATTATTATTATTATTATAATTATTATCATTAATATTATTATTATTATTATTATTATTATTATTTTTATTTTTATTATTATAATTATCATTATTATTATTATCATCATAATTCTTCTTCCTCTTCTTCTTCTTCTTCTTATTATTATTATTATTATTATTATTGTTATTATCAGCATGATTTTTATTTTTTTATTATTATTACTATAATTATTATAATAATAATAATAGTAATAATAATAATAATTATTATTATTATTATTATTATCATCATTATGATTTTTATTATTATTATTATTATTATTATTATAATTATTATTATTATTATTGATATATAATTGATGATAATAATAATATTAATAATAATAATAATTGTTATTATTATTATTATTATTATTATTATTATTATTATTAGGTAATAATAATAATATTAATAATTATAGATGATAAATAATTATGACATAAAAATATTTAACAGTTTTCACGGAGAACGAATAAACGTCACAGCCCTGCCCTTTGAGCCGTTCTGGATGTCTACAAATAATGATAATGCCACCAAGTATTCAGGTATCGACTACAATCAGCTTGTAACACTGGCTGAAGCACTGAACTTCACCTTCCACGTCCTTCCATCAAACAACTGGGCAGAAGTGAGATTATTATAATGTAACACGATTAAAACACCACACCAAATTTTGTCTTGTCAAATGCATGATAATTAGTCTGATGTATTATCCTGTGGCAGGTAATAATTATAACGTTGGTAGATCAGATTATAGCCTGTTAAGCTGCTCGGTCCTTTTTCCTCTATGATCTCCTATTAACATAAATATTTAATTTTGTTTACCAATATTACTGAAATGTAGAAATGGCTTGCATATATACTTAGGTGGGATGATATTCAACTTCATGATTCACTCGACAAGCACCATAGCTGTTCTAAAGGTACTAGTAGTAAGAGCACGGTTCTCAATGTTAAACCTCTTTAGGATCATACTTATAGTCCCACACCCATGTAGACATAGACAATCTGTTGCACGAAATAATGGCTACAGCAAAACACGCCATACAAATAAAATTACTAGCCTTGATAACAGTTTTTGCCCAGGGAAAAGGATTGAAGAAAATATATCAATATTCATTTCATACATATATACATACATATACCAGGCTTTCATCTCCCCGCTGGAGGTAGCCCCGTCACGTCGCACACCTCCGAAACAAAATACACAAGAGTAGAACTTCACCCCCCCCCCCCCCACGCACACACACACACACACATACACTCTACATCTCAACCCCCCAATCCTTGTTGGAGGAGGGAGCAACCCCCACCGCACAACAGCATCTCTTTGTGGGACTACAAGGGGCACAGCTATGTTTGCATCCATAGTAAGGCCACTTCACTACAAGGCAAATTCCCCCTCCAGCATTCAGCCAGCCACTGGCCACAATCAATGCAGGCCCCTCCAAGGACCGTTAAACCGCGTCCACTCTTGAAGCATTCACCACCTTCCTCCACTCGTTTCTGTCGCGCGCAATCATTCTCCTTTGCTCCACAGATATACCTCTTCCACTCATTGCCCTTTTCATAGTGTCCATCCATCTCCTCTGTGGCCTTCCTCTCCTCCTTACACTTCCCACATCTGCCAGCTGAGCCCCTATATCCTCTTTACCATTCTAATCTCCACATGTCCAAACCATTCTCTCGATTAATGGGGGAAGACGCAACTCACGCTGCATGTTCACTATCCTGGTCGACATTGGACAGCCGAGAATTATTCTCATTGCTCTATTCTGAAATTTTTCTAAAGTTTCCAGAGTAGCCCTAGGAAGTTGAATCAAAGCAGGGGAGAGGTAATCAACAACTGAACAGATAAAAGCAATATAGATGGTTCTAGCTACTGGGATGGAGATGCCCGAGGAGTTGTCAGAGAGCCATTGAAGTGGCGTAAGTCGGCGCTGGAGACGACCCAATAAGTCCTGGATAATGGGATGGCCTTGAGGTCTGGCAGGGACAATCGGCCAAATATTGACTGGCTCGCCCAGGTAGCGGTACTGGGAGCACATGGGAATGAGAGTCCCTCCAATGGTGAACACTGGTCGAGCTTGAGGAAGGCGGCAGGTGAATATTCTGCTCTTATCTGGGGAGACAATAATGCTACAGTGAGAGGAGGCCACAGAGAAGGAGTCAAGAAACCGCTGGAAATCCCTTGGTGAGGTAGAATGAACACAGATATCATCCGCATAGCACGTAATTGTAGTACCAGGAATATCAGGGAGAGAAGTGAGCAGCCGATGCATCAGAATATTAAATAACAATGGGCTGAGACACCCCCTTGAGGCGTACCAAGATGAAAACTGCGCAAAGGACTGAGCGCACCACTGAAAAACACACGGGAGGTCCTGTTACTCAGGTAGGCCCGAATCCACCGTAGTAGATTGTTTTATATGATATTGATCACATATGTTTCGTAACAAATTATTAGTAAACTCTTTACTATTGTCGGTTAGTATCACCTTAGGAGCGGTGTACTGGCAAAGTAAATTTGTTACAAGTTTGTGTGCAACCTCTTCTGCTGTTTTTGTCTGCAAAGGAGTAATGACCACATAACGTGAGAAATGGTCTACACATACAAGGCAATATTTGGAGCCTTGATGACTCATTGGTAAGCTTAGAATATCTATACCAACAACATCCCATGGTTTTTCAGGTATTGGGTAATTTAACATAGAGGCTGGGCCCATTGTATTACCTTTATGAGCATGACATGATTCACAATTCTTGATATGTTTCTCCACGTCTGCGCGGAGAGTGAACCAATAATATTTTTGTCTAGTTTCCGCTATACAGCAATCTCTTCCCGGATGTCCGGCTTGTGGATGATTATGCATAAGCATTAATACAGTCTTATATAATGTATCAGGGACTACCACTTGTGAAAAAATGTTAGTTTGTTTCTCAAGCTTCCTGAACAAAGTGTCATCTATTACCTCAAACTCTGTTAGTGGGATTGGTAACACTGGTAGGTTTGTCTCGTCACCTGAAACCAAAGCATAAATGACCCGTGACCAAAATTTGTCTTTCTTTTGTTCAGTCTTAACAAGTTCTACATTGAAGTCTACATCACTATAAGTGGGAATAACAGCAGCAGCTGATACATTGCGAGATAAAGCATCTGCAACTCTATTGAAACGCCCAGGAATATATTTAAATGTAGGTTGAAATTCTGAGATTGTTAAGTACCATCTGGCTAACTGACCTGTCAATTTTTTACCATTGAAGAGACCACACACAGGTTGATGATCTGTATATATGGTGATAGGATACCCCAGAATTATTTCACTGAAGGTCTTTAAGGCCCAAACTACCGCCATAGCCTTTAGGTTTGTGACGCTATATTTCTTCTCTGCATTATTCACAAAACGACTGGCATATGCACAAACCTTGCAACGACCGTCAGTGGAATGCTGCATAAGCACTGCGCCTAGACCATCCTGTGATGCGTCAGTACAGAGAGAAAATGGGAGGTTATAGTTTGGATAACTTAAAATTGGAGCAGTTGTGAGTTAAAGTTTTAATTGATCAAAACTATCTTGCTCTGTCTGTGACCACTTAAATTCGATATTTTTCTTTAGGAGTCTTGTTAGTGGGCTGGCTATTTTAGCAAAATTCATTATGAATGACCTGTAGTATGTACATAATCCAAGGAAACTCCTTATTTGCTTTACTGTAGTAGGTTGAGGGAATTCCTTTACTGCTTTAATCTTAGAATCCAAAGTGTGAATTCCTTTACTATTTACTTTATGACCCAAAAATTATATTTCAGCCTTAAGGAATGTACACTTTGACAGTTTAACCTTTAATCCAACATCCTGCAATCGTTGTAAGACTCTGTCTAGTTTCTGTAGGTGTGAATTTACATCAGGGCTGACAATAATTAAGTCATCTAAGTATGCAACAACATCTTGAGTCATGTCGCTGAAGATAGTATTTATCATCCTTTGGAATGTTAAGGGGGCATTGGATAATCCAAAGGGCATTCTGACAAATTCCCAATGACCATTTGGGGTGCTAACAGCTGTAATAGGTTTGGATTGGTCATCTAATTCTACTTGCCAATAACCACTAATTAGGTCAAGACTAGTAAAGACTTCGTTATTTTCCCCAATCTCCATGAGGATATTTTTAAGTACATGCAATGGGTACCTATCCTTGACAGTTTTCTCATTTATCTTCCTAAAATCTATAACAGGGCGGAAATCACCTGTTTTCTTAGTAACTAAGAATAATGGGCTGTTATAACGACTGTTTGAAGATTCAATGATCCCTTCTGCTGACATATCATCCACCATTTTATTCATTATTTGTCTCTGACTATGAGGTAATCTGTAAGCTTTCACATATACTGGATCTGTGTCAGTTAATTTTATGTGATGTTTTGTTGGTGGGTGGTGTAGCCACCAACTATAAGTTGTGCTGCTACCTAAAGAAGGCTCCTGTGTAAGGGCCACTGTCAGGGTTTCTCCACTACACTTCTCAGCCTCAGGAGCTAGTGTCTATAACTCTCTTTAAGAAGTGTTAGTGTCTATAACTCTCTTTAAGAAGTGTTAGTGTCTATAACTCTCTTTAAGAAGTGCTCAAGGAAGAGAGAGATGCGGTGAATAGTTCCCAATGATTTAATGTAAAAAAAAGTTAACACTATATACAATTCTCTGCGTACCTGACGTTAACAAAGCTAAGAGTATTTGGTTATGGTATTAAATGTATAATACATATGTTGTATACATGAAATTTTGCAAGAGTATGCAGACAATGATATTACACAAAATGGCAAAGAGAATATGCTGAAAGAAATTGCATAGGCTATCTGCATGAAGGAATGTAATGGTAAATGAATCACAATACAGGGCTGGTAGATAATTAGAGAATGGTTACACACTCAATCAAAGAAAATCGACCTATTTTATAGTACACTACAATACTCCCCCCCTAGTTTCGAGGAAGGAGGAACGATACTCTTGTGTGTCGTAGTTTGTTGTTTCCAGCATGTGTTGGAGGAACAGTCACTTGCACTGCTTGCAGCATCTGGTCCGGATTCAGGATATAAGCAGGCTTGACCCGGTCTACGGCTACAACTTCTTGAGTACCATGTTTGTCGATGGTGAAGTTCTTCCTCGTCCTGCGAACTACTTGGAAGGGGCCCTGATATGGCTGCTGAAGGGGCCTTTTGACTGCATCGACTCTAACAAAGACATGTGTGCAGGCTTCCAGGTCCTGGTGAACGAAGGTCTTCGAGTTGGACGTACGAGGCTGCACTGGCTGGAGGTGTGTTGCAAAGTCCTGAACGCTGCAAGGTTCGGGGTCTGGTGTGGCAGAGAGAAGCTCACCTGGGAGCCTGAGCGTATAGCCATATACAAGCTCAGCAGAGGAGTTGTGCAGATCCGTTTTGAGTGAAGTTCTGATGCCAAGGAGGACAAGAGGTAGTGCTATTGACCAAGCTTCTCTCTGGGCTGAAGCTGCCAGGGAAGATTTCAGCTGGCGGTGGAATCGTTCGACCGTTCCGTTGGCCTGTGGGTGATAGCTGGCGGTCCTGTATCGGCGGATGCCAAGGAGTATCATGACCTTATTCCACACGCCTGACTCAAACTGACCACCTCGGTCAGAAGTAAGGCTTAGAGGCACACCAAACCTGGACACCCATGTAGCGATGAAGGCACGTGCAACAGTATCCGTGGTGATGTCGGTGAGAGGTACTGCCTCAGGCCAGCGTGTGAAGCGGTCCACACAGGTGAGTAAATATCGATAGCCATTGGAGTACGGAAGTGGGCCAACGAGGTCTATGTGGACATGGTCAAATCTCTCGGTGACTGGCGTAAAGGTGGCTGCAGGAGAGTGTGTATGGCGTGTGACCTTGGAAGCTTGACAGCGTATACATGTGCGTGCCCAGTGTCTGACGTCTTTATTTATGCCCTCCCATATGAAGCGGGAAGACATCATCTGGTGCGAGGCACGGATTCCAGGGTGTGAGAGGTCATGTAACTTCTTGAAGAGCTGGTGTCGATGTTTCTCTGGTATGTATGGACGGAGTGTGTCGGCGGAGGTATCAGCGTACAGTGTGACCTGGGTGTCTGGAAGTGTAATCTTCTTCATCTGTAGTGCAGGGTTATCCAAGAGTCGCTGTAGCTCAGCGTCACCGACTTGATCAGCAGCAATGGTGGCATAGTCGATGGGAGAAGATTTTACAGTACTGATGTTTCGAGAGAGGGCATCAGCTGGGGCATTGTCGGCACCTTTGACGTATCGTATATCCATGGTAAACTGGGCAATGTAGTCCATGTGGCGCATTTGTCGTGGGGTGTAAGATTCCTTATTTCTGAGGAATGCTGTAGTGAGTGGCTTGTGGTCAGTGTAGATGTGGAAACTGCGTCCCTCGATGAAGTAGCGAAAACGCTTGACAGCTTTGTAGATGGCAAGTAGATCCCTGTCATAGGCGCTATACTTCGACTCCGCTGAGGTGAGTTTCTTGGAAAAGAAGGCAATTGGCTTCCAGTATGTACCGACACGCTGTTGTAGGATGGCACCAACGCCAATGTTTGAGGCGTCTGTAGCAATTGAAGTTTTTGCGTCTGGTGCAGGGAAAGAGAGCGTGGCAGCGTCGCTGAGGGCCTGTTTTGTTGAGAGGAAGGCCGCTTCTGCTTCTTCAGTCCAGACGAGGGTAACAGATTGACTTCTCTTGCAAGGTTTAATCATGGCATACAATGGTCGTAGCAGGAGTGAGCAGTGTGGAATGAAGCGGTTATAGTAATTAACCATCCCAAGGAACTCCTTGAGCTGGCGTTGGGTAGATGGCCTGGGAAACTGCTGGATGGACTCGCACTTTGAGGGAAGTGGAGCAATGCCTGCTGGAGAGACTGTGTGACCTAGGAACTCAAGGGATGTCACACCGAGTTCGGACTTGTCTGTGTTGATTTGGATACCATAATCTTGCAGTCTCTGGAGGACTTGGCGGAGGTGTTGTTTGTGGCTGGCTTCATCAGGACTAGCAATGAGAAGGTCATCTATGTAGGCAAAACAGTAGGGTAGACCTAGAAGGACCTCATCTATGAAGCGTTGAAACGTTTGTGCCGCGTTCCGCAATCCAAAGGGCATCCGGACGTATTCAAACATGCCAAAAGGTGTGATAATGGCCGTCTTCGGGAAGTCAGTGGGATGGACTGGAATCTGATGAAATGCTTTGACGAGGTCGATCCGAGAGAAGATAGTGGAACCTGAGAGTTGGGAAGTGAACTCTTGAATGTTGGGCACAGGATATCTATCTTCCACGGTGCGTGAATTGAGGGCACGGTAGTCACCACAAGGTCGTATGTCTCCGGTCTTCTTAGGAACAATGTGAAGAGCCGACGACCAGTTGCTGCTGCTGGGCCGTATAATGCCTTTACTCATCAGAGATTCGAACTCGGCTTTGGCTTTCTTATAACGCTCAGGGGCTAAGCGTCGGGCCTTGGCATGCACTGGGGGTCCGGTAGTCTCTATATGATGAGTCACGTGATGCTTGGCAGGTATGCTGGATGAGTAGGGTTGTGTCAGCATAGGGAATGACTTGAGGAGGTCAGCAAACTTGTGGTCATGGTTGATAGCAGACAGGTGTGTGCTGTCACCAGGTGCTGGCTGTGCATTTGTAAAGATATCTGTGAGTGGGTCGACCAATTTTTGTCCTCTTACGTCTACCATCAGGTTGAAGTGACGGAGAAAATCAGCACCAAGGATGGCTTGTGACACTGCTCCTACGTAGAATGTCCATTGAAAAGAGCGGCGAAGGTTCAGATCCAGATGCACTGTTTGCCGCGAGTATACAGGTATCTTGGTACCATTAGCAGCATAGAGATGCAGAGAAAGAGGTAGCGACCGCTGGCTGGCTGTAGCAGGGAGAACACTTACGTCGGCACCGGTGTCTACCAGGAACTTGGTATGGGACAGGCGATCAAAGATGTGGAGCAGCGTAGACTGAGTATGGCAAACATTATGCTGCGTTAATGTTCGCCATTGTTGTTTGACGCCATGTAGCTGCAGGGCTTTTCACACTTGAGAGCCTTATCCCTAAACCTGCGATGGTAGTAGCAGAAGTTTGAAGTGCTCCTTGAACGTGACCGCTGGTGTTGGCGGTTTGGCGTCGAGGGTCGGGAACTTGGGTGGTTGTTGATTTGTTTCTTCAGGTTGCTGACTTCCATTGTAAGCTGGGAAATTAGATTGGCGAGCTGGGAAATTTGGGAATTTTCTTGTGTCGTGATGGAGGAGATTGGTGATGCTGGTACAGGTGGAAGAGTTGCCATGTAGTCATCTACAAGATTGGCAAGCTCATCTGGTGGCAGCTTGCCTTTCACACTGATGAGAGCACGTTGAATGTCAGGTGGCAGGCGTTGATAGAACAGTTGTTTGAAAAGATCTTTATCAAAGGCCTGGTACTTGTCACCAAGCAGTGTTTTCATACGACGTAGTAAGTCTGTAGGTTTCTCTCCACCAAGTTCTTCTCTTGATAGCAACTCGCGGAGACGAGCAGCCACTGATGATTGTAGGCGATTTAAAATTGCTGCCTTAAGATCCTCATAGGGCGTAGCAGAGGTTGAGGCTGAAGTAATGACATCAGATACTTGAGTGAGAACTTCAGGTGGTAGCAGACTTGCAGCATGTGAGAATTTAGTGAGGCTTCTCGTGATATTAGAAGCAGCAAAACCAAACTCCAGTATAGAGAACCATATGGTGGGGTCTTGGTTGCAGAAAGCAGGGGCTCTCATGGCTACTGCAGTGGCAGTGTGGTTGCCTGAGTTTGAGAGATCCTCAGTAGACATACTGGTTAGTGAACTCAGGGTGTAAATGCTGACGAGGGTTACCTGATATCACGGCAGCTGCGTTAGTCAGGTTATATCAGTATGCTGCTGAATACACTGGCACTGTAATTCACACACAAGGCACTAATAATAAAGGACAATACACTGTCCAGAGTGAAACACTGTAATCCAGGGTGAGGCACTGTAATCCAAGGTGAAGCACTGTAATCCAGGGTGAAGCACTGTAATCCAGGGTGAAGCACTGTAATCCAAGGTGAAGCACTGTTGCTGGTAGCTAGACTGCCGCGAGTACCAGTGGTGTATAGGTGTTGGATGGCAGGCAGCAATGGCGTAGTTGGAGGCTTACAGATGGCTGCTGTGGACTGGTGATGCCTCAGGGTTCGTAGCGATAATGTAGATAGGATGGACAGTGGCACTGTGGCGGGAGCAACAGCTGCACAGGAGAGGTAGCAACTCAAGTCACCTCCTGATGGTGACTGCAGGGCAAAGGCGTTCTTGTAGACTATTGGAGGGTAGCGGCAGCACTCCAGGTCACTACTTGATAGTGACTGCAGGGCAAAGGCGTTCTTGTAGACTGCAGCTTGATCCACTCTTGTTGGCGATCGCGGCAGCTGCACTCTCCGGGGGTCACCACTTGTTGGTGATTGCTGCAGCTGCTCTCTCCGGGGGTCACCACTTGTTGGTGACAGCTGCACTCTCCGGGGTTCACCACTTGTTGGTGACAGCTGCACTCTCCGGGGGTCACCACTTGTTGGTGACGGCTGCACTCTCCGGGGGTCACCACTTGTTGGTGACGGCTGCAATCTCCGGGGGTCACCACTTGTTGGTGACGGCTGCAATCTCCGGGGGTCACCACTTGTTGGTGGGTGGTGTAGCCACCAACTATAAGTTGTGCTGCTACGTAAAGAAGGCTCCTGTGTAAGGGCCACTGTCAGGGTTTCTCCACTACACTTCTCAGCCTCAGGAGCTAGTGTCTATAACTCTCTTTAAGAAGTGTTAGTGTCTATAACTCTCTTTAAGAAGTGCTCAAGGAAGAGAGAGATGCGGTGAATAGTTCCCAATGATTTAATGTAAAAAAAAGTTAACACTATATACAATTCTCTGCGTACCTGACGTTAACAAAGCTAAGAGTATTTGGTTATGGTATTAAATGTATAATACATATGTTGTATACATGAAATTTTGCAAGAGTATGCAGACAATGATATTACACAAAATGACAAAGAGAATATGCTGAAAGAAATTGCATAGGCTATCTGCATGAAGGAATGTAATGGTAAATGAATCACAATACAGGGCTGGTAGATAATTAGAGAATGGTTACACACTCAATCAAAGAAAATCGACCTATTTTATAGTACACTACAGTTTAACTAGTGTTATTTTCCCCAAACGCTCACCAGGCAAGGCAATAGCCGACCTGTGATTTGCTAATGTGTGTAAAAGCTGTGTGCGATGTGAAGGAAAATCATTTACTTTTACATTCTCACATAATTCCTTAGTAGTTTTCCTAAGTTGTAATTCATCAACAATGTGTATGTTGGCTAAGGGAGGAGATTCTTTTCCCACTTGTATGGGTTTAAGAAACACAAGAAAGTCACCTATGTAAGTACCTGGTTTAATGTTCACTTCCAGATCAACCTTGTTAAAAATTAGAGCTTCAATGAAGTTGTCTTTTTGTATCAGAGAGAATATGGATTCCATACCGACATTATTTATTCTAGATGTTTCACTTAAGATATGATTTGATTTCCTTCATAGTTATTATCACCTTTCACTTGCACTTTTATGATAGCAAACCCCTTACTTGGTAAATGTACTGTACTTTTGACAGTGCCTGCCAGTCTAGTCTGTGAGTCACTGACCCTTGTCCCCAAGCCTACAGCTGTGCACCACTGCTGACTAATAGAACAACATGGGTACACGAGCCCTTGAAAGATAATTGACTGGAGTGAGATTGCAATGTCAAGGTTATGCTCTGTCAATTCTTTTAAACCCAAGAGGCCATCAGTTGGTAAACTGAAATTTTCACAGATATAAAAGATGCATTTTAGTTTCGGACTAGTTTGTAAAAGTGTAATAGGATATTGTATCATTCCTTTAATGATTAATTTACTACCAGACAAGGCAGTTAAATTTAAATCTGATGGTTGGAAAGTCCATCGTTCCTGCGGGTTTCCTTCTAACAGCCGTTTAAGTGTTACTTCAGAAAGTAAGGAGACACAAGCTCCTGTATCCACAGCTAATGAGATATTTGTATTCCCAATGTTACAAGGAAGTGAAAGTACATCCACTTTACCCAAAGCAGCAACAAGTATATTTATTTGACTATGTGCGATTAATTTGAAGTTTTTATTTTGTTAAAATCGTCACCTGTATTTGCACGTCTGTTATTTACTTCATTTCTGGCATTCAACGTTACTCTACATTCATCTGTGTTAATGGTTCCCACAGTGAGCTAGGGTTTGTATCCAAGCCTACGCTAGCAGTTTCATGGCATCATGCGATGTGTGACTCACTCTTGTAAGTGAGTATAAGTGATTATAAGTAGCCTCTTAAATGTAGGTTTAACCGGAACAATTGATAAAAAGTAGCCTCTTAAATGTAGGTAACCGGAACAATCGGTTATAAGTAGCCTCTTAAATGTAGGTTTAACCGGAACAATGTTAATAAACAAAACTACTTCTTATATAAATTTCTCCCATATAGAAATAGAATCTCTTCTCAAACATTGCTAAAATAATATAACTAAACAATTCTCAATATTAGCAACTATTACAGAGTATTGGAACTTTCCTTACTGGCGTTTTCAATTCACAAACGGCTTTTCCCTCGACAATAAATTTTAGAATACATAGGTTAAATAAGGGTTGAATGGTAAGAATAATAAAGCTAGAACATATTCAACACTTAGTTAAATAGTAATTGACATAATGACATTAATGGTAATTTTGAGTTCAAGACAGCTATACTTAAAAATTAATTCTCATCAATATAATGATACGAACATAATATCAATTCACTTCCAAAAATAAACAGGCAATTATAAATAAACTAAAGAACCATAAATTATACCATATTCTCCCATATTATTCACATACATAATTAATTATTTCATATATTATATATATATATTTAAAGCTATTAATTACAAAGATTTGTACTTATTATACGCAGTCTCGCTCCAGAACTGGTGGAGTGTGGACGTACTCGTGGCGCTCTGCCTCCATTCTCGTTTGTGTTGTTGTTCGTGTTGTTTTGGAGCTCTTGTTTGTGTTTGTTGTGTTGTTTGTGAGTTCTTGTATGTGTGTTGTTGTTTCCGTGGTGTTGCTGGTGTTGTTTGTCTGTTATGGTTCTGTGTATAGTTTTGTTGTGATTGTCTGTGTGGGTGTGTGTGTGTGTGTCCCTGGCTGATTGGGTGTTTAGTTGTTTGCTTACCATCTAGGCCTTGCCTGGCCTGATGGAGAGTGCGGATTCCTGCTTGGAGGCCGACTTGGCAATGTCGGAGGAAGACGAGTCTCCAATTGAGGATCACTGGCCTGAGCTGCCTTCTCGCAACCCTCCCCCCCTCTCCTCAGTCACTCCGCAGCTCAGGTTGCAACCGTCCACCTCCTCAATCTCTACCAAGCGACCTGTTGATGCCTCGTCCGACTCCTCGCAGGATTCCGATGGTGTGGACTGTTTGCCTCCAGCTGCCAAGACTACCAAGGGTGCTTCAGCTGTGCACGACGTACCTTCTCTGCCTCACCCTGGTGTTTCTTCTTTGTATACCAACTCCTTGCCCTCGTCCAACTTTCCTGCTTTTGCCCCGAGAGATGCCTATGTCAAACTCTCCTTCTCTGGAAACCCATCTACAGACACAAAGCTGCGTTGGTTGTCTGATGTCAGCAGGGCCTTCCAGTTACAGCGTGAACTGGCTGAAGTCAAGATGGCTGCTGTCACCTCCCGGTTTGTCTACATCTCTAGGAAGCGTCAGGACATCATTGATAGAGTGAAGGCTGGTGAATTTTTATCTCTGCCTCTCATTCTTGAAGACTCACCCGAGAGGCCTCGTAAGTTCCCCAGCTACATCCTCACCCGTTTTCCTATTGATGTTGACCCGAAACTTGCCAAAGGATACCCTGGTGTGTACTTTGCCCGTCGTTTTTTCCAAGATGGTTCCCCCATTAGCCGTATTGTTGTTGTCTGGAGTCAACCCGATCCACCTCCAAATGAGATTTCCTTTGATTTCCTCCCTTGTCTTCCACCGTGTGAGGTGAGGAAACTTCATAATGACCAGCCTTGGTGCTACAGGTGCTGGGGAGTTGGGCATATCTCCCGGTACTGTTCTGCCAGGCCGAAGTGTGCATGGTGTGCCGCCGACCATGATTCCAAGACGTGTCCTGTCAGGGGCGAACCATCACGTCCTGCTGCCTCCACCTCTGAGCCTTCACCTCCTGAAGATACGTCTCGATGGAAGTGTCCACGATGCCTTCAGCCAGGGGTTAACGTGTGGCATGGATGTACTCGACGTCAGGTCCAGGCTCGTGTCTCTACTATTGCTCCGCCTCCACCACCACCTCCCCAGTCTGCTCCTCCTACCAGCCCTGCCTCACCTCCAGACATGGCCCTCCGTAAGTCTGTTGCTACCCTCATGGCACGATGTACGGCTCTTGAAAACCGCTTTTCTGCCCTTGAAGCCAGGATTGATGGGCTAGTTGCCGCTCAGGCTGCCAATGACTCCAAACTCTCCACCTTGGTCGAGGCTCAGCAGGCCATCATCTCAACTGTCACTACCCTTACCGAAAAGATGGATACTGTTGCATCTCGCCTTGAAAAGCTTTTCGAGTCAGTCCCTTCTCCTGGTCCATCTTCTTCTCCAGGTCGCTCATCTGCCCCCACTCACCGGACTTCTACCTCCAAATACAGGGTTCGCTAGTGATTGCCGGCTGGATGTCATCTCCTGGAATGTATGTGGTATCACCAGTTATGCTAAGCTCACTCAACTTAAGGCCTATGTTTTTCGTCATCATCCCAGTGTTATTTTTCTCCAGGAAGCATTTCCTGGACGGCCGCTCGCTGCTGGGCAAGCTCCTCCCCTCTCAGGTTATGTGCCATATGTTCATCTGGTAAGGAATGGTCTCCTGACTTACATACATAGCTCCTTGCCACATCGCCTTCTCCGTACCTCCACTAATCCTGACATGACCTTTCAGCTATTTGAGGTTCTACCTGGGAATGGAGTACTCCAACTATGTAATGTCTATTCTGCCCCAGCTAGACTCACTCTTGAAGCTCTTCCTTCTCCAACAGTGCGTGGTATGGTGTATATGGGAGATTTTAATGCTCGGCATTCTGATTTGGGTGATGGTTCTGGCTCTATTAATCGTAATGGTGTTCGTCTCCTTTCATACATCCACAAGCATCATCTGACACACTGGGACACTGGTGGTGCCACTCATTGCCAGGGAGGTACTCTGGATTACATCCTCTCGTCTGGCCTGATAGCATCTCAGGTCCTGTGCTCCTCCGTGCCAGACTTATTCTCTGACCACATTGCTCTTCGGTTTCATTATTCTCTAACTGCTGGGGCAGGTGCTTCAGCCACTCGTTTGCGTATTGCTGTGCCCCCTAAATATTGCCCGACTTACATCTTATTTATGGCCCATGTATTTCCTACATTTGACATATCATGAGCTGAACAGTTGTACTCTGATCTTGTATCTGCTACTCATGACCTTTATAGGCTATACGTCTCCCGGCCACACCTCCAGCATCGCCATACTGCCCACTCCTGGACGCTGGATGCACGTATACAGGAGGCAAAGGAGGAGGCTGAACGTGATGGCATATTGTTTCAAGCCAACCCAACCCCTGACCTACTCCATCGTTACCAGATGTCTAGGGATGCTTTAGTTGCCCTGCAGGAGTGTGCTCACACTGAGTCTTGGCAGCGGTTCACGGACAGCATCAACCAGCAAACAAGTGTGGCTTCTATGTGGCACCTCATCCGTCGGGTTGTTAAAAAGACACCGGCCACTGCTCGTCATCACACTCCTGCCGACTATGCCAAACAACTTGTCGATGCCTGGTCAGAACAATCTACCCCAGCCAGTCTACCCATCCACATACAAGACGCACCTGCTTCCGATGCTGCTGTCCATCGGCTACGTCTAATGTCTGTTACAAGATGATGACAATGATGCAGAGGAGATAACTGAGGAGGAGTTGCGTCGTGCTCTCTCTCGGGGTAGAGCTTCTTCCCCTGGTGATGATGGTATTACTTATGCTGTGCTGTGCCTACTTCAACAAGTTCCTGGGAACCCTCTACTTCGACTGTACAATCTTTGTCTTCGTGACGGTTGTGTACCACGAGCCTGGACCAACAGCACAATAATACCCATCCCTAAGCCCGGCACTGCGAAGTTCAGGCCTATTTCCCTTACTTCCTGTTTCTGTAAGGTTATGGAGAGAATCTTACTCAATCGTCTCATGTACAGACTGCAGGATCGCCTTTCTCCATGGCTGTTTGGTTTCCTTCCCCAGCGGAGCACACATCACTGCCTAGTCGACCTGTACTCTCGCCCTTCCAGGGACAGTGTGGTGGCCTTCATTGACCTTCGAAGTGCCTTCGATGAGTCTAATAGAGACGTCATTTTGGATCAACTGGTTGACTTTGGGATAAAGGGTAATCTACTGCGGTGGATTCGGGGCTACCTGAGTAACAGGACCTCCCGTGTGTTTTTCAGTGGTGCACTCAGTCCTTTGCGCAGTTTTCATCTTGGTACGCCTCAAGGGGGTGTTCTCAGCCCATTGTTATTTAATAGTCTGATGCATCGGTTGCTCACTTCTCTCCCTGATATTCCTGGAACTACAATTACGTGCTATGCTGATGATATCTGTGTTCATTCTACCTCACCAAGGGATCTCCAGCGGTTTCTTGACTCCTTCTCTGTGGCCTCCTCTCACTGTGGCATTATTGTCTCCGCAGATAAGAGCAGAATATTCACCTGCCGTCTTCCTCAAGCTCAGCCAGTGTTCACCATTGGAGGGACTGTTATTCCCATGTGTTCCCAGTACTGCTACCTGGGTGCGCCAGTCAATATATGGCCGATTGTTCCTGCCAGACCTCCAGACCATCCCATTGTTCTAGGACTTATTGGGTCGTCTCCAGCGCCGACTTACACCACTTCAATGGCTATCTAACAACTCCTTGGGCATCTCCATCCCAGTAGCCAGGACCATCTATATTGCTTTTATCCGTTCAGTTGTTGATTACCTTTCCCCTGCTTTGATTCAACTTCCTAGGGCTACTCTGGAAACTTTTGACAAATTTCAGAATAGAGCAATGAGAATAATTCTCGGCTGTCCAATGTCGACCAGGATAGTGAACATGTAGCGTGAGTTGCGTCTTCCCCCATTAATCGAGAGAATTTATTCTAATGTTACTTGCTTCACTGTCAAGTGCCTCAATTTCCCACATCTTTCACCCCATTACTCTCAGTCAGTCAGGACTTCTCTTAGACCAAACTACCCGGTCCCTCCCATACTGCCTGCTGGACGTACTCTTATAAGGTCTGTTTCCTCTGTACTCCGTGGTCTTAATATAGATATAATGGTTGCAGACGTCCCCCCAAGGGCCCCCTACATGGATGCTACCAACACCTGATGTGAGCTTTACACCTACTTCCAAGTCGGAGCTGCCTTCTCTACAGCGGCAGTTGGCTCTGGAACACATAGAAACAGTGACTTCCTCCATCACAGATCCATACTGCCTCTACACTGATGGCTCATTGCAGGTGGATGGTGCAGCAGGTTGTGCTGTTTTCTCGCCTGACCTGGAGTCACCTCCAGGGGGCTGGGTTGGCCGTCGTCTCTGTAACCACTCTAGCTCAACATTGTGTGAACTGTATGCCATTCTGGATGCTGTTAGTGTTGTTTGTCAACGTGGAGTGAATGCTGCCATTTTTTGTGACTCCAAACCTGCCCTTCATTCCCTCTCTAGTGTTCAGCCCACACACTCTACTGTTATTCAGCAGATTTTATCGTTTTTGTCTTTATTGCGTCATCGTAACTTGACTGTCAAATTTTTATGGGTGCCATCCCATGTAGGTTTACGTCACAATGGTACAGTTGACAGACTCGCAAAGGAAGCCTGCCATCTGCCTCCTCGTGGTGCTGGACGTCCTCTCTCCCTGACATGTTACCTCTCTAAAGTCCGCTCCGCCGCTCTCCTCCCTGTACGGCGACGCAGGGATGCAGAGAGGCCCTTCAGCATCTCCATCACCCATTACGAGTCTGTCTGCCATCACAAATATTCCTACCGTCGTCGAGGCCTCATGGTTCGTAGGCACAATGTAGTCTCTGCTCGTTTGAGGCTTGGCTACCGGCCACCGTGGCAGGTTGCCGGGATGCAGGGTGAGCCTCCCTTCACTGAGTGTCACTTGTGTCGAGCGCCTCGGGCTAACACTATAGAGCACTATTGCCTAGCCTGCCCCACTGTCCGACACTTGCTGCCCCAGGGCCTGCCACTTGATGTGGTTTGTCGACACCTGCTGAACCATCAGGTTCTGGAGGAACTTCTGGTGCGCCACCCTCGTTTTGGTGGATTTAAGTAGGTCATGATGTAAATATTTGTCTGTATGCTTGTGCTTCATTCTGTTATGTTTTCGTGATGTGTGTGTGTGTGCTTGTGTGTGTGTGTGGTCATTGGGTTCTCGTGAGTCCCGCCTACCCTTGTGTACTGTTGCCTGCCTATTGACTGACGCTATGGCACAATGAATTAAAAAAAAAAAAAAAAAAAACACTTATTATACGGAAGATGTACAAAGATTATACGGAAAACATCCGTTCGGGCTTCTGTTTGAGTGGTACATTTGGCGCACGATTTTAGTAGCTCGAACGGAAAATTTGCGTTCGAGCTCTTCTTTATGGTTTTAACCGATAAATAGAGTCATTGACATTTTAACGTAATTTTTACGTCAAGTTATGGCATGTTGCGTCATAAAAACCTTTGCCGGTAGTGCTGATTCAGAATATATAATTTTGGGAGTAAAACCGTTTTTTTTAACAGATTTATAGTAGATGTCGTAATTTTTATGTCGAGTTACGCCATGTTACGTCATACAAAATCCTGCGCCTGGTGATGGTGATTCAGAATATATATGGGTTTTCGATGTAGGTTTAACCGTTTTCGAGTTATAAGAGGACAAACAGAGACGGTTTGCCATTTAGAGTATACTAGCGGAGGAACCCGGTGTAGCCCAGGAAAGATGCACTCTAGAGTTTAGAAATAGTCAATATTAACTTTATAATATGTGAAAGCATTTCAGTCTTGTTGCGTTAGTTAAAAATATTCCGCGATCTCAGGCCGCTTGCGATTTGCCATACGTACAGCCATGGCTGATAGTGCTGGACCAGGGTCCAAGGAGTGTTGGAGAGCAACTGAACAATTTCGAACAAGTGAATTTTATAAACCCTTCTCAACGTTGAGAGAGGTTTAGAAGACTCACTTTTTCGAACTCTGTTCAGTTGCTCTCCAACGCTCCTTGGATCCTGATCCAACACTATCAGCTATGGCTGTACATAAAGATGATATATTATATATATTTTTTCAGCTTGAAGTCCCGAGACTGACTGAATTTCCAAATAGCCTTTTTGCCTTCTTCAGCTCTAACGGAAAATTTCCGTTCGAGCTGTACAGCCATGGCTGATAGTGCTGGACCAGGGTCCAAGGAGTGTTGGAGAGCCACTAAACAGAGTTCGAAAAAGTGAGTCTTCTAAACCTCTCTCAACGTTGAGAATGGTTTGGAAAATTCACTTATTCGAAGTCTGTCTAATTGCTCTCCAACACTGCTTGGACCCTGGTCCAGCACTATTACCCATCACTGTACAGTCGCGGCAAATAGTCCTTGACCAGTCAGTGATGGATAGCTGTGACCAACATCGGAGCGTCCGAAAACTCGAAACATTTATACCCATACCATCATCAGGCAGCTGACTGAAACAACGAATCCACGTGTTCACAGTTCGAAACAGCTGGCCGCACCTTTCCAGATTCTAGCAGCTTTGTAACACCCCTATTTTATATGTATAGTTATTTAGGATATTTACGGGTATTATATATTTATATGTATTAGAATAGGTTTTTAGTGTAAGATTGTATGGAGCAGCCAGGCTGAGATTATCACTGACGAATAATCTCGGTGGTGGGCTTCTTCAACACGAAGTGAGTGTAGAATTGTAGGGAGTAGCCAGGCTGAGATTATCACTAACGAATAATCTCGGTGGTGGGCTTCTTCAACACAAAATGTTAATATGAGGAAAATAGAATTAATGATTATAGTTAGGTAAATAGGTTAAAGAAAGGAATAATTGAAACTTAGGTAGATTGATAGGGATAGAGAAATACGTGGTGATTTAAGAAATGAATGTAAAATAATTTATTGGAGACAGGGAATAACCTGCATTTATAATTATAATGTATAATTACGAAGCTAACATTCCTATACTGTTACCGGCATTTAATTGTAACTTACTTAGAAAATTAATTAGATTAGTTAGGGACTAAAGTCGGGACAGTACATTTTCTTGTTGGCGGAACAATACATGTCGTGAATATGTGAATTACAGTAATATAAAGCTTTAAACAAGGGAGAAAGCAATGCATTTGAGTTTACTAATATGTATAAATCATGTTGTGTAACTATATACCCCAGTAAGGGTGGAACTGATAGAAAATGCCAGAAATTGAGATGAGTTGGTCACTACTTTGCTTGGGGGAGTGAGGGAGGAAGATGACGAGGCAATACCATGCGTTGCTCTTCCTCATTCTGAACTCGACTTCTGCTGGTGACAGGTAAGAGTTCAAACTCGCTCTCATCATAAATATTGTAGTGTGAATATAGTGTGGTGAATCTATTAGTCCCGTGATGGGATATAACAAACTAAAGAATATTGTGTGTTCACATTCAGACATAGTAAGTAAAGTATGTTTTTTTTTTTTCTCATTCTGAACTCAATTCTGTTCTCAATTAACAACACTGATAGTACCCCCGTTAAAATTGTAGTCTGGGTTGCTTACTCGCGAGCCTTCTTAACGTAACGTTACGCTACCCTTCCGGTGTGGGCTCACTTGGTTCCTCTGATCGACTTTGGTCTGGTGGTGGCAGCGTTTACCCAGTACTGGAGAGGAGCTGGACTTGTCCTTTGTATGATTTATTTTTGGTATTCGCAAGGCAAGTCCTGTTCCTCATCGGTATCTTGTTTTTTTTCCAGACCAGGTTGATACAGCTATAGGATAGAGTTGTAGCATACACTGGTTGTTTTTTTTGTTTTGTTAAAGGCAGTGGGTTTTTGTTTCCCTCCAAAAGTAGAGTAAAAATAGTAATATCAAAGAGTAAAGTAAGGGGACAAAAATACCAGCTTTTACACTGGTGCCAGCTAAGGTGGGATCAATCAGACCCGGAAAAATTGTTTTCGCGGAGATCCGTGGAATTGGGTCGGATGTTTAAAGTAGCAATAGTAGGACACAGTCAAGTTCCTCGAGAACTGACGGTTGACGGTGCTCAGGTAGTTGTTTATCGATCACCCGGTGCCCGTGCCCAATCATTTTATAGTGATGAGAGACTGCAAAGTGTGAGTAGGTGGAGGCATGATCTCGCTATATTGTGGTTGGGAAGTAACGATATAAAGGAAGAAACTCAACCGCGGGTATTGGCTAATGAAATATTAGAAATAGCAAAATTTATAGAAAAGGAATGTGGCTCAAAAGTTATAATTGTAGAAATAGAAAATAGAATTTATCCAGTAGGTAGGCCAATTCCAAGTGAGAGATATAGAAAAATACAAAAGTCGGTGAATAAAATAGTGGGCAATAGTAGAACATTCAATTATATCAATTTTAACAGTAAAGAAATAGGGCAAATCATGGCAGAAGCATTAGAAGTGCAGAGTGAAGGGGCTGTTGGTGGTGTAGGAGCAATCGAAAAAACAGGGGATCAGGAGATAAATAGCGAAGTAAGATTCGAACTGAGGGAGTTAAATTTAATGGCGGAACAAGTGGCTGTAATAGCAAAGAGTGTACAGGAGTTACAGGGGTTAGATCATTTAAAAGACGTGATAGAGCAAATTAATAACTTAACGGAGAGAGTGGGTGAGTTGGAAAGGCCGGTAGAGAGACAATTTGTCCCTCGTATGGAGCGTGAAATCACACCTCCATCATCACCATCTTTGATGAGACATGAGCCAGTTCAACGACCACAGTTATCCCCAGTTCATCATAGGATAAATACTCAGTTTTTTCAGCCAACAACAGAAGATTACCAACTACCACTCGTAACTTTTAATCCAAATGTATCAAACCTGGCAAGGAACATTACTCCACCATTAGTTAAACCCCGTGATATCACTAAACTAGAACTGGATACATTGCAAAGTTTGGATTCCTCGGCTCGTTTACAAATGTTCTTTGAGGCAGTTGAAAGGTGCACAGAAGATTCTTGTACTCGTGTGGAAGTAGCGAAATCCCGAGTAGACAATGATTTAGCAGTCTTAATACATACTGCCCAGAAAAGGGGAGAAATATTTACATGGGGTGATTTGAAAACTTATTTTACGAGAGAATTTAAAGAGGAATTAGATTTTGATCAAGCTTGGAGACAATGTGATAAATTTCAGTATGATTGGATAGAAAATCCGCAAACCTTTGCCCATCAATATAAGTGCCATTATGCAGCAATACAGGGTAGATTTCAAGGTCAACAGTTACCAGAAAGGGATAGAATGATAAAACGAAAGTTGTTGCAAGGTTTTCCTCGAAATAATAGGGATAGGCTAGAATCTTTCATGGATGATCATATTCCACTAAAGGATTTCCTTGAAAGAGTAGAAAATGAAAGAATGTTAATGATGCAAAAACGAGAGCCAATTGAGATATTGCCACAGGCAGATAGGCAAATGACAAATGAGCCTAACCAAGATAAAGAAAAAGGTGCAGTAGAAATGGAAGTAGTACAATTAGGTAAGATGGTAGAGGAGTTAAACGAAATATGAAAAAGTTATCAGGGGGTAAATCCCAAACTTCTAAGTATTGCGCTTTTTGTAAAAAGAACACTCATGACTATAAAGATTGTTGGAGCAAACCAGAAAAAGGGAAATGTTTTAATTGTTTGCGTCCTGGTTGTTGGAGTAATAGTCCCACATGTCTTGGGAAAGCAACATATAGACCAGGTTTTACGCGGTATGGCCCTCCACCACATAATGGTACTGGTTATTCTAATTATTATCAAACCAGAAATCTAATAGGAACAAGGGAAGATGTAACACCTGTCATTAATATTATAGTAAATGGTAAGGTGTGTGCAGTTATTATTGACACCGGAAGTGTCATAACTTTAATAAAGAAGAGTGCTGTTAAACGGCTAGGGTTACAAATAGATACGACCAAGGGTAGAACTAATCCAGTTGGGATTACTGGAAAACATCTTAAGGTACTAGGTATGGTGCAGATTGAAGTCCATGTGGGAGATCAGGGAGTAAGTAGTCAGTGGGTAACGGTAGTACCAGATGTATATTTAGACAGGGAAATTTTACTGGGTTGTGAGATAATCAGTAAATCAAGCTTAACTTGGAACTGTAAGGATAAGGAAATGATTTGGGGAGGTGCTCCGTATCAGGTGAATCATATAAGGTTGTGACGCCGAACGATTCAACAGATAAGAGAGCATACTAAAGCTCAAATTCTTGATGAGAATCGAAGAAAGGTACATGTAAAAGATAATATAAAGTTGGAACCGTACCAAGCCAAGGTCATACATACAGAAGTGAGTGAGCCACCGGGTACAACACTACTGATTAGGCCCCAAAGAAATTGCTCATCACAAACTACTCCTTTGTTAGTAACGGTAGATGCGGAAGGAACTGTTCCCATCACCCTAGATAATACCACCAAAATATCGAAGTTAGTAAAGAAAAATACCATAGTAGCACTTATCGAGGATGATTCATCAATTAATATTGAGCTTAAATCCCCGGTAAACATGGTAACAATAGCCAATGAATTGATGCCACACCATGATAAAGTAAAAGAGCAAGGTACACGACAGGAAAGATTGCAATTATTAATTAACAAACAAAATTGGAAACATCTTGATGAAGAACAATTAAGGCAGCTAATACGAGTTGTCCTAGACCATGATAAATTGTTTATGCTTAGTGAGAAAGAACTTGGGAAGATTGAAGGAGAACCAGCCAACATAGAGGTATCAAATCCGAACCCTTGTAGATCCCCAATGTATCGATATCCCGAACACGCAAAAGAAACAATTGGTAAAATGTTAAGTGAGATGGAAGAATGAGGAGTGATCGAACCCATCAAGTGCAGCGTGGTTATCACCTATAGTGCTTGTTAACAAACCGGATGGTAGCAAACGAATGTGCCTAGACTTTAGAAGGGTTAATGAACACTTGTCAATGGATGTGTTTCCACTACCTAGATTAGATGATTTAGTGGGACATGCAGCCGGGCATCAATTTTATATAACATTAGATTTAAAGGATGCTTATTTTCAAATAGAGTTGAATGAAAAAAGTCGGAACTTAACCACATTTTCGGATGGGGTATCATTGTACCGTTTCCGAAGGTTACCCTTTGGACTGAGTTGTGCACCAGCCATCTTTTCTCGCAAAATGGCTGAGCTATTAACCCCATTGTTACGTGAGGGATGGGTTAAAAATTACTTAGATGATGTTATTATATGGGCTGATGATTTTTCACAATTAATGCAACGACTTAGAAAATTATTCCAAGTGTGATTTTGTAAAAAGAGAAGTAAAGTTTCTGGGACATAAGGTATCAAAGAATGGTAGTTTGCCAGATCCTAAGAATTTGGAGGCAATAAGTAAACAGTTACTACCAAGGAATGTAAAGGAAGTCAGGCGTTTCATCGGAATGTGTGGATTTTATAGGAGCTTTGTATCAAATTTTTCTAAAATTGCCACACCCTTAACCAATCTTACGAGGGCTAACACTGTTTTTCAGTGGAATGATAAGTGTCAGGAAGCCTTCGAAATACTAAAGGAAAATTAATGATGACACCTATTTCAGCTAAATACCAACCAGAATTACCCTTAGTATTAGTCACCGATGCTAGTGATGAGTATGTAGGAGCGGTCCTACATCAGTACAAGTACAACAGACAGTCCGACCATTAGGATATTTTTCAAAGAAACTTAATTCTTGTGAAAAAAGATATAGTGTTACTGACAAGGAGGCACTGGCAGTGGTATTGGCGTGTCGCCATTATCACCATTATTTGTGGGGAACAACATTCGTAATTCAAACAGATCATCAACCACTAACCAGTATTTTCCGACGTAGAACAAAGTCACCAAGGGTCACAAGGTGGATGTTAGAGATGAGGAAATATAATTTCCAAATAAGATATGTAAAGGGGAAAGACAACGTAGTGGCAGACCAATTATCTAGGCCAGTACAAGTAATATCACGCCCACCGGTATTTACATGGTTGGGGTTGACATAGGAAGCATTTATGCAGGCGCAGAGAAATGATGCCACCTGGAGTGAATTGATTGACTATTTTGAGGGAGGTCAGGTGCCCAGGCGGAAAATAGCCCGACCCCCTTTAGACCAATTCGAAGTAAATGAGGGGATCCTCCATTATGTGAGGACTTATGAAGATGAGTTATTATTATACTGTAGTTGTACCTAAAACATTAGTAAAGGTAGCATTAGAACTAGCTCATGATCAGTCAGGACATTTTGGACAATTCAAAACTATTAAGAAAGCAGAGGAATTGTATTATTGGCCAACATTACGGTCTGATGTAGTCAAATATATTAAACAATGTCTAAATTGCCAGCAATATAAGTATAATAAGGGTCTGTCCCAGCAATATCAAGAACTACCCACCATCATACAACCCTTAGACAGAATTGCCATAGATTTGACTGATATGACCTCTGGAGCAGAGGGTAACAGATATATCTTAACTATCATAGACCATTTTTCACGGTACACCAAATTTTACCCCCTAAAAAGTAAACACGCCAAGGGAATTGTTGCTAGGCTCACCCAGTTTGTTACAGACTTTGGCGGCCCAAGATCGTTGCTGTGTGACAACGCCAGGGAGTTTATCGGCCAAGAAATGCGGACCTGGGCAGACCAGCATGGTGTGGAACTACTATTCTCCACACCTTATCATCCCCAGTCCAACTGGATGATCGAGAGGATGCACCGGACCCTGAAGACGGTGTTGGCCCAGCTGTGTGAGGGCTATCCACAACGTTGGCCTTCCATGCTGGCCGAATGTCAGTCTGTAATGAACTCAGCCGTCCACAGTAATACCAAGGTGACGCCTTATGTGGCATTCTTCGGGAGACATCAGCCCCGCAACATTTCTGCACCGCTACTAAATATTCCATCTGATACTGACAATACAGGAAGAATGAAACAAATGATACAAGAAGCAAGTACGGTATCACTTACGAGGTATCGGGCGGTAGCCAATAGGCATAAAAAAAATGAAAAGGTAGAACGAGGAACATTAGTGTGGGTAAAACATGAAACAATTATACCGGGTACCTGTGCCAAACTGAACCAGAAATGGAAGGGCCCATATAAAGTGGTAGAGGTGATAAGAAATGGATTGGTGTATTTATTAGAGGACCCATTTACTGGGAAAAACATCCAGAGGGCTGCAGAAAAAATAAAGCCCTATGTGAGCCGAAATGACCTAATATTGCAACAAGAGGAAGTGGAAGAAGGTGATGGACAAGATTAGGAGGAGGATATGGTACTTCCTCCACGACAGAGACGACCTCCCAGAAGGCTTCTGGAGGAAATTTAGAAAATAAGAAAAAGGGGAGAAAAAAAAAATTGAAAATTAGAAAATATAACTGTGGAAATTAAAAGTAGAAAAAAAAAAAAATAGGGCAAACGTTGAAAAGAAGAAGTTGGAAAAATGTCATGGTTCCCTATGTCCTGAAGTCAAAAGAGGGCACCATTCCTCAAAAGAGCTAAAAAACCAGCTCATAATTTTTTTTTTGTATAGTTGTGGGTGTTAAGTGACACTTAGTTTTAATGGGAAGAGGAGGTGATGGTGGGGAGTAGACGTACACCCCTCCATTTCCATAGGGCTCTTCCAGTATACAGTCAGGACATTTGTCAGGGCCCCTGTATCACTTACTGCATTCCGGGTTATCATGCCTTTCAGAGTCTGAGGTTTGAATGGAGGAGTGAATGATAAAAGAATGAATGAATAAAATGTATGAAAACTCAGATCATGCTTGGGATAATCGCGGGTGGGTTTAGTGACGGTAGAACCTTATTGAAGTTCTCCCGGGGTTATGGAACTTGACAAAAGATTCTGACTGGGACGAGGTGTCAATAATATCTAGGGTATTTAATGTGAAGTAAGGTGGAGAATTCTTTTCTGCGGGAAGGAAATACAGCCTAAAGACTGGGGGGGAGAAAAAGTTGGCAGTGTATTAACACTGACTAACAAATTAGGATGAATAGTGTCTCATATTGTTCAGTAAGGTGTAGTGATAGTGATAAAAGGAATGTATGTAAAGAGTAAATGGGGGGAATTGGAAAAAATTTAAGGGGAAATAGATAAATTAATTTTCACTGTAAATTCCAGCTGAGGAAGGTGGGACGTGTGTAACACCCCTATTTTATATGTATAGTTATTTAGGATATTTACGGGTATTATATATTTATATGTATTAGAATAGGTTTTTAGTGTAAGATTGTATGGTGTAGCCAGGCTGAGATTATCACTGACGAATAATCTCGGTGGTGGGCTTCTTCAACACGAAGTGAGTGTAGAATTGTAGGGAGTAGCCAGGCTGAGATTATCACTAACGAATAATCTCGGTAGTGGGCTTCTTCAACACAAAATGTTAATATGAGGAAAATAGAATTAATGATTATAGTTAGGTAAATAGGTTAAAGAAAGGAATAATTGAAACTTAGGTAGATTGATAGGGATAGAGAAATACGTGGTGATTTAAGAAATGAATGTAAAATAATTTATTGGAGACAGGGAATAACCTGCATTTATAATTATAATGTAATTATAATTATAATTACGAAGCTAACATTCCTATACTGTTACCGGCATTTAATTGTAACTTACTTAGAAAATTAATTAGATTAGTTAGGGACTAAAGTCGGGACAGTACATTTTCTTGTTGGCGGAACAATACATGCCGTGAATATGTGAATTACAGTAATATAAAGCTTTAAACAAGGGAGAAAGCAATGCATTTGAGTTCACTAATATGTATAAATCATGTTGTGTAACTATATACCCCAGTAAGGGTGGAACTGATAGAAAATGCCAGAAATTGAGATGAGTTGGTCACTACTTTGCTTGGGGGAGTGAGGGAGGAAGATGACGAGGCAATACCATGCGTTGCTCTTCCTCATTCTGAACTCGACTTCTGCTGGTGACAGGTAAGAGTTCAACTTGCTCTCATCATAAATATTGTAGTGCGAATATAGTGTGGTGAATCTATTAGTCCCGTGATGGGATATAACAAACTAAAGAATATTGTGTGTTCACATTCAGACATAGTAAGTAAAGTATGTTGTTTTTTTCTCATTCTGAACTCGAACGGGGAGTAGGTAATATTAGCAAGAGAGGGGGGAACAGAAATTATTATTATAGTGATCTTGTACTTGTAACAAATAGGTTGATAAACCTATTTCCGTCACCTATATAACAAATAGACTGTGTACCTATATAGATGTTAGTTCTCAATTAACAACACTGATAGTACCCCCGTTAAAATTGTAGTCTGGGTTGCTTACTCGCGAGCCTTCTTAACGTAACGTTACGCTACCCTTCCGGTGTGGGCTCACTTGGTTCCTCTGATCGACTTTGGTCTGGTGGTGGCAGCGTTTACCCAGTACTGGAGAGGAGCTGGACTTGTCCTTTGTATGATTTATTTTTGGTATTCGCAAGGCAAGTCCTGTTCCTCATCGGTATCTTGTTTTTTTTCCAGACCAGGTTGATACAGCTATAGGATAGAGTTGTAGCATACACTGGTTGTTTTTTTTGTTTTGTTAAAGGCAGTGGGTTTTTGTTTCCCTCCAAAAGTAGAGTAAAAATAGTAATATCTAAGAGTAAAGTAAGGGGACAAAAATACCAGCTTTTACAGCTCGAACGGAAAATTTCTGTTCGAGCTATTTGTGGTTTTAACCAATAAATAGAATATTTGACATTTTAACGTAATATTTACGTCAAGTTACGTCATAAAAACCTTTGCCGGTGGTGCTGATTCAGAATATATAGTTTTGGGACTGAAACCGGTTAGTTTTTAGCGGATTTGTAGTAGATGACGTAATTTTTACGTTGAGGTACTTCATGTTACGTCATACCAAAACCTGTGCCTGGTGATGTTGATTCAGAATATATATGGGTTTTGGATATAGGTGTAACCGTTTTCGAGTTGTAAGAGGACAACCATTTGTATAGATATACTGTACATGTTACCATACTCGTTCTCTCTCTCCTATAAACTTTAGCATAGAAAATGGCAATTAAAAATAAAATAAAAAGCGTCACTGATTTAAAAATAAAAAAATAGAGTGTTACACCTATACCCCATGTAAACTACAATGTACTCACATGTATCAGGATGTATCTCAGACTCAACAACTTACTCATCAGAATAGGTTCTGATCGTGAGAGATGTTCCTTTGCATGGGAACCAATAAGTCAGCAAATACAATTGAGGTCACTGGCCCCACAGGAGTCATGTTCACTTGGTATAGATCTACTCTCTAACTAGCCACCATTTAGTTAAGACTCCTAGCTAAACTCATTGTATAATAAGCCGGGCTTGGGAGAAGGTGATAAATAGGGTGGACTGCAAGAACGAGGGATTTGATTGATATCAGGTGGCGCAACAGAGAAGTCAAATACCACCAGGAAAAGGTGATAGAGAGGTGTGACAGCAAGAAGGAAATAGGAAGAAAGGAGGGACAGTTGAAGAAATGTAAGCTAGTGGCGGGGGCCGAAGGGGCTCCAAAACCCTTAAAGTATTGCCCACATCATTACAGGCAATACCCCCCTACGGGGCAAGCATGAGGGATAAAAGGAATACAGGGATAGCAGTCTAATATCCAAAGGATAATATATATTCAGTAGTCTATCCCATTATGATGGTGAACAAGAGACAGTGCCTTTATTTAAAGGATATAATGTAACAGATATTCTAATTATATTTGTTTGTTATTACTTTTCAACAAATCACCTTCATTTTTCTTACCCTCTTCCCCCTCACCCTCGCCTCAAATCATCATGTAACACCCCTATT
This sequence comes from Petrolisthes cinctipes, assembly GCA_033782935.1. Classification (NCBI taxonomy): domain Eukaryota; kingdom Metazoa; phylum Arthropoda; class Malacostraca; order Decapoda; family Porcellanidae; genus Petrolisthes; species Petrolisthes cinctipes. The sequence continues at coordinate 1,153,531 of JAWQEG010000831.1, read as the reverse complement.
TTATATGTATTGTTATTTAGGATATTTGCGGGTATTATATATGTATATGTATTGGAATAGGTTTTTAGTGTAGGATTGTAGGGAGTAGCCAGGCTGAGATTATCACTGACGAATAATCTCGGTGGTGGGCTTCTTCAACACGAAATGTTAATATGAGGAAAATAGAATTAATGATTATAGTTAGGTAAATAGGTTAAAGAGAGGAATAATGGAAACTTAGGTAGATTGATAGGAAAAGAAAAATACGTGATGATTTAAGAAATGAATGTAAAATAATTTATTGGAGACAGGGAATAACCTGCATTTATAATTATAATATATAATTGCGAAGCTAACATTCCTATACTGTTACCGGCATTTAATTGTAACTTACTTAGAAAATTAATTAGATTAGTTAGGGACTAAAGTCGGGACAGTACATTTTCTTGTTGGCGGAACAATACATGCCGTGAATATGTGAATTACAGTAATATAAAGCTTTAAACAAGGGAGAAAGCAATGCATTTGAGGTCACTAATATGTATAAATAATGTTGTGTAACTATATACCCCAGTAAGGGTGGAACTGATGAATTTGTCAGAAATTGAGATGAGAGTGGTCACTACTTTGCTTAAGATAGTGAGAGTGGGGGAGATGACGAGGCAGTACCCTGCGTTGCTTCTACCTCATTCTGGTCTCGTCTCTGCTGGGTGACAGGTAGGAGCTAAACTCGCTCTCATCATAAATATTGTATTGTGAATATAGTGTGGTGAATCTATTAGTCCCGTGATGGGATATAACTAACTAAAGAATATTGTGTGTTCACATTCAGACTTAGTAAGTAAAGTATGTTTTTTTTTCTAAAGCTCATTCTGGTCTCGTCTCTGCTGGGTGACAGCCAAAAATAGCATTCTCCCTTGGTGTTTAGTGAACCACGTGGTACCAAAGAAAATTAAGAACAGTTGCTGGCAATTTTATATTATTTCATTATTATAGTGTAGAGATTAGAATGGTTTTTTTTATTATATTAACTATATTTCGGCCTTGTTGTAATATTTTGTTTATATGTACTTAGCTCTGTCAACTGGCGAGACACGGAATTATTCCTGTCCTAGGTGACAGAACGGGGAGTAGGAAATATTAGCAAGGGAAGGGGGAACAGAAATTATTATTATTGTGATTATGTTGTACTCGTACCAAATAGGTTGATAAAATAAACGAGTTTTACATTGTCTGAGTATTTTCGTCACCGAAATAACAAATAGACTGTGTTCCTTTATAGAAAATAATAGATTCCTAATTCATATAACTGATATGTACCCCCGTTAGAACTATAGTCTGGGTTTCTTACTCACGCGCCTAAATAAGCTAACGCTACGCTACCCTTCCAGTGTGTGTTCACTTGGTTCCTCTGATCAACTTTGGTCTGGTGGTGGCAGCGTATACCTCGTACTGAGAAGGGACTGGACTTGTCCGGTTCCTCATCAGTCTCTTGTTCTTTTTTTTTCCAGACCGGGTTGATCCAGATATAGGATAGAGTAGTAGCATGCACTGGTGGCTTTTTGTTTTGTTGAAGGCAGTGGGTTTTTGTGTTCCTCCCAGAGTAAAGTAAGGGGACAAAAATCGCGCTGTTACAATCACATTTCTTCTCTCTTATATCCAGCTACGTTAATGCAGTATGCACTTCTTTAAACCAGGGTTCTTCAAACTACGGGTCCCGAATTCCTCGAAACTGGGTCGGAGGCCTACAAAAATAAATACATGAATAAAATATAATAATAATATTCGTGACAATAAAATAAATATGAAGTTCATACATAAATCCACCTAACATATTTTTATATATTTAATTATCAACAAAACAAAATAATTGCACAAATATTAGCCTTCTTGAGAGAGAGAGAGAGTGAGGGGTAGGTGAAGCAGTGCATATAATTCTGTTTATATTTCTGGTTAGAATGCCTTTTAATCATAAATATTACGTTTCAGTTTCTGGCCTTGTATTTTCTTAGGTTGATAATTCTGGTCATTTGTAAAATATTTTTCTGTATGGGTTGCGAGAATGATGTCATAGTGAAAACTGGGTCACGACTGAAAAAGTTTGAAGAACCTTGCTTTAAGCTATTGGTGATTCGATATTGTTCACAGTGTATGTTTCATTCATTCCTCCTGACACACGTCTTTTCTACCTGATGATTCTTTACCCTACCACATTACCTCCTATATAGCCCCGCCCACATTTCTCTCCTCCTCTCCCACTAACATCCCCCCTCCCTCCACCAGCAACTGTTGCCAGATCCGACGAGGCCCAAACCAAGTCGCTAATGGACGGGGTGTGGACCCTTGATTTGTCCGGAGCTGTACGTTAGGAAGAAATCCATGGACATCGTGTGCCGGCGGATCATTGCTCTCCGGGCTCTGCGGCACCACCGGGAGGCTGGGAGGCAGGTGGTGTACGTCGACGAGACATGGTTTACCACCAGGATGGGTCACAGCCTGGAGTGAGATGACACCACACAACCTGCCACTAGCGCAACCTACAGCCGTCAGGTGCCGTCCGGAGAAAGGGAGCGATTTGCGTTTGTCGCAGGTGGCACGACTAATGGCTTCGTCGATGGTTTCTTCCTGTGTTACCAGGCCAGGACCAGCCAGAGAGACTACCACGGGGAGATAAATGGCGAGCTGTTCCTTCGGTGGCAAACGACCCAGCTCCTGCCCTCACTGCCCGAGCCATCAGTCCTTGTCCTGGATAACGCGCTATACCATAGCATATTGGTGGAAGATAGCCGGTGTCCAACAACAGCAACCAAAAAAAGCAGACCTTATTAGGTGGTTGGATCTCCGCAGGCTATCTTTCCCACCTACCGCCACACGTCCGGAGCTATTGTATATATGCCAACAAAATCGGCCACAGCAACGGTACAAACTTCCACTACGGTGGATTTGGGGCTACCTGAGTAACAGGACCTCCCGTGTGTTTTTCAGTGGTGCACTCAGTCCTTTGCGCAGTTTTCATCTTGGTACGCCTCAAGGGGGTGTTCTCAGCCCATTGTTATTTAATATTCTGATGCATCGGTTGCTCACTTCTCTCCCTGATATTACTGGAACTACAATTACGTGCTATGCTGATGATATCTGTGTTCATTCTACCTCACCAAGGGATCTCCAGCGGATTCTTGACTCCTTCTCTGTGTCCTCCTCTCACTGTGGCATTATTGTCTCCCCAGATAAGAGCAGAATATTCACCTGCCGCCTTCCTCAAGCTAAGCCAGTGTTCACCATTGGAGGGACTCTCACTCCCATGTGTTCCCAGTACTGCTACCTTTGCGTGCCAGTCAATATTTTGCCGATTGTCCCTGCTAGACCTCAAGACCATCACATTGTCCAGGACTTATTGGGTCGTCTCCAGCGCCGACTTACACCACTTCAATGGCTCTCTAACAACTCCTCGGGCATCTCCATCCCAGTAGCCAGGACCATCTATATTGCTTTTATCCGTTCAGTTGTTGATTACCTCTCCCTTGCTTTGATTCAACTTCCTAGGGCTACTCTGGAAACTTTTGACAAATTTCAGAATAGAGCAATGAGAATAATTCTCGGCTGTCCAATGTCGACCATGATAGTGAACATGCAGCGTGAGTTGCGTCTTCCCCCATTAATCGAGAGAATTTATTCTAATGTTACTTGCTTCACTCTCAAGTGCCTCAATTTCCCACATCTTTCACCCCATTACTCTCAGTTAGTCAGAACTTCTCTTTGACCAAACTCCCCTGTCCCTCCCATACTGCCTGCTGGACGTACTCTTATAAGGTCTGTTTCCTCTATGATCCGTAGTCTTAATATAGATATAATGGTTGCAGACATCCCCCCAGGGCCCCCTCAATGGATGCTACTAACACCTGATGTGAGCTTTACACCTACTTCCAAGTCGGAGCTGCCTTCTCTACAGTGGCAGTTGGCTCTGGAACACATAGAAACAGTGACTTCTTCCATCACAGATCCATACTGCCTCTACACTGACGGCTCATTGCAGGTGGATGGTACAGCAGGTTGTGCCGTTTTTTCGCCTGACCTGAAGTCACCTCCAGGGGGCTGGGTTAGCCGTCGTCTCTGTAACCACTCTAGCTCAACATTGTGTGAACTGTATGCCATTCTGGATGCTGTTAGTGTTGTTTGTCAACGTGGAGTGAATGCTGCCAATTTTTGTGACTCTAAACCTGCCCTTCATTCCCTCCCTAGTGTTCAGCCCACACACTCTGTTATTCAGCAGATTTTATCGTTTTTGGCCTTATTGCGTCATCGTAACTTGACTGTCAAATTTTTATGGGTGCCATCCCATGTAGGTTTACGTCACAATGGTACAGTTGACAGACTTGCAAAGGAAGCCTGCCATCTGCCTCCTCGTGGTGTTGGACGTCCTCTCTCCCTGTTACCTTTCTAGAGTTCGCTCCACCGCTCTCCTCCCTGTACGGCGACGCAGGGATGCAGAAAGGCCCTTCAGCATCTCCATCACCCATTACGAGTCTGTCTGCTGTCACAAATATTCCTACCGTCGTCGAGGCCTCATGGTTCGGAGGCACAATGTAGTCTCTGCTCGTTTGAGGCTTGGCTACCGGCCACTGTGGCAGGTTGCTGGGATGCAGGGTGAGCCTCCCTTCACTGAGTGTCGCTTGTGTCGAGCGCCTCGTGCTAACACTATAGAGCACTATTGCCTAGCCTCTCCCCACTGTCCGACACTTGCTGCCCCAGGGCCTGCCACTTGATGTGGTTTGTCGACATCTGCTGAACCATCAGGATCTGGAGGAACTAATGGTGCGCCACCCTCGTTTTGGTGGATTTAAGTAGGTCATGATGTAAATATTTGTCTGTGTGCTTGTGCTTCATTCTTTAATGTTTTCGTGATGTGTGTGTGTGTGCATGTGTGCGTGTGCTTGTGTGTGTGTGTGTTGTCATTGGGTTCTCGTGAGTCCTGGCTACACTTGTGTACTGTTGTCTGCCTATTGACTGACGCTACAGCGCATTGAATTAAAAAAAAAAAAAATCCATCTTTGTCTGTCATCAAGCACTTTTCCTACTGGCTCGAAGTTAGCTCTAATTCAACCTGTTCCGAAGAAGGGTAACCACTCCCAACCCTCCAACTATCGCCCCATTGCTTTGATTTCTTGTCTTTTTAAAATATTCAAATCTGTTATTTACTACAAAATTCAAAAGCACCTTCTCGACATTCTTTTCGATTGTCAGAATGGCTTCCGTCAGGGATGCTCTAGTGGTAGTCTTCTATCCTTTCTTTCCAATTCATGGTCATCCTCCATTCGAAAATTCCGAAACATACCGAAAATTCTGATTGAGTCTGGCACATTATATTTTCAACGAAAGTGATACTACTCCCTCTTCTCTTGTTTATAACTTTTCTGTATAATAGTCTCGTTGAACAGTGCCTGGGTAATGTGTTTATCCTATGTAAATTAATTCTGAACTCTTCCTCCAACTACACAGTATGATTGTAGATCTAGTGTCAGTTCGCTGGATAATCTTTACACTTCACATTGTTTAGGACATACCCTACTCTCTGTGGCAGTTACTACATTATATTCCTGTATATAATCTTCCGATTCACTTTGCAGAAGCATAAATTTTGCCTCCGATATCCAAAATTGTACACATAATTCAAGAAAGTATTTAATATAATCTATTTCTATGTCAGAATCAGAACACTATTCGCATCAGATTTACTGACGGCCTGTGAACTTCATTATTTATCTGACACTCATACAACTTGTATTTTGGGCAGGTAACAGACCAAGTGGAGGCTCGGAAATCGTTCCTTGCCAGTATTGTGTATGTGGTGCTCCCCAGTCGTCTTGAGAGGTCGGTAAATACTGTACCTTGAACAGTGCCATAGGTATATTCTTACTTTATTGGGATTTGAATAATGTGATTTTTTGTGTAGCAATTTCAACACTAGTTAACCCTCACCAACTGAACATTAAATTGTTTAACTTTAGCAAACTATATATTGTTTAATGTTTTCAGAAAATCATATTAGCAAACGACATCACACCTCTCAAAAAGTTACTGTTCAATGACCTAATTATAAAAGAGCCCAGCAATGGATCTCAATTATGAAATAAGGCTTACCGGTATGTCAATTTTTTCACAGGTGGGACTACACTCACAGTTTTGATTATACACCCTTCTGCTTTGCTCTGGCCAAACCAGTGCTAAAACCAAGTTGGCTGAGCTGTTACTATCCCTTAAGTCATCAAGTATGGATTGGCATCTTCATTTCAGCTTTAGTAGTCTGCGGCACCCTCGTTCAGGTTTGGATGATTTTTTTCTCTTGGTGTTTGTTATTTCTGTTCTTATAAATAAAAATATTATGTAAAAAGGGTCTATAAAGATAATTGATTTCCCGTTTATATTTATATATAAATGGGGGCCACTTGACACATGATTAGACAAGGAGTTCAGATAAAGGCAGAGAAATGGGCACACTGCCCAGTGACTTGAGCCACAGTCAAATTCCCCCTTTTCAGCCGACGAAAATCTATTTCACCCAGGAACTTGCTTCTACGCAAACCCCTCTTAATTTAGACTTCAGGGAAGGAAGTCAATCCATGAACTGCCAACCTAAAACCTAGTTGCCAAACCTCATAAACTCAACCTAGTTAATTTATTCTACCCTTGTCTGTCATGCACAAGTCACATTTCATCACTCATTTGTAAACCATATCATGCCATCCTCTGTTAGGACATTGTCGCCTCTTTTACCCTCATACTTACAATAATGCACATTTTTCACCACCTTAACTTATATTTTCCTCTACTCTTTAGTCAAGTGATGTATTCACACTTCACTTTCCTCGATTTTCAAAATTTCTTACCCTCTCAGATAGTCGAAAACTAAGCACAAATTTCAGTTACCTACTTGCTTATACTACAGTAAATTTTCACCATCATAAGATAATGTGATGCCAGCCACAGTGCATTAAATATTTCATGCAGCCTCGATACTTAACCTTGTCATTCTAACCAGTGCTATCGGTAACTAATGCTTCTTTCAATCCTCGGTGACAAATCTAGTAAAGATTCGTTGATAAAGGGAGACGTTGATTAAAGACAAACTAACAAGCAAATATTTTCGCTTTGTATATTGGTTATTGGCAGCTATTTAAAAGATTGGAAATAGTTCGAGATGTGAGGAAAGAGTGTGAGATATGAAGGAAACAGTGTAAAATGAACGAAGAGTGTACGATGTGAGGAATATAGTGAAAGCTGAAGGAAGAGTGTGATAGGTGATGAAAGGATGTGAAAGGTGAGGGTGTGAGGCTCATGATAATCTAATGAGTAAATCCAGACTAGTTTGCTCAACAGAAAGATAAATCTCTGGCACTCAAAGGATAATTGAACAAAATACTCAAGCTATATTGGAATAATGACCCAGTTTTCCATACCAGATTACTGGGTCAGATATGTGGCGGTCCCAATACGGGCAGCTGAGCACAGGAGCAGTAGTAATGGAGGTGCTGGGTAGCCTACTGGGCCAAGGACTTTATGGTCGCCTCTCCACCAGCCGCTCCAACCACATGCTGGTGGCCACGTGGCTGGTCTTTGGTGTGGTGGTGGGCGCAGGGTACCGTGGAAGCCTTATTGCCTCCCTTACCCTCCCCAGGCAACCCGCAAGACCAGAGACGGTGGAGGAGCTCGTCACCGCTGTTGAGAGGTGAGACCGTGCAGAGTAAGTAGGTAGAAAGTGAGACCATGCACAACGGATGTGGTAGAATTGAGACCGTATAAAGTAGATGTAGTAGAGGAGTGACTGTAGAGGTAGATGAGCTAAGACTGTCTCCAGTAGATGTGGCAGAGGATAGAATTGTGCAGCTCTGGTGAGGGAGAGGTGACACCGTGCACGGTTAATGTGGTAGAAATAAAATGTTCAGATTACAAATGGGGAAGCTAAAACTGTGCAGAGTAGATACCATAAATTGAATAATCATAACAGTCAGTTGATTAAAGATAAACAGTTGCCTAGGCAAAGGTCAGTACAGAAGCAAAGTGTTAATGGTATCGAGTGAAACTCCATGAGGACTGTGTATCAACCAAATGATGAAATCCGAGAGGGCTAGAGTATAATTTTCTTTGAAGATAGAAAATATAATCAGATACGAATGGCGTGTTCTCGGAGTGATACCACAAACTTTATTTATAATATAGTTTGAACTCAAGACTTGGGAGAAGAGTTCAGCTAACGGGAAGAAAATATAGCAGGAATAGTTTTTTTTTATCTGGAAGAACTAGCATTAGGAGAGTGAATGAAGTATAGTGTCAGACAGGTGTTTATCCTGGTCCCAAAAATAACAGGAAGACAGTAAGTTGGTAACGTCATTGTACATAGCACGGATAAAACACAGACTAAACATGATTCTGGACAATAATCTGAAGGGTGCAATTCCTGTACCAAGAGTTGCAAGGGTCGAAGGACAACGGTTCACGGGAAGGTAACAAGGTATCAGGAGTCAGTGCTTTAAATTACTGGACCAGTGCTCTGTAGGTTAGTCGAAGGAAGGACACTGGTGCACCCGTGTCTTCTCACTAATCGTCGAGGATTATTTCATAATTTTCAAAAACTATAGTGAGAAAATAGATATGATGAACTGACAACATCAAAAACTATAGTGAGAAAATAGATATGATGAACTGACAACATAAAAAACATTTAACAAAATTGAAGGCTATTACTTTTCTTTCTGGAAATATGTTTGAGATATTTGTAGCATCCCTCTGTGAATTGGCGAAATTCGCCGGAAGGTAGCAACAGGAAATTACAGCTCGTCGATGAATGATCGCCATCTACCAATTTTTCGGAGGAATATTTTCGGTTAACAGGTAAGCTTCATTGTATTTCTCATGATGATACATTTTTTAGGAGTAAACAAGGCACCGGAAAATACAGTATTAAGGGGGAAATAGATTAAATGAGAATGAGTATAATCTATTCATTATTGATAGGCCACTTGCCAGAGCTAGGTTTTAGTAAATCCACTTCCATAGTACCTCCTGCTCTCAACACTTTAAAATAATGGACTGTTTATTTTTAAAAATAATACTTTGTCATACTAAGTAATTTACACAACATACTGTTCATGTAAACAATTTATTGATATTCATTTAATTAACTAAAATAACACTATAAAATTGGCAATACAGATCACGTAAACCATCTATAAAACTTAACAGTTAATCCTCGCAACAATTGAGTGTATGGCAGAGGCATGCTGAAGTAGTACACAAAATTTATTACGCCCTTATATTTCTTATATTATTTGTGTGGCTATTGAAATGGTTGTCTCTCTGGGGTGCAACATTATAATTTTGTTTACATGTGTGTTGTGTAAATTACTTAGTATGGAAAATCAATATTATTATATTAAACAATAAACAATAACTTATTCAAGTGACAGGAGGTGGAGGCATGCTTCGACAGTGACTCTTGGAGTCTTGATACGGACTGAAACTTTGAAAGTATGCTCCAAGGTCTTACCTTGTTGGGCAAAGGTAAGGTCCCTGTTTTGACCCTCGCCACTCTTGGTACAGATTGTCTTTATCACAGGTCGGGCCTTCGCAACCGAAGCATAGGAAGTGTTTGGGGTCGGTGTCGCACGCGACGCCATAACTGTTTTCCTTGCCTCGTAACTAGAAGTAGCCTTCACTGCGCAGATCTCCCTCTCCACCTCCACACGGGCCTTGCCCGAGAGGAAGAAGGATGGGTACTGTAACACCCCTATTTTTATATGTATTGTTATTTAGAATATTTACGGGTATTAGGATAGGCTTTTAGTGTAAGATGGTAGGGAGTAGCCAGGCTGAAATTATCATTTTTCTATTTGATTTATTTTGATGCAACTAAGCATCTGGCGGCGCAACAGCTAAGGTCATATACCGCCCAACAAAAAATTGTCATCTACATAATTAAAAAAAAAATGAATACCCGAAAGGGATAGGCACCATGATTAAATGACACACAAACTAAAAAGCACATTATTAATAAAAGAACCCGTCGACATAAAAATGAAACCATCTAAAAACCATAAATATCATAAATTCATATTTTGTGGAGAAGGCCAGCCTCCTCCACATAGGAGAGGGTGTTCCGTCTCGCACTACAAGCCTCCTCCCCGAGCACCTGGGAGAGACTGTAAGAACCGTCACCCTTCCAGTAATCGGAGAGGTGCCTACGACGAAGGTCCCCAACTTGGACACTCGACAATAAGATGCCGTACTGTCAAAGGTACCAGACAATCATCACAGTAGGGAGGGTGAGCCCTCTTCATTAAAAAGCCATGAGTCAATAATGTGTGGCCAATGCGGAGACGGACAAGAGCCGTCTTCCACCGGCGGGACAGCAGGAACGAACAGTAGCATCTGTGTAGGGTCAAAGGTCCACTGCAAGAACAGGATGACGCCTGGCAGGAGGCCGAGAATTGGAGACCACAGCCTTAGCCAGGGCGTCAGCCCGCTCATTCCCATCAAAACCTACATGGGACGGGACCCAACAAAAAGTGACTTGCGGCCACGACGACCCAGGAGGACAAGCCACTCAAGAATGGCCAACACCAGGGGATGGGAAGAGTTAAAATTGCACAAGGGCTGCAAGGCACTACAGGAAATAGTAAACGAAGGCTGAGGGAGAGTAAAAATCACTTGGAGGGCATATAAAATGGCCGAGAGCTCAGCAGTAAAAATGGACATGACAGAAGGGAGCCTGCCGCCACGGCAAGTCAGGAAAGACAACTCCAAAGCCAACTCCAGCATCAGACTTTGACACATCAGTGTACACAGGGAGGGACTCCCTGTGAGTGAAGGCATGTTCTAAAAGGAGGGAACGGGTCATCAATGCCCATCTCTTCTATAGCCTTCCTGACACGGAGGCCAAAGGGCCATGGTGCACGAGAATGTAAAAGGTAGTACTGAGACATGATATCAGATGACACCGCCAAGCAGGGTAGGGAGTAAGGAAGTCGATGTAATCGATGCCAACAACGAACCATCAAGGACTGGCGACGGACATCAAGAGGTGGCTCATTAGCATCCACCAGGAGACTGGGGATTGGGGACGACCTTAAGGCTCCGGTTGCCAGACGTACTCCAGCATGATGAACAGGGTCTAAAACTCTGAGACGGGCATCGGTGGCAGAAGAGTACACCTCACACCCATAGTCGAGTTTTGACCTAATAAGAACATGGTATAGGCGGAGGAGGGTGGCCCGATCAGCCCCCCAGGACGTATGGCCCAGGACCTTCAACAGGTTAAGAGCCTTGAGGCAAGAGACCTTAAGTGTACGTAAGTGGGGAACCCAAGTAAAACGTTTGTCAAAAAGGAGACCCAAAAAGCGAGTCTCCTCGACACAACGTATCCGATGACCATACATGAATAAGTCCGGATCGGGGTGGACGCCTCGGATGCGGCAGAAGTGCATAGCAACTGTCTTGGAAGGAGAAAATCGAAACCCATGAGAACCAGTCCAACGTGACACCCAGTCAAGGGCAAGCTGCATGCGCCGCTCCGCCACTGACATACGGGAAGCAGCAAACCAGACTGCTAGGTCGTCAACGCACATCGAGTTAGCTATACCGTCTGGAAGGGATGAGGCATGGCATTAATTGCTACTACAAACAATGTGACACTGAGGACGCTTCCCTGGGGGATGCCCTCCTCCTGTGCAACAGATGATGAGGGGGTTGTACCAACCCTCACAGAAAAATTGCGACCACTGAGAAACTCTTTAAGAAAGCGTGGAAGGCGACCTCGCAGGCCATATAAATGGAGTTGCTGTAGGATGCCATATTGCCATGTAGTGTCATAGGTTTTCTCCAAATCAAAGAATACACAGACAAGGTGTTGATGTCGTGCAAAGGCCTCACTTGCAGCAGCTTCCAACCTGACCAGAGCATCTGTAGTGGAACGGTGTTTACGAAAGCCAGACTGGGACGAATACAGAAAATCACCCCGTTCCAAGAAGTATACCAGTCTGACATTCACCATCTTTTCAAATAGTTTACAGAGACAGGAGGTCAAGGCAATTGGTCGATAATTGAGGGCAACACCAGAGTCTTTGCCTGGCTTGAGGAAAGGAAGGATGGTAGCAACCCTCCACCCAGAAGGAAAGACATCCTCCAGCCAGATTCTGTTATATAAAGCTAAAAAAAATGAGATCGCCTCCTCACCCAAGTGTCGTAACATTGCATATGGGATGTTGTCTGGCCCATGAGAAGTGTCGCCGCAGAGAGAGAGAGCAGAATGCAGGTCTCTCAGGGTGAATATATGGTTATAACTTTCATTCTCGTTCCCTGAGAAATCCAGGACAGTACGCTCCTTGGCTCTTAACTCATGCCTGACAGCCAGAGGCCGAGAGTCACGGCTGGAGACTCTTGCAAAAGCCTCCGCCATGATATTGGACACTGTCAAACCATCCATGGTCTTAATTCCATTGGCTTTAAGTACAGATGGAGAACTAGGAGAAAACTTCCCCGTCATCTTACGGACTCTCCTGAACACTTGGGTGAATGGAGTTTTAGTATTAATTGAAGACACATAGGCCTACAAGATGCACGTCGGGCCTCTTTTAAAACTCGTCTAGCACGGGCCCTTACCCGTCGGAAGTCCTCTAAAAGAGTTGGGTCCCCACGATTGCTACGAAGGCGAGAGAAAGCAGCGCGCTTCTCCCGCACAGTAGTGGTGCAGACTGGTGACCACCAAGGGACAGGACGTTTGGGAAAGTAGCCAGAAGTACTAGGGATAGAGTTCAGAGCAGCAGAGTGGAGCATATCAGTGAAATATGTTACAGCCTCGTCAGAGCTACCGAAATCGGCTACAGAAGAGACCGAAGAAGTTAGCTCTCTTATGAACTGCCAGTCACCCTTCTCTAATTTCCACCTAGGAAGACGAGACTGTGGTTCATACCTGTTACCTTCTAAAAGTATAGGGAAATGGTCACTGCCATATAAATCAGGCAACACTCTCCAAGTAAAATCCAACAGTGTACTGGGTGAGCAGAGGGAAATGTCAATAGCGGTAAAAGTCCCAGTAGGGCTATTAAAATGTGTCGCATCTCCCATATTTAAAACCCTTAATTCCTCATTTTCAATAAAAGAAGCCAATAAAACACCCCTGGGGTTGACCGAACTGTCACCCCACAGAGGATGACGACCATTAAAATCACCCAATAAAATAAAGGGAGAGGGAAGGTCCCGTACAAGACGGTTGAGATCACCCCTCTCAACTGTAACATTGGGAGGAAGGTATAGACTGCACAATGTGTACGGGCAGCCCAAAAATACCTTAACTGCAACAGCCTGGAGCGGAGTGTCAAGCTCCAGGCTCGTGCATGGAATAAAATGCAGAGTACGATGGAGGACTGGCAGGAATGTAGTCCCCAAGAGAAGCTAGAGAGAAGAACGCGCAGTTCCTCCCAAGAATCACGCAAGCCACGGCAATTCCACTGAAGGACCTTGAACAGTGTTACTTTAGTACTGATTTTTGGGAAGCCTCACGGAGATACTTCCCACTACCACCTCGACCTGAGGGTTTACTCAAACAATAAGATTTGTCTAATCCTATGCCACTAGAAGAAGAGCAATCCCGAGGAGTAGTACGTGGGGCAGTAATTGGGACCCATAGACGAGTCCCTGAAGCATCTGATATGTTAGAAGATGATGAAGGTGTATGAGCTGGGATATTCTTTGAAACAATTACATTGGTATTGTCCTGTACAGCAGTGGTATCACTGACACAGGCAGATACATCAACATCCATAATACAGGTGGTAGAATCATTCCGCTGCTCAAGCGGAAGAGAAACTGAATCTTTTGAAGTCACAACATCCGTGGCATCCACATTAACTTCACGCCCCTCTGATGATCCCGAAGGAAGCTTGCGTGGAGGAACTTCTGTTGAATCAAGAGATTCATCAGGGCCACGAGAACGCTTATGGTGAAATTGAGAGGAAACTATGGATGAGTCCACAGATATGGTTGCCTTACAAGGAGGAACATCTATAAAGTCAAGTGCCTCAGAGGAACCACGAAGGCGTCGCTGTGGCAGTTTAGGTGACTTAAGTTTCCTTTTTGGAGAGCGTGTGGCAGCGTGAACCTCTACCACATGAACACATTTAACTAATGTCTGAGAATTATCATCAGTTGAAGGGTCATAGAAGGTGAGGATGATCATATTTTTACTGCCTTTCATCTTTGTTACTCGTTAGACACTGACTGGGCACATAGCGAGAATGACCTCTTCAGAGAATTCATACAAGTCCTCATTATATATACACCCCTCGCTATAATTAAATGTTCGATGTGGTTTAATAGATTCAAACATGCTATCAGTAGGACAGGGGAGATTGAGGAGCATCATGGCCTGTGTAAGATCTTTGGCTCTGATTAAAACGCCCTTACCATATTTCTTTATGTGGCCCATTGGTAATAATCCAATTTCTTTCTCCAGATACCGGGAAGCATGGATAAGGTTACCACGTCCCTCCCTGTAGTAAGCCACAAACCAAAAGGGTGTAGGAACCCGATGCTCCTTTGGGACATGCTCTACAGAGTCATCAAATATGTTAGGGCAGTAGTCATTGTCACTGTCAGCTACATTGGTGGACCGCATCATCTGAACTTTACGAGTATCCCCCACCGTCAGAGAATCTTTTGCCTCAAATGCTGCTTTGGCAGCAGCATTTGTATTGAAAGTAATATAGCACCGATTAGACCTACAATCACTGTCATATGTGATTCGGATTCGAAGAACTATTCCAAAACACTTAAAAATGGAGTGGATAGCGCCATAGGAAAAGGATGCAAGTACATTCGTTAACATTAATTAAAGTGTTCAAATCGCTAACAGGGTTCTTCGACACAACACCCGACCTGCTAGGTCTAGTCTTATTTGCAGCTTTCCGCTTACTACCACGATCAGAGAGTGACGTCTCGAGGGCCTGGTCGACCACCGCTTGAGGAAGAGATTGGGGCTTTTCTATATACATATATCATTGGTTTAGTGTTGTTGGCCCCAGGAGCCAAGAGCTACTACCTACTGGGCAGATGAGGGGACCGAGCGCTGGTCGCCGTGGGCGGGGTAACTCTTCCCCCACGGGGCCACTCGTTTCAAAAAGCAGCCCAATGGCTCGAAAGTTTGCCCACGACGGTGCTGAGACCCCCTTCCCCAACATCTCCCAGCCCAGACACCCAACCATCCAACATAGGACGGCCCCTAGAGGGCAGTCCCTCCGGAAGGCAGCACTGTTGGCCCGTACTGGCAGCCTAATGCATGGGAACTATTTAGTCTGGTCTCTCACTGGCGACCTTACTAGCATGGGAAGCTCTCTCTCCCCGAAATCGGGGCAGAGCAGGGGCCGGAGCCCCCTCTAGTCTAGCTCGCCAGGTCTCAGAGTCACACAAGGCCCCCACCACGTCAAGGCGGTTCCCGTTGGGGGGGCTGAGATTATCACTGACGAATAATCTCGGTGGTGGGCTTCTTCTGAAAATGTTAATAGGGGGAAAAGTACAAATAATGTTTAAAGTTAGAGGTTATAGATGAATAATAGAAATAATAATTATAGTTAGGTGGATGGGTGAAATAGAGGAATAATAAAACTTAGGTAGATTGATAGGGATAGAGAAATACGAGGTGATTAAGAGGTAAATATAAAATTATCAATTGAATACAGGGAATAACCTGCATTTACAATTATAATGTATAATTACGAAGCTAACATTCCTATGCTGTTACCTGCAATTTAATTGTAACTTACTTAGAAAATTAATTAGATTAGTTAGGGTCTAAAGTCTGGACAGTACATTTTCTTGTTGGCGGAACAATACATGCCTTGTATATGTATACTACAGTAATATAAAACTTTAAACAAGGAAGAAGGCAATGTATTTGAGCACAATAATATGTGTAAATCGTGTTATGTAACCGTAGACACCAGTAAGGGTGGAACTGATAGAAATGCCAGAAAATTAAATACGTTTGGTCACTACTTTGCTTAAAGGAGGGAGTGAAGGGGAGGAGGCGGTACATCGCCTTGCATCTTCCTCATTCTGCTTTCGTCTGCTGGGGTGGCAGGTAAGAGCTCAAACTAGCACTAATAATATATATTGCATTGTGAATATAGAGAGTGGTGAATCAATTAGTCCAGTGATGGAATTTAAATAACTAAAGAATATTGTGTGTTCACATTCAGACAAAGTAACTAATGTATGTTTTTTTTACTCATTCTGCTTTCGTCTGCTGGGGTGGCAGCCATTATTAGCATTCTCCCTTGGTGTACAGTGACCCACGTGGTACCTAAAGATTACGAACATTTGCTGGCAATTCTATAGATTCATTATTGTAATATTGAGGTTAGGATGTGATTTTTTTTTATTGAATTAGCTATATTTCGGCCTTGTGGTGAAAAATTTATTATTAGGAATTATTTGGGATATTGTGGGAGGGGGGACACTTCATGTAATAATTTTTTTTTTACATGTACTTAGCTCTGTCACTAGCGAGACACGGAATTGTTTCGGTTCTAGTAGACAGAAAAGGGAGTAGGAACTGCATTAAGGGAGGGGGGATATTTCATAGTCATAATTGTTTTTTTTTTATTTATGTGGGTTAGCTCTGTCAACTGGCAAGACACGGAATTGTTCCTGTCCTAGTTGACAGAACAGGGAGTAGGAGATATTAGCAAGGGGGGGGGGGAACAGAAATTATTATTGTATTATTTAAATGTACTCGTGCCATAATTTTATAAAATAAACGGGTTTATAATTGGTTGAGTATTTCCGTCACCGATATAACAAATAGACTGTGTTCCTTTATAGATAATAATAATAGATTCTTAATTCAAATCACTGATCGTACCCCCGTTAAAATTGTAGTCTAGGTTGCTTACTCGCGAGCCTTCTTAAAGTAACGTTACGCTACCCCTCCAGTGTGTGTTTACTTGGTTCCTCTGATCGACTTTGGTCTGGTGGTGGCAGCGTTTACCCAGTACTGGAGAGGAGCTGGACTTGTCCTTTGTATGATTTATTTTTGGTATTCGCAAGGCAAGTTCTGTTCCTCATCGGTATCTTGTTTTTTTTTTTCAGACCAGGTTGATACAGCTATAGAATATAGTAGCATACACTGGTGGATTTTGTTTTGTTAAAGGCAGTGGGTTTTTGTTTTCCCCCCAGAGTAAAGTAAAAATAGTAATATTAAAGTAAGGGGACAAAAATCTCGCTTTTACAGTACGGTACCCTTGCAATTCACGCACTTTTCAACCTCAGAAGTACAATCTTTATCAGTGTGATCCTGACTCGAACACTTCCCACAGACTGAGACAACAGAGCGGCAAAAATTCATACCACGTCCAATTTTCTGGCAATTGAAACATCTCAAGGGGTTCGGAATGTACAGTCTGACGTTGCAAATTTCATATCCAACTATAATAGATTCAGGTAGTGAAGCATTTCCAAAAGTCAAAATAACAGAAGCAGTCTTAACTTTCACGCGATGCTCCAAACGCGAAATATGACGTGCAGGTAATCTCCTGTGATCTTAGTGGGTGGTAAGAATTTCAGTGTTCTCCTCTAGGTATTGTCTCTTTAAGGTGGAATGATGGGCATCTCTATAGTGTGTTCTGGGTACTCCAGAAGACAGATGGTAAGAAAGACGGCGAGATAACTTCATGGTGGTCATGCCGATATAGGTAGATGGTTGGGAGGCACAATCCCCATGTTTACAAATATACCAAATATACAACATGTGATTTTTGAAGCATTTCGTTGGTCTTTTGGGGGTTGTTTTTCAGTAGTAAGCTTGAGGTCTTCTTGTTCTGTTAGTATATGATGAAGCTGACCTTAGTGTTGGAGGCAGGAGGTTTAATATTCCTTTTGATTATTTGATTAATTATATTCTCATCTTGCCTGTAGGCAGTGGAGAAGAAGGACTTGTAGTAGATTTTAATGGTGTATTCTTGTTTATTCATGTGGCTACTACTCTGGTAGCATTAATCTATTATATTTCTTGTCACTTATTCTATATTTATGTTGGAAAATACATTGTTAACAAGTACCTGTGATGCCCTTTCTAGCTTAGCATGTACTGAATTCTATTCGCTGCAGTGACTGAGAGCTCTTCTGATGTAGACACTGAATGTGGAGTCCAGGTACTTCTGAGGACATTCACTGAGTCCATTAAGACAATGTCCTGGGTTAGTGGCCTTTACATACACTGAAGTGTTGAACGACATCTCTCCCTGCTTTACCAGTACATCAAGGAATGGAAGGGATCCGTTTTCACTGTGCTCAATGGTGAAGTTGAGGCCAGATGCATCCATGAGCTGTTGCCGTAGTGCTTCTATCTGTTGAGTGTTTTCAGATTTGACAAATATGTCGTCGATGTAGCTGCAATATATCAGTGGTGTTTGTACATTCATGAAGATCTCTTCCTCAATACTGCCCATGAAGAAATTGACAAAGATAACTCCTATTGAGGATCCCATGGTAACTCCATCAATTTGACAGTACTTGGCTCCTCTTGGGCGGATGAAGGGTGCTTCCTTTGTACAGCATTCTAGAAGCTTCACCATTACACGTTCGCGGATGTTACAGTTAGGGGTTGTCATCATGGTATACTCTGTTGATAATGTATTGGATCAGCCGATCGACTGAAACATTGGTGAAAAGAGACTCGACGTCTAGTGATGCAACTGTACTCTTTGAGTTATTGATAGCCAAGATGATTGATTGACTGATTTTTTTTTGCAACTAAGCATCTGGCGGCGCAACAGCTAAGGTCATATAACGCCCAACATAAAAATTGTCATCTACATAACTAATAAAACATCAACACCCGAAAGGGATTAGCACCATGATTAAAAGACACAAAAACTAAAAAGCACATTATTACTAAAAGAACCCGTCGACATAAAATTATCTAAAAACCATAAATATTATAAAATCATATTTTGTGGAGAAGGTCAGCCTCCTCCACATAGGAGAGAATGTTCCCTTCCACACTACAAGCCTCATCCCCGAGCACCTGGGAGAGACTGTAAGAATCGTCACTCACCCGGTACTCGGAGAGGTGCCTACGACGAAGGTCCCCAAGGCTGGGACACTCGACAATACTGTCAAAGGGACCAGACAAACATCACAGTAGGGAGGGTGAGCCCTCTCCATTAAAAAGCCATGAGTCAATAATGTGTGGCCAATGCGGAGATGGACAAGAGCCGTCTCCCATCGGCGTGACAGGCCACTGTAACTATGATCATTTTCATATAATTACTTTAAAACCAACTCTGCTTCCTCTCACCCACTGCCTTCCTCCTTCCCCCACACTGAAGCAGTGGCTGCGGGTTTCGTATCAGTCCAGGAGAGGGGCGTCGGTTTTGTCGGGAGATTTCCATCCACACCTGCCGTTTTTACTGGTATATGAGTTCTGGAATCACACACATTTATAGAGTATTATTTGCTTCGAATTGCATACATTTTCATCTCCCTCCGGCTCCGCCACAACTCGTGAGACACCTTTGTATATATATTTGAATATATATGCAGCGTGATTCAGCATGCCATTCATGAAATTGAATGATATCTTGCTTGGATAATTTTGATATATAATATATATATTTTGGTCCGTTACTTGAACATTTACTTAGAGAGAGAGAGAGAGAGAGAGAGAGAGAGAGAGAGAGAGAGCATAAAAAAAATATGCACGATCAATAGATATAAACACACAGACTCACACACGCAGACTATATAGAACAGTATGCTTTATTATTTTTTTTTACGTTCTATATTTACCTTCAGTACAAGCCCCAACACTGGGGAACGTTGCCGCTAAAGGCCATGAAGTTATTTAATACATGGTGGGAAACTGATAGGTGTAAACATAGGTAAACAATTTGTTGTAATATCTCATTCAAGAGAACAATAACAATAATGATAATATTGTGAAAAATAGTAATTAATAGACATATTGGACAGTAGGCAGGAAAAGATCCGACGTCTCACCCACATACACAGCCCCACGACATCTACGGACACCAGCCTATGAACGCCGTGGGCCGCTGTGGGCGAGGCAACACCAGAGTTCTTTAGTTAGTTGTAAAGTTTGAGCGAGTTACCCCTTTTAAATCGACCCCTCCATCTATTCTCGAGACTTGTGCGGGAGTAGAGTATAATTGATATATATGCTACCTGGACGAGGACTGACAGTTCCCAATCATTATAGGGCACAGGGTTTGAAAATATGTGAAGTCTGAGCCAAGGAGGGTTCGATTCCCCTTCTCTGTCAGATATGTTGTATTCAGGAACAACAAAGCCAGTACTATATATCACTAATATTTCCTTTATATATCAACAGGGCTACTATTGGATCATTTGGAATATCGTATAAAGAATTTTTCATGGAGTCAGACAACAGCATTTATCAAGAACTGGGTCGCCTAATGCATGTAGGAACTATCATCACAAAAGGACTCACTGATGCTTTGACATTGAAGTAAGTATGAACAAGTTTTTGGTAAGTCGAATAAACTCTACCCTATTTTTGCTAATATCAATCTTTATATTATTTCATTAACCAAACTGCCACACAATATGCAGTATACAGTAGGTAAGAGATCATTAAGTAAATCGATTGCGAGAGCAATAGTGATATGCTTTGTATGAAACAAAAAAAAATATATATATTTGTTCATTTCGAAGACAGTTACCAGGTACTTTGTATTACTGTACTTATAGCAGGTTACCATAAAAGTCCACTCTCTTAAGGTTTTTGTTCAATTTAGATCATATTTAATTGACACACAAGTCAATTACTACTGTTTGGTTGAGGAGGAACCTTGACTCAGACTTTGACTTCTGAACGATACATAAGTAAGTATACTAGTGGGACAGATAACAGCAAATGTTTACCGAAATTGTACAAAATGTGATACAATCTGGCATAGTGGTTCCAAAGGGTCTACTTAGCTAATATGCCTGACGAGCCATTCAAAAATCCAAGATGACGGCCATTTTTTAATATGACCGCCGAATGCGTCTGGGGAAAATGGTTTTGCACATAAGATATACTTGTACTTGATCAATTGGAATGATCTTGGTGTCGATTTCTATATTTTCGTGCATGCTTATTCTAATTTCTTTACTTCCAATAGCATTATAATAGTATAAGTGATAGAAAATGATCACGTTATATAAAATAATAACATACCACACCAAATCATACTCCTAATAGTTAATATATTCAATATATACATTAAATATACACATTCTGCATTACGTTACTTGGGGATCATGTTATTCCGGACGGAAATAAAATCGAAAATAATAAGAACAACCGTTATCTATTTATCTATCTATCTATAGCTCAGACGCCTCGTTCCCTCCGGAAACTATCCATAAGGGGGTGGCCACTGCAGGAGTGTCTCCAGTTTTCCCTGTTAAACCCTACTCTGCCCCTCACGTTTCTCTCCCTCACATACTCTTCCACTCTGTTCTGCCGTCTAATCAGAGGTCTGCCTCTTACACCAGGTCTCACAACTTCACTTCCATACACCTTCATTACAAACTCCCCACCTTGCATTCTCTCTGTATGTTATCGAATATCCCGTATTCTGTGGTTGCCTGGAACACTATAGAAGTCGTAGGGATACCGAGGGAACCAAAGGTTCTTTAACAGTGTTTATTACAGGAGTCCGACAGCAGATACACACACGCTGTACTTCCTATCGCTACAGCTGTGAGTGTGAGACTGAGCTATGGCAGTGTGGCCAACTAGGGTAGTGTTACCTTACGACATCATCGTGTAACACAGGGTTTCGGTTCTTTTGATCCAACAGGATATTCCCGGTGCTCCCAACCCAAAAACCCTGCGCTATATAAAAAAAAATATTAGGATTCGTGTTCACCGTCTTCGACCTCCCTCAGGTGGCAGGGTATAGTGCAGAAAAACTAATGTTTAAAGTTAAAAGACCCAGTGATTTATTATTTTGAGACCAATCAGTTTACATATATAACAATAAATAAAAAAAATATATATAATTATTACAATGACAAAGCTTTCACAAAAGAAAAACAATTAAAGGTTTGATTAATACTGTTCTTACCCCCCCTTTGTAACTAAAATTTTACCCAATAGATTTAATACAATTATTTCAAATACTTCCTTCCCCCTTACTCTACTCGAAACTTCAATATTACAAAACAAACTGGATTAGAGCACAGCCTTGCACCCTGACAATATACAAAAATAAAAAAAATTATTTGGACTAGAGACCAAAAATGTTCTTAGTTAACCCCAAAATTAAGTACAAACAAAATTATATATATATATATATATATATATATATATATATATATATATATATATACCACCTGTAGCACACCACTGGAGACCGGACTCCCACTTACTATACCCCCCCCCCCCAATTATGAATGGACCTAGACATCACAATCATCTACCGTAGGAGTCAGTTTCCAGCAGAGTTGCTTACAGGATTATACACCTGCCATACACGTGGCATTTACCAAAAACAAGACACAGGCCAACTAGGGCTTTTACCAAATAGCATTGCACAACTAGTGGCTTACCAAAAATTATACTGCACAACTAGTGCTTTACCAAAAAAATTATACTGCCACACTAGTGCTTTACCAAAAATAACACTGGCCAACTAGTGCTTTACCAAAAACAACACTGCACTAGTGGCTTACCAAAAATAATAACAATACTGTACAACTAGTGGCTTTACCAAAAATAACACTGGCCAATTAGTGGTTTACCGAAAATAATACTCTTATGCCTGACAGACTAAGACCTAATCCAGTTCACCAACAGTTTAGGCAAGTTCCCATGTGGACAATATGGCGTCACGAGCTGCTCGAGTCGAGAAAGAAGAGTGAAGAATTAATTTAAAACAAATAATTACACTCTCTGACCCTTAAGACCCTTAAGAAATAAAAATAATTATTCAAATAGAGAGCTTCTACAACACCTCAACACAGAGGCAGGAATTTATTACTGTACTCTTTAAAGTCTCAATTTGGAACAAATATTCGTAACCTCGATATCACACGTTACCTGCTCGGGTCAAGAAAGAAGAGTGAAGCCAAAACAGCTGTCTACCCTCCTTCCTTGCTGGACCAGGCGGGAAAGATGCCACACACTTCCACATTAATAAATCTTTATGACAACTTTAAATTTACACTCAACAGATTATTCAATGAAATCTGGTTATCATAAGCCTTACACATAAAATAAGATTCAGTCTTAATTATATCCTCATCATCATATCACAATATTACAACCTCTGTCGTCACTTCCGGTTCCAATATTTATGTATATTTGGGGACGAGATTATCACAATTGCCACATCAACATTGTTACCAACACCCAAAAGTAAGTTTCAGGGTGCAGGCTAAAAATAAGGCAAGAAAGGCAAGATTATTCCTATTTACAATCTTTACACCTATGTTCATTCCGCTTCCGTCGCAAGCTTCATCTCCTAAGGTGAAACAACTTAAGAATTAATTATTAGGAAAATAATAGGAGCGTTACACACGCCCATTCTTAGGAGCTGAAACTTATGGTAGGATTACAAAACATTCCCCAACCAACAATACACAATACTTATCCTAAAACACATCATTCCTCAACTCCAGGTTAATTGCAACATCTTACTAAGCAACATCAGACATTCATCTCATTCCTACCTTCGACTAGAATTAGAATTATAGTAGCTACTCATACTGAACAACACAGAAAATTAAATCGTTATATCATCCCAGTTCTCTCCTCTTAAGGAAAGTTACTCTCATATTGAACCCATCAAAATATATCCTTATATCACCTGACTAAGTTCTCTCCCCTTAAGGAAAGTTACCATTACCTTATTACAACACATTGTCTAATCAACAACACATCAAAATATATAATTATATCACCTGACTAAGTTCTCTCCCCTTAAGGAAAGTTACCATTCACCTTATTACAAGACAATGTCTAATCAAGCATTACATCTTAGATTCCAGCCACTCTCTACACTAGTGATGACAACTTGGGGAACTTCCACCTGGACGTTCCAACCGCCACTCTAACACAACTCAGTCCTACGTTGACAGAAATAAGCGATAGCATTCATTCTACACGTGTGTAACATTCTCTCTCTAGATTCACCCTCTTACTCTTTTCAACAGTTAGAGACTGAAGAGTGCCTCCTCAAGTGATTCTAAGCGCTCACCAATTGGAATGACTGTAGAAGTGAGGACTGAAGAGGCCATGGCAATCGATCACCATGGTAATCATTCTTCGAATTAAAGTCACGATGACAAATCTGTGAAAGACATAGGATTACCTTACACATAAATACTCGTAATTATTAAGAAGACATTTCCCTGAGAATTCGTACCCAGTATTACCAAGAAGAGACGTAGTCTTTAGCTGATCTTCCGATATTGGGAACCAACATTAGGGTTCCTTACACAGAGATACTCCCTGTTCATTCCATTCATACTCATTAACTTTTCTATGCAGACCTTACACATCACAGGATGTTTCTATACCCTTTTAACATTCCTCAATAAGCCTTCTCGGAGGTTGACGGTGGCGGGGAGGAAGGCATTGATCCTCCTCCTCCTCATCCAAGTCCTGAGCTATTTCCACCTCTTCCGCCTCCGGAATAATTTCATGGCGGCTTACATACGGCTTTACTTTCTCAGCCACTCTTTGTATCACTTTCCCTGAGTAGGGGTCCTCGAGCACATATAACTGACCATCCCTTATTGAATCACTGACTCGATAAGGACCTTTCCACTTAGGATTCAGTTTTGTAAAGGTACCAGCCAACGGCATCTCAGACTTCACCCACACCAGACCACCAACAGGTACCTTCTCCGCTTTACGCTTTCGGTTTGCTTCTGCCCGGTACCTCCGCTGTGACTGGACACTAGCTTTCTTTATGAGATGTTTAAGTTTTTGCTTTTCACTGTCTCCGGATGGTACAGTCCTGAGGGGTGGTGGTGACGGTCCGTGGTGGGTGCCTAGCAAAGAATGCAACATATGGGGTAAAACCTGTGCCACCATGCACTGCTAGGTTCATGTGGGTCTGGCACTAGGTCAGCAGTGTAGGCCACCTCAATGGATATCCCTTACATAACTGGGCCAGAACGGTTTTTAGGGTGCGGTGCATTCCCTCAATCAGACCGATTGACTGAGGGTGGTATGGGGTCGTGAAGACAAGCTTACATATCTTAACCCTCTCATATTCTAATAGAAGATATCATTACAAACTTTGTTGTATATACAGTGCATATATTAAATTTCGGTATAATTTACAAAATTACATGGCTATGAAAAATACTTTTCACACATTCTTTTACGTCTCCCATTTTACCCAGCTATGTTACTGCATAATTTCATTTGCTTGTCATTTTCCTATTCATATGTCTACAAGATTTTTCTTTCCTCTTCTCTTTGTCAATTATTTTGTTTAGATGTTTCATTCTCAAGTACACAGATATTTTACAGAACACTATATCTTTGGGTAAAATCAATTCATATACGTTCTATTGTAGAAGCAAGTGAGCTAAAGCAGTGTTTCCCTTGGTGAAGGGAAACACTGCTTTAAACATTTATCTCATTTTAACCAACTGAGAAAAAAAAATGTTTCTGAAAGGAGATAGTGCAAAGCTTACCTCTATTAATCATTTCAGTTCATGATTTGCTTATGCAAACAGTGTCACAATTGCTGGCCTTATTTCCTAAATATGGATATGTTCTTACACTATTTTTTTTTTTTTTTTTTTTAGTATATAGCCACCTATGAAGTGAAGAGCTTCCTCTTCTATCACTGCCTTTGACAAAGATATCTTTACCTTCCAAATCGAAATCGAAGTCCTTAAATAAGATACTAGTTAAGCCCATCTCCACAGCTAGAACACTTTCATCATAGTGTGTATGCTGTTTGTGCAGAAATTTGGCCTCAGTATGACTGGTTATGCAATCATAATTATCTTCCCTCCACAGTAAAAAATGCAAAAGTGGGAAGTGGGGTCATCTCACCCTTATACCAATTGTGTTGGGCAATTTTGGCTCATGATGACATTACATAATATACTCTTTCTTGTATACAGTATTAAGATTAGCATCAGCAGGCCCTAATGGGTCTTATGTCACTCTAGCAGTGTATGAAATCAATGGGTGATAGGGGATATATCTGAGCTGTATGAAGTTAAATGCTGGGCAATAAATTAGTTTCAAACAGAAAACTCTTAAGTAGTGTGACAGAGAATGTAGGGAATTTGCAGAGTTCAGACAGAGAAGGGCCGAGACCCTATGATAGCATTATAAAATTATATTAGTGACAAAATATCACCTACAGTATAAATACAATAAGGTAGGGTCTTGCAAAACATATACAGTACAGTACAGTATAAAGAACTTTATTTCCTATAATAAATTGTTAATATTGTACATGACTCAAAAGACATACTTTTATAACAGCTGGTACAGTATATAATTGTGGATTAAATAAATCAAACTATTTTAGAAGTAAGGATGAGTGTGGTAGCTATAGGTTAATAAGCCTTCTTAGTGTACCGGGGAAGGTGTATGGGAAGATTTTTACTGAGAGACTGATAGAAGTAACAGGGAATAAAGTTAGTGAGGAGCAGGGAGGGTTCAGAAAGGGTAGAGGATGTGTGGACCAGATCTTTGCAATAAAATCAGCAGTGGAGAAATATAATGGGAAGTGTAGGAATTTGTATACTGCCTTCATGGATTTGGAGGAGGCATACGATATGGTTGATAGGAGAGCTATGACAGATGTATTAAGGATTTACGGAGTTGGTGGGCACTTGCT
The DNA here is from genome assembly GCA_033782935.1 of Petrolisthes cinctipes. Classification (NCBI taxonomy): domain Eukaryota; kingdom Metazoa; phylum Arthropoda; class Malacostraca; order Decapoda; family Porcellanidae; genus Petrolisthes; species Petrolisthes cinctipes. Next base: position 1,126,655 of record JAWQEG010000831.1, on the reverse strand, counting down.
GGAGGGGATTGAGGCCTTGTACAGAGAGGCAAAAGCTTGTGTGAGGGTCGAGGATGATTTGAATGAGAACTTTGATATCAGTGTAGGATTGAGGCAGAAGTGTGTCATGTCACCATGGTTGTTCAATATCTTTATGTATGGTTACGTGAGAGAGATGAAGGCAAAGGTGGAGGGCCTGGGTGCAAAACTGAGGTTGAATGGAGTAATTGGTCCTTGGTTGCAAGCTTATTTGCGGATGACACTGAGCTGCTGGCCGAGAGGGAAAGGGAATTACAGAGGGTGGTGGATGAGTTTCAGTCCGTGTGTAAACGAAGAAAACTGAAGGTGAATGTTGGTAAGGGTAAGGTGATGGTATTTGAGAGGACTATAACAGAAGTAATTGACTTTGCTACACCCTACAGAGTGGCTGTGCCAACTGGGACGGAATATGAGATAACTTTAGAGGGTGAGAGGATGGAGGAGGTGAGGGAATTCAAGTATCTGGGAATAGTTTTGTGTAAACATGGAAGTATGGAAGGAGAAATCAGGGAGAGAGCAATGAGGCGCAGGCAGGTCATAGGATCACTGGGGAGGATTATGAAGGTTAGGAGTGTGAGTATGGAAGTGAAAAAGGGACTGAGAAGTAGTATAATCCTGCCAACACTGACATATGCGTCGGAGACATGATCATGGAGTAGGGCTCATCAGTCGAGAATAGGTGCGGTGGAAATGAGTTATCTGAGAGGAGCATGTGGACTTACTAGGTGGGATGGAGAAAGTAATGGGAGTGTGTATGAGAGATGTGGTATGAGTGAGAAGGCAATTGGTATTGAGTGTGGAGTGGTTGAGAGTGTGAAGCGTAATACACTGAGATGGCTTGGTCATGTGGAGAGAATGCAAGGTGTAGAGTTTGTAAAGAAGGTGTACGATAGTGAAGTTGTGGCACCTGGTGTGAGAGGTAGACCTCCGGTTAGATGGCAGAACAGAGTGGAAGAGTATGTGAGAGAGAGAGAAGGGTGAGGGGGGGGAGGGGGGATGGAGCAAGTGAGGAGGGAGTGTTGGAACGGGGGCAGAAGAGTCTCCTTCTGCCGTGGCCACCCCCTTCGTGGGAGTTCCCGGAGGGAACGAGGCGTCGGAGCTACAGATAGATAGAGAGATTTTAGAAAATATGGAAAAAATTAATCAACTTTATAATTTTTAGTATTACTGTAAAAAAATGTTTATCTAATATTAAATATAACATTCCATCTCTTGTTGATATATTTGTTAAATTAACAACAAATATCTGTCAAAGTCAAGTGTGACAATGCAGAAGCAAGGCAAATTTACCTGAATGATGTGTGCATCTTCTAAGTTTATTCTTATAATTTTAAAATTATTAAAAATCAATTATATGGCCAAACCGAAGCACAATGTCGGCAATGCGCTAGATGATGGTAAGCTAAATTCCGACCTATGTTTCAAACAAATCAATTATGTATTTTATATTACCGGTAAGTACAGTAATAGGCCTATACAATATATTTAACAAATCCTACACACCACAGAAATTGGACGTAACCACACCAGTATGTGTCTCCAGACGGATTCGAACCGCTGTGTTAAGACATTAATTAAGCACACAGAGCCTTATGTGTTCGGCCACCGCTGTGGGGACTATAAGAGGTAATTGGAGACTCTTCTAAAGGAGGTGTGTGGCTGGGAGTAGGACTCCTGTCCTAGTTTGGCCATCTGTTTTGGACCACACTTTGTTTTCCCCCAACCATTTTGTGTGGTGGTGTGAGGTGGTGGTAGAGATGATGTGTATACATCCTAACTACCCACTACCTTCTACCTTCCACCACCACAACTCACTCTGTCAGGGTACTTTGGCCACTGCACGACGGCAACGTTGTGGACCACGGCAGTGGATCTGTAAACAAGCAAAATTAATTGGTCTTAAAATTCATCACTGAGGTACTCCAATATTTATAGCAGTGGTTCTTAACCGTTTTGGAGTCACCGAGGTCATCTTTGGCAAGGTCTTCATCACTTATACAGCCTATTGGTTGTATAGTGGATACATATGTTAACTAATTAATATCTAATCCCCATGAAACCTAGGTTAAGAACCCATGATTTATTGTTTTTGCCTTAAAACTATTGATGTTTAGAAATAAAATTCATTTTTTTTTTTTTACAAATAATATCAAAGGATTGGCAATACAGTACTTTTTTTCAAATACTTTTTAGAAAGCTGACAATATTAAAAGACAATACTCAGTGATGTAAGTTTTTACCAAAACAAGGCACCTACCAGAGTTTAACACTTCATCATTCACTTGCTGTTTACACCGTGTCTCATCATGGGAGAACACAGATGAGAAGATTCCCAGCTCTCGTCTCTCTCAGCTGCCCTTAAAGATGTAAAGATTATGTTAGCAGTATTCTTTCAAACTCGCCTCAGATGAATGGGCTCATAGGAAACTACTGTACTGTGCATTTAGAGGAACTCTACTTCTTGTGTACAGTCACTACAAATGAAAAGGTCACAAGGCAAGGAGTCTTATCACAGTTTGAATAAAACAGCCAGTTACAGAACAAACATTGAATAAAACTTTTTCCTGAAAACTTTGCTACATTTACAGCATAAAAGAATATCATAAAAGTCGTTATTTGCACGGGTTAGGTAGGATGGACTAACAGGAATTGTTTGCTTAAGAATGCATAACTGGGTAATTATGACCAACAGCAAAGAAGCTTGTGAACCAACAAAGATGAAACAATGTTAATATATTACTCAACAATCAGGTCTACTCCAAGTAACTCTAAGGGTTTCTTGACCTTAATGGGACACATTTCTGGGGCCTGAATCTTCAGTGTTGTAAACATCTGGCACTGACTTCAAGTAGCAATCTGGGAAAAAATTGTAAAATTACTAGAGAGCAATACAGCATTGGGATTAGAGAGTAATGCATTCAATATTTAATGAACACTTTACTAGAATCCCACTCATTTCATATACACTTATCAATGTATTTGTGTCATGTTATGATCTACACAAGAAACACATACATAATGCTGGATGTCCTGTGTCATACTTCTCCAACAGGCAATAGTACACCTTGGAGATGTTCTCTTATGTTACATTCCAGACACTGTGCCCTCCAACAGGACTGCTGTGGTACAGCTTGAAGACTATGGGCAGGTAATCAAAATTCCTCAGGACCTTCCTTCTATCTGCAGCTTGTTTGAAATACAGCATCTTGTCTGAAAGTACAATAATGAAAGTAAAACATAAGTGAGTTAAGAAATTCCATGTAAAATCCATATCACATTAATAAGTACACACACAAGATTCTCCTCACTTTCTTTTTATAAACATACCAATTTAATAAATACAGTTCCCTACCACTTAAGAAAAAGGATTTAATACATAAGAATCAAGGAAGTTTGTGACATTTAATTTTCTCATAAACATTAAGAGTTATATTTCCATTGGTAAATCTTATCTCAACTATCCACCTGGGTGAAGAAGTCCATTATCTGTGTTCCATTCATACTTACTGTATATACCACCCACGAGGGTGACAAAAAAAAAAAAAAAAAAAAAAAAAAAAAAAAAACGAGATGGGAGAGTAATTTCTCTATACCGTACTTTACTGTCTAGTTTCAACACCACAATCTAAAGGGATGTCAGACAGGACAACTCCTACAAAATAGTATAAAATTCCTCTTTCCATGTGGTAAGTAGATATTTAATTAAGTAAGTAAATAATTATAAATAAGAGAATAAAACAACAGTACAAACACTGATTGGGTTTAACCTTAGATGTTTGTCAATTTCATATAAAAACTGCTGACAGGTTGTTCCCACAGATCTACAAACATAGAGCGATCGACCCTGTGTCAAGAAAATTGACAATATGGTTCGTAAGGGAGGTAAAGTCAAGTTGAGGGATTCGCTAGGGTTTTCGAGATAAGTTCATGGTTGGTAATGTAATGCTGTGTCGAGCTGTTGAATTGTCTATTGGGGAAATGAGAACCGATGTGTGAAAAGCAAGCGAGAGGAGGGTAGAGTTGGTCTGACACCCGGACTGGACGGTTGGTGCTAAGTGTAGTCCTGTGCCCTGCCCGTCCTGGGGTGGGATCTTCAAAGCATCGTAACCGCAGTTATGATTCTCGTAGCGCCATATTTGCTCGTAAGTTGCTCATAACCGCTACGATCGTATCTTCAAAGCCTCGTAAGGGAGTTTCCGTCCGCCATTATGCGCCATATTTGCTCGTAGCGCTACGAAAACTGAAAAGCACCCTTTAGGCTGATAGCAGGGTCGCGTAGTCGATAAACATCCCGTAAATAGTGAGATTTGAGTTTATTTACACTTGGCGCGGCCGACACAGGCGACATAATGGTTGTTGTTGTTGTCACTTATCGGTAAATATAAACAAGAGGAGGGGATTCAGTGAGCAGCTTAGGAGAATGGAGCTGCAAGTGTCAATTTAAACTGATGCACTGTGAAATAGAAAGTTACAAATACTTTTTTTGTGTATCATTACTTTTGGAGTGTTTAAGAATAATAGGATATAATGGTGACTTACTAATTGCAGGAAAGTGGCTTCCAGTTACCTGCAAACAAAGCAGAAATTCTTCATTGCATAGTTAGACCTAACTTAATCCATGTGTTATGTGTGCACATCTTTAATCCATAGTCCTTTGCATGAAGTGGATATTCTTAAGGTTAATAAACTTTCTTTATGATTGATTGACTTTCTAATGAAAATATTACAAGCACATTAATGTGATGTGTGAGCTGGTAACATTTTAATAACTGGAATTATATACCTACTGATATATACTGGAGATGTGTAAAAGGTTGATCATATTCCCGAATCTAAAGACAAAAATATGTCTCAGAATTAACTAATGCAAATATTATCATGTTGTAAAAGTCTCAATAACATGTACCGTACATGAACCTTTCCAACCAATTCAATTAATTTTATTGAACAGTATAATTTAATACATAATTTTCACCTGTTCTCATATTTCATAAGACTGGTATTTTTCTAAAATAAATGCTTTTCAACAGCATATAACAAATATGTGACTGGTATTGGTTTTTCTAAATGTTTTAATTATAGACTATAAAAAAACCTACATTTTATTTATATATGACACCTGTAAAGTTTACAGAAATCCATGATACCTCCCTAGCTATTTGTACAATTAGTTTCCTGCATTATCACAATTCATTACATTATAATATTTATTATATACCTGAGTAAAAACCTGCAAATTTATGATATTGGAAAGCTGTTTGAACTCATGTACTTTCCAACAATGACTGAAAACAAAAAAACACCAATTCCTTAATGACTACAGTACTTGTTTGGCACTCTTCACATTGCTTGGACATATCACAAATATGGCAGAGAAATTATTAAAATACAATAAGATTAAAGCCACAGTACGGCATAAGTATATCCTTATAGTTAATCTTCGAACCTTGATATGTAAATAAAACTAAGACATTAATATTATTAGCCAAAGATAAGAATGCATGAAAAAAAAGTTGATTTTACTCAAAGAATAATAAATCTAACATGAAATGTGAATGTTAAAAGCTATAATTGAAAGACAAAATATATAATGAAAATAAATAATGTAATTTCTTAAAAAACATAAGCAGAAGTTAACAATAATTTAGATTGAAACTTACACACAAACCACACAACTAAAAACATACTTGCACACTAATAACTCTGTCACAAAATATAACCCAACTTAAACCACACTAATCATTAAAAAAAAAAATCACACACACACAACAAAACACACTTGAAAACAAATCACCTTTTCTCGATAGCCTTTTTAATGTTCATCAAAGTTTCTGATATTTTGGCTATATTTTCTGCAAGATCCATCAAAATATCCCTTATAGTCTTATGGACAACTAGTATATCTGGAGCTAGCGTAGCTTCCAGATGAGCTGTCACACCTCCAGCTGACCTAGAGGAAGGGCGACTTGAGGCTACAGAGCTGTGGTACGAATGCTCCTCACTTGGTGGTAGGTTTTACCAGCTTCGGCAAGCTGTCGCCAGTCAAAACCTCACAGTCTTCCACTGTAACTGGCCCGAAGTCCTGCCAACTTGGCCCAGGTCTAGGTGAAGGGGCCCTTGATGGCAGTCCTGGGTCATCCACATCACCTTATTATGAAATTATGAAAATTAGCAACTTTCATATAATTTTAGAGAAATATTAAGGATTATCGTTATGAATTAAAATTGTAAAGTCACTCTTAAAGAAAGCAGTATATAATTAGTCATACATATAAGTACAGCAGCAGTACTGCAATTTTTACTTGGTTAAAGTACTCATATGATACATATGGAATCTAACAAAGCATCACAAATTTAGTTTTGATTAACATGGCTCCAATTTTTTCGACTACATGAACTGCTAACAGGAGTTATTTATATGATACACAAAATGTATAAATCACTATGTACTTGACTCCTGTATATTGGGTCATCACTGTACATGTACCGTATTTACTGAAGGTATGGATATATGAAAACATCTTGTATATTTGTTCCTAGGACTAAGGCCTTATGATTTGCACTGTTTAACTATGAATGGAATTGAGAGGTAATACTGCTCAAAATGTATGTTTTATATATATAAACTCTCAACGTAATTACTTCACATAGTGCCAATGAGGGAAGATTTCCATATTACTAGCCTAGATGAACAGCAGGATATTTTTTACTGTTATATACTGTACATACTGCCTGGGTCTTGGAGTCCACAGAAATACCCGACACTTGCTCTTCTTTAATGACTTGAGCCATAGCCTCTTCTATGTGGGTGAATGTCTTTGTGTCACTAGTGTCAACACCTGAAATATAACGAAAAATGGTAAATAATTCAATAACAAAGCAGAACCAAGCAGAATAAATTACAATACCTGCTGGTTATCGTATTAAAATGGTACTGTATCTAAATCAGGCAATGGACACTCCCCCCCCATCCTTCAACCTATGTGTGCCCATGCCAACAGCCGAATCCATAATATAAATAATGCTTATATAATTTATTTCCTTGATCTGTCTTTCAATAAAACTGTTTGAAGTCTTAGTTATTATATTGCACTTGCCAGATTTCACTACATATGGTATATTTCTGCCTGTTACTTGGTAATGGCAATCAACTGTACAGATTTTGAGATTAATATAGAAACTACTGTAGGTAGGTGTACAGGAAATAAAACAGTGACAGTAGAAGTTAAAATAATATTATGTCCTCCCAGTCAATGTCTTTGATTTATTTTCATGACAACCAGCTGCCAGTAAACTATTTGTATCATGCTGTTCTTGATTTACAGTACGTAACCTAACCTATCTTAAACTAAACTAGCCAAACCTAACCTAACCCAAAATCTATATACAATATACCAGTGACTGGCGTGATATTAAAAATATGCCCGGGGGGGGCAGCTGCCTTATCTCCACTGTTGTGTTAAATGTTTATCAACACAGTATAATAATTCACTTACCTGTCTTTTGCTGTAATTCCTGTCTGATGTAACTTGGTGACTGTGTCATCTCTATCAGCTGGTGGTGTTGACATCTGAGACAATGTTTATTTGTTGACATTGTAATACTACGTTATGATTGGCTTACAGTACCAAGGACATATTGTTTCCTTCATTGTGATTGGGTGAGAGCCAGTCAGCTGGGTGGCGGGATGAACAAAACACACGGAACGAAACGGGCAGCGACGCTCGCTACGAGGATATCATCGTGAGCTACGAGGGAGGTTATGAAGCTTTGGAGATACCAACTTATGATCCTCGTAAGCCACGATCAAATATGGCGGCTACGAGATAGTAAAGGTGATCGTAGCGCCACCAACTTACGATGCTTTGAAGATCCCACCCCTGGCCTCAGTGTGATATCATACAGTAGCTGTTGTGAAGTGAATCCCCGTATAGTGAGTGGGTATAGGGGAAGTGTCTTAAGTCGCTGTGGTGTTGCAGTAGCCGTACAGGGTGGTGGGGCTGGAGAGGGACAGAGCGGGCAGGGCAAGTAGGTGTTCAGTGATTGGTTTTGTTGCACTACCGCCGTACCAGGTTCGTGGGTCAGCCGGCTCTCCTCGTTTGTTATTAAGGTATGATTAAGTATTTACATGTTGCTATTTATTAAGGTATGATTAAGTATTTACATGTTGCTATTAATTTAAGGTATGATTAAGTATTTATATTTTGTTATTAATTTAAGGTAGGATTAAGTAGTTACATTTAGTTATTAATTTAAGGTGTGATTAACTATTTACATTTTGTTATTAATCTAAGGTATGATTATTTACATTTTGCCAATAATTGCAAGGTAGGATTAAGCATATATATTTGTTGGTAATTTAAGGTACGAGTAAGTAGCTACATGTTGCTAATAATTTAAGGTAGGATAAAATAGTTACATTGTATTCGTTTGTTAAGGTAGAATTAAGTAGCCATTGTTATGGTTATGTTCAAGGTATAAGAGTATCTGGTTTGGGTTAAGACTTTTTTATAAATAAATCTATTTGAGGACAGAGAGTATGTTTGATCACTTTCGAGAACGTGGGTGGAGGAAAGGGGTGTGTGTCATGAATCTGTGACACCCTGTGTTATTAGATAGGGGAGGAGTGTCACCACAGGCGATCGCTCTATGTGTATAGATAGCTCTGCGCTTCGAACTCCCGTACGTACAGTCTGTTACAGTTCCGACTGGGCCACCCAGTATCGAGAGATCGTAGATGTGGCAGCAGTGTGTGTGTGTGTGTGTACTCTCCCTCTGTAGTGAACATGACTCTGCCTCAAAGTTCATTCCATAGATGGCGCTGTGTAGTTGTGGAAGGAATGTGGACTGCAGGGTTGAAGTTTCGGGAAACATCTATGCTCGTGCCAATGAGTCATGAGCTCTCAGGCAGAGTGGTTGAGGAATGCTATTATGGAAATTTAACAACTATATTACACAATGAGCAGGTGAAGCTAAGGTAAAGTTGTTCGTAGCCTGAACAGAGAATATTTTTTCTAAATGCATTTCATGTTTAGCATGCAACATTGCATTGTTTTCTTGTTTTTCTACCAACTCGAGCAGATCGAGCAGATAGGTTGTTTGCTTTGGCCATCATATTTTGGTAAGCATTATTTGATGTTCACCTCTGATTTTGTATTTTATTTGTAAGTCACATTACAGTGTATTACATGCATAGTAAAATTCCTTCATTACTAAATACTCCTTCTCTCTCTCTCTCTCTCTCTCTCTCTCTCTCTCTCTCTCTCTCTCTCTCTCTCTCTCTCTCTCTCTCTCAAATAAACACTATCTTATCTTATCCAGTCTATTTAGATATGAAATCGTATGGATATTTAGGACCAATTCCACAGTTGTTCGTTGTAGTTTGTTAGCGCCCAAACGAAAGAATCTAAACTGTGTAAATGACTTTTGACTGGTTTATTGGATTAATCTGATGAGTAAAGTTTACAGATATTATAATAATACTAGTGCTTGATAGTTTTGGTGAATAGGTATACTCAGCTTTTGGGAAATAACGAAGGCTTACGAGTGTGTTTGGGGAGGAATCTGACAAACAAAATGACTATGTGGGACCAGCCCTGACTCCTTGACATTCTACGTTAAACAAATAAGTGTCGAAATATGTGATCTTTTTGCCAATGATAGATTCTTCTTCACCTCCTTCTAAATTCTTCACTTTTCTTATCCTGTTCTTTCTTCACCTTTCCCTCATCTCCACCTCTTCTCCCTTTCTCCTTTAGACCCCGTAGGGAGGTATTGCTTGTAGTGATATCGGCAATACTTTAAGGGTATTGGCGCCCCTTCGGCCCCAGCCAATCTCTTCCAGTTATTCAACTGTCTCTTTTCTTTCTATTTCCTTCCTGCTTGCTGTCCCACCTCTTCTATCACCTTCTTCTGGCGCTATATGATCTCGATGTTGCAGCGCCAAAAATCAATCAATCAATCAATCAATTTGCCAATGATAATGAACTGGCATTGATTGTTAAATTAACTGGGTTATGTTTATTTAGAAGCCACACCTGAATGGGGAAGAGGGATCACTCCTAGCGACCAAAAGTGTGTTTAACCTCCTAATAGATTACCCCGATTTTTGCTAATTAACCTTTTGTAGTGAAAAATAGTGTGTGCATAACAGTAGGTGTTTTACCAAATTTGCACATCGTTCACATAATGATTGATTTATTCCAGAGATAACGGTGTGTGGCTGTGGGGAAGAGAAGGGCGAAGTTTCGGAAAGTAGGTGGGCAAGGTGAAGTTCACTGGAAGGCACCGGTTGAGCACACGGATACGTAGGGTCATTACTTTAGCTAGGAATGTAGTTTGCCAGTCAGTATTTGATGAGCGTTTCAGAGTAACGACTCCTTATAATGATAAAAACCTAAAGATTTTTATTACTTTGTTTATTGTATCACCCGTTACCATAAATCCTACGAATTATGAAATTACTCCGAAACTATCCCTCTCGCATATTCTGTGTATCTTTTTCTCGAATCATCAAGTAATGAATGGATAACGTTAGCTACACAAATTAAAGAAGAATGTGTCTAAATTGACATTACCGATATCATGCTGTATGTGTAATAATCCTAAAGAAAATTAGCTCCTAGTAAAAGTCAGACAGAACAAGTGATTAAACCAAGATTTACTTGCATTATAAAGAAATATGAAATATTCGCGTCCGTGCCCGAGATCACATCTTAAAACACGCTACACACTCAGAGGGACCCCTATTCGGAGGCATATTTTTCAAGTCTGACCTGGTCAATGCAATCCGTTCAGTTAGGTTAGATTAAGTATGGTTGGGTTGAAATGCAGTCAAGTAGGTAAAATGAGCTGGGAAAGACATTGAGACTATTTAAAAAATTTCCTATGGTTACTTTTATTCCTATATGTTAGGAGCAATTTTCCTTCATTTTGTCCCAGCACCTCTTGCTCTCCAGCCAAATTCGAGAAATATGCTAACCAGCTGTAAAATCGGCGGTTGAACCCTCGTTGGCCGGGAGAAAGATAAAACTCTCGTTATTCTCTACTTTCGTCATCTTACAGGTTCATAATTTCAATAGACAGGAACACTCTATAAATGTAAATAGGCAAAGTAGGAGTTATACAATCCTTGACAACCCAACAACATTAATTTAAACAAAATATTTTTTTATTTACATTGACAATTAATATCCAGTCCAGCCACCTTCCTTCTCTATGACGGCACGCAGTCTATCGGGCACAGAGGCCACAATGCGTCGAATTTGTTAGGTTTGTTGCGGAACATCTCCCACTGAGCCTGGGTATGAGCCATTAGTGCCTCCGGTCTCCGCTCCACTATCTCTGGCTCCCAGCAGTTGACCATATTAGCCCACACGTTCTCTATGGGGTTCCAATGAAGTTCACCTTGCCCACCTAGGCTACTTTCTGAGACTTCGCCCTTCTCTTCTCCACAGCCACACACCGTTATCTCTGGAATAAATCCATCATTCTGTGAACGGTGTGCAAATTTGGTAGATCACCTACTACTATGCACACATTAATATATCTATTAGCAAAACTTGGGGTAATCTATTAGTAGGTTAAACACACGTTTGGTCGTTAGGAGTGATCCCTCTTCCCCGTTCACCTGTGGGTTCAAAACAAACATAACCCAGTTAACAATCAATGCGAGTTGATTATCACTGGCAAAACGATCGCTTATTTCGACACTAGTAATTTGTTTATTAACGTAGAATGTCAGGGAGCCAGGACTGATTCCACAGTCATTTTGTCAGAGTCCTCCCCAAACACACTTGTAAGGCTTCGTTATTTCCCAAAAGCTGATTATTCCTATTCACCAAAACTATCAATTGAGCATTTGTATTATTACAATTGCTGCATACTTTACTCATCAGATGCTTCCAATAAATCAGACATAAGTCATTTACACAGTTTAGTTTCTTTCGTTTGGGCGCTAACAAATCACAACGAACAACTGTGGAATTGGTCCTCACTCTCTGTCCGATTTCATTAGTATAGAGATAGGATAAGATAGATGGTGTTTATTTCAGAGAGAGAGAGAGAGAGAGAGAGAGAATTACAGTTGACTTTAACATTTTTATTACGAGAGAGAGAAAGTATTTAGCAATGAAGGAATTTTACTATGCATGTAATACATAGTAACCTGACTTACAAATAAAATATGAAATCAAAGGTGATCTCAAATTATGCTTACCAAAATATGATGGCCAAAGAAAACAACCTATCTGCCCGATCCTAGTTGGTAGAAAAACAAGATAACAATCGTGGCAACGAGACGTGAGCTCTGTCAGAACGGCTGAACAATGTTGCATGCCAAACATGATAACCATTAAGAAGAAATATTCACTTTACCTTAGCTTCACCTACTCATTGTGTAATATAGTTGTTAATTTTCCATAATAGCATTCTTCAACCACTCTGCCTGAGAGCTCATGACTCAATGGCACGAGCATAGATGTTTCCCGAAACTTCAACCCTGCAGTCCACATTCCTTCCACAACTACACAGCGCCATCTATGGAATGAACTTTGAGGCGAGTCATGTTCACTACAGAGGGAGAGTGTTGACGATCCGTATAATTTTCGAGCACACACACACACACACTGCTGCCACATCTACGATCTCTCGATACTGGGTGGCCCAGTCGGAACTGTAACAGACTGTACTTGTATAGTATGTTTCTATCCACAGTTATTGACATTTCCCTGATTTGTAAAGCATTGTATCTTGTTATTTAATTATGCAGGTTTTGTTAAATCAATTAACAAGACTAAGATAATGTCCATACGGAAAATTATGCAAAGAAATTAAACTTAAACTGGTTTATTAAACAAGACAAATATATATAACTGTAATCTGTCTCCCTCTCCCTACACTTACCTTACATACATACATACATACATATTACTCTAGTGTGACATTCATACATACATACATATTACTCTAGTGTGACATATATACATACATACATATTATTCTAGTGTGACATACATACATACACACATTCTAGTGTGACATGCATATATGCACACATATTACTCTAGTGTGACATACATTCATACTGAACAATGTGAACATAAAATACTGATCATAATAGAGATTAAGTACGTTGTATATATATATTATAAGAAGGTGACTGTGGATGAGAGCCAACGATAGTTTTGTTTATCCAACTCATTTCACCTATTAACCGAAATGTATTTATATTTAATCAGCTATTCACTGATATATCGGTTAAAGAAATACTTATTCATATATTGTGAGTCACTATAATGTAGTTAATATACCATATCATCAATGAAAGACCGAATAAATGAAATAATATCTTACCCTGGCATAAGCTACCAGGGCTGGCGGGTTGAGGGGAAGGGCACTTATCATGGCCGCCAACCCACTTCCGGTGGTGACACGCCAGGGGGGGGTGGGGGTTGCGCGCTCTATGTGTATAGCTCTGTGGTTGTTCCCCAAACAGGTACCTAATGTATAATATATTATAAAATAACTTGCCTGCTTCTTTCCACTCAAAAGATGATGAACTCCTCCATATACAATACACTTCTTCTCAGCTTTGGTGAGTTCATCTCCATCAACATGTTGTTTTGTCTACAGTAGGCAGGATCGACTCCAAGCGAATGTATATCAGTGTTACAATCACTGTTTTTTTGGGTGGATTGCCTTTTCAACGGCCTATCTCTCTTTCTCTTTTTCTTCTTTGTGTTGCCTGATTCTAGTTTTGCTCTTTGTTTTCTCTCATTATCCACATATTATACACTAGCTGCTCCGCCGCCCTTCGGGCGGCTAGGAGCCGCTAGCTCCTGCGGAGGGCTGGCGGCCTGCGGCCGCCCTTCCACCGCCCTTCGGGCGGTTTGGAGCAGATTGGGCGGTGGGTGGATAGAAGGAAGGGAAGGAGGGAAGGAAGGGGGAGAGGGAGGGATGGTTTAGTGGTTAGATAAAATAAATGGATGGATGGATGAATAGTAATAGAGGTGGGTGGGTGAATAATTGGAGGTATTAGTCGTTTTTAAATGTTTATTATATCAATCTTTCTCCCTCATTCAATAACTCCATCATTCTAATATTAGCATAATTAATAATATTTCCTTCTTTTTCTATTAATAGCGTCACTAAGCATTTTACTGAAGTGCCTCCTGGTAAACGACATTTTTCACGACTCCGGTTGACGACATCACGTAGAGATTCTTCTCATCGGCGACTCGACTGCAGCCCACATAGAGTTGACCGTGGGAGAAGACCTGGTCCTTAAGGTTGAGGCCAACTACTTTCAGGGACTGTCCTTGGCTTTTGTTGATTGTCATGGCATAGCTTAGACGAATAGGGAATTGGAGACGTTGGAACTGAATTGGACAATCTGAGGGCCTCAGAGGGATTTTTGGAATGAAGACATCTTCGCCTTTACCTTTGCCAGTCAGGATTGTGGCCTCCACCAGACGTGGCATCATTGTTTTAACTCTTAATCTTGTGCCATTGCAAAGTTTTGGTGGGTTCAGGTTTCTAAGAAGCATTATCGGACATCCCAACTTCAGTTCCAAATTGTGAGGTGGCATCCCTGGTGGATCTAGACTGTTCAGGAATTCTGCTGGGTAGTTGACCACTTGATCATCGTCGGGCACTGTATCAACTGATTTGTACTTCATTGACCTGCCAGGCTGAGCATCCAGAAGTTTTTGGTTGATGTTGTTGACAGCTTCATTCTTTGGAGCTAGGATAGCTTCCACGTTTCGTTATTTGTGGTTTCGTTGTATGTGAAAATAAATATGGCAATAATGAAAATAAATGTGACAAAAGTAAAATAAATCGTGAAAATAAATATGGCAATAATGAAAATCAATTTGACCAAAGTGAAATTCTATATGACAATACTGAGAATCGATATGACAATGGAATCAATCATAAAAATGCATAAAATTTAATAATAGGTTTAATAATAGGTAAAATATATCGTGAACGACAATATACTTACTGAGATAACGCATAAACAAATCGAATAATATCCGTGCTAAAATATGTTCATGAGCTGTTGATTAAAATAAATATGGGAATAATGAAAATCAATTTGACAAAAGTAAAATAAATCGTGAACGACAATATACTTAGTGAGAAAACGCATAAACAAATCGAATAATATCCGTGCTGTAGCCTAAAATAGTTTGAGTGGCGTGAGAGGGGAATGGTTAACTCGTCATATTTACGCTCTCATTTTTAGGGGGGTTTTAGGGGTAACAACTTTATTACTCATGGCGCTGCAGTACGCAAGCCAGTGGACCTAGGAAACTTTAGTTTACAGATTCTGGTGTGTAAAATCAAGCTCTACAAATCTGTAAGAAAAAATTTACCTAAATGAAAGTTTAAAATTGACCGTGTTTTTGCGGAAGGCTGAACAGTGGTATGGTGATTCCGTAGATTTTTTCCCCTGTAATTTATTATTATTTCGCTAGCACGTTTCGTTATATGTGGTTTCGTTGTATGACCCCCCCTAAACCTGAAGGGGATCAAGACTCACCTACATGCAAATTTTGAGGACTCAAAGTTGGACGGTTTAGGCGTGCATCGCGGACACACACACACACACACACACGCAGACAGAATCTTGGCTTTATGTATATAGATTATTTCATTTATCTTTTCTGTCTCTTTTTGGCTGTCTAGCTCAAACAAAGCTTTTCCAATGATTCTGTCGTTATCTTCAAAGAAGTGTACATTTTTGCTAAATTGGCAACTCTGCTCTCTTGCCGTCGTGACTCGTGCGCCTGGCACCATTAAGCCCCCACGCATACGCAGTTGATGGGTTCCAGTGGGGTTCCACTTGCTACTGCTACACCGGGCTTGTTTATATTGCAGGCATTTTGCAGCTTCTTTACAATTCGTTCATCTAAAGCATTACGCTTCCTTAGATTTATGATGCTAGCCCTATGAATCTGGTTCTCAGCGATAGCATGGTTGGAATAGGGTAAAGTTTTACCAAAACCTTCGCCTGGTGATGGTGATTCAATATATATTTGGGTTCTGGATGTAGGTGAAATCGTTTTGGAGTTATAAGCGGACAAACAGAGACAGTGTGCCATTTATTGTATATATTAAAGCCAAAAATTTCTAGTTGTGCAACTAATCCCCAATTTTTTTGTAAACGGTCAGAATTCTTTCATCTCGCCCTAACAACAGTGTTATTACTCAGGGCTCTATCTTATCACCAACTCATATTCTGCATTTTATTATGAAATTCTTTTCACCCTGTCAACATATATGCCAATGATTCCACCCTACATTATTACATTGCAGTGATGATGTAGTTAAATAAATCCATAAAAAATGGAAATATCCTACATTTAGCAAATATGTATGACACTAAGAAATCATTGTCAAATTATTAATATTTAAATCTTCCTTCCAGAAGAGCACACGTTGGTGGACGGCAATATGTTGAGCTGTCGGTCGCCAAATACTTTACCAGGATTGATGGAACTTCACCGATATATATTGGTAGGGAAGACATTATATCATTTACAGCGGGCTGGCCAATACCGCACGACGCTCCCTATAAGCCTGTCTTTGACAAAACTATAATGGCCATAACTGAGGTGAGTTATAAGTAGAAGACTGTCAAAATGATCATGCTAAAAGAGTAGGAAAATATTTCTGAGCCGTCAGAACTTGTATACTGTACGAAATATTTATGTCAGTAATTAAAATGTTATGCACGGTTCATGGATCGGTTTTTAATATTGATAAAACAATTCATGGCTACTCTATAGCCTAGAAGGTATATTGAAATGTATCATTTTGTTGGCCTGTAGCTCAACATGCAAACAATAGTCTTGCAAGCGAAATAAGATGGCTTATTTTACAGTGCAAAGTTTCACAGAGATCATAACACTTAAAGAAGTGCATACTGGATTAACGTAGGTGGATATAGGAGAGAAGAAATGTGATGATTTGAGGCGAGGGTGAGGGGGAAGAGGGTAAGACAAATGAAGGTGATTCGTTGAAAAGTAATAACAAACAAATATAATTAGAATGTCTGTTAAATATAAATATGAAGTTCATACATGAATCCACCTAACATATTTTTACAATCGAATATTCATATATTTAATTATCAATAAAACAAAATCATTGCACAAATATTAGCCTTCGAGAGAGAGAGAGAGGAGTAGGTGAGGCAGTGCTTATAATTCTATTTATAATTCTGGTTAGAATGCCTTTTACTAATAATTATTGAGTTTCAGTTTCAGGCCTTGTATTTTCTTAGGTTGATAATTCTGGTCATTTGTAAAAGATCTTTCTGTATGGGTCGCGAGAATGATGTCATAGTAAATACTGGGTCACGACTGAAAAAGTTTGAAGAACCCTGCTTTAAACTATTGGTGATTCGATACCGTTCACAGTGTATGCTTCATTCATTCCTCCTGACACACGTCTTCTCTACCTGATCATTCGTTACCCTCCTAATTAGCTCCGCCCACATTTCTCTCCTCTTCTCCCACTAACATCCCCCCTCCCTCCACCTGCAACTGTTACCAGATCAGATGAGGCCCAAACCAAGTCGCTGGTGGATTGGGTGTGGACACTTGATCTGTCCGGAGCTGTACCAAGCGGCAGTTATGCAGAGTGTACAAGCCGACCTCTCACAAGAAACAGCAGAAGGGTGACAAGTGCACTCGTAGAGTGTAATCCATTTACCGTACATTAGTTGTGTTATTTTAATGGATATTTATTTTTCAGGCTGGGCTTTACGAACAGTGGAGGAAATTATATCTAGAGGATGTAGGTCGCATTAGCAGAGTGAAACAACGCGATGAGCTGAGGCGAAACAATCAAGAATTAAAACCGAGTGACGGTCAAACGAAACCCACTAGAGGCCTAACCATCACACATGTGCAAGGACCTCTGCTTCTACTTCTGTTAGGCCATGCTATTGGTTTAGTTGTTGTTGTAGCAGAAATAACGATGGCGACAAAATATTCAGACATGAAGTAAAAAAAGACGCAATTGCAATAATCAAGAAAACTGTATGCTGTGCAAAATAAATATGTTATCGAATAGGGAACCCTTTTGAAATGATTGAATACTGAAATATTAAACATTTATAAAAACATTTTTACTAGAGCCGAAAATTAATACAAACATTAGATAAATGTTATTTATTCTTATGTCATTAATAATTTATTGGATGGAAAAAAGGAGTTAGGAAACACGTAGCCTATATCACCTGAGTTTTTGTCACCCCTTATTACTTAAATTACTTATACCAACAATTCTATGCATCCTGTTAATTTGCTTCAAATCTTTGTGTGGATGGAAGGTGTGCATAAAAGACTGACTGAGTGATATTAAAAAAAATATATATGTTTTTTATTCCATTCATTGCAATCTCTTGCACTGGTAATCTTAGAACGAGTTCCCTTATTTTCTTTGCATTTCGTACAGCTTATATCCTCTGTAAGTGGGATGTGGTTTAGTGGACTGCAGCTCCAAAAATATACTAAACAGTGCAAGCTATATCAGTTTGAAGCCCTTCTAAGTGTCTTGGATCTCATGTCGAACAATGTGGAATAAGAGGGGGGAGAGAGAGGCCCCAAGTTAGGAGCCAAATTTGTGATTAAACTTCACTTTAATAATTATTAATATTATATTACTTACCCAGCAATTTTAAATTAGAGATGAGATGCCAGTTGGTCACGACACCACTGTGCTACGTACAGTCTCTTAAATAATTCTAATATTCATTTATTACTTTCTAATATTCACTTATTACTTAGCCTCTTAAGGTCGATGGGCCACGCTCATGGCGCTGAAGAAACTGTGCGTTCGATCTGATGAGCCACGATCTCGCGCGGGCTATAAAAAACAGCATGGCCCATGTACAGTCGGCAGCATAAGTTCGCTTCATTTCCACCTGCGTATGTATTAGCTATAATGATGTTGTAATACAATTTTAATGCAGAGATGACAGATATAGTTCTCATATGGTAAATTACGTATGTTATTGGAATAAAAACTGGTTCAGAATGCAACTATCTGGTCATATTAGCAATATTAAATACACGAGATGGACGCGAATTTATGCTGCCGACTGTACAGCTCCGAAGAGATCAAGCGTCCACACTTCTTACACCAGCGACTTGGTTTGGGCCTCGTCGGATCTGGCAACAGTTGCAGGTGGAGGGAAGGGGGATGTTAGTGGGAGAGGAGGAGAGAAATGTGGGCGGGGCTATATAGGAGGTAATGTGGGAGGGTAACGAATGATCACGTAGAGCAAACGTGTGTCAGGAGAAATGAATGAAGCATACACTGTGAACAGTATCGAATCACCAATAGTTTAAAGCAGGGTTCTTCAAACTTTTTCAGTCGTGACCCAGTTTTTACTATGACATTCTCGCGACCCATACAGAAAGATCTTTTACAAATGACCAGAATTATCAACCTAAGAAAATACAAGGCCAGAAACTGAAATGCAAGAATTATGATAAAAAGGCATTTAACTAGAATTATAAATAGAATTTGTGCAATGATTTTGATTTATTGATAATTAAATCTATGAATATTCGATTATAAGATTATGTAAGGTGGATTCATGAATGAACTTCATATTTATTTTATTATCATGAACATTATTTTTCTATTTTATTCACGTATTTATTTTTGTGAGCCTGCGACCAGTTTGGAGGAATTCGGAACCGGTCGTTTGAAGAACCCGAGTTTAAAGAACTGCATACTGCATTAACGTAGGTGGATATAGGAGAGTAGAAATGTGATGATTTGAGGCGAGGGTGAGGGGAAAGAGGGTAAGACAAATGATGGTGATTAGATGAAAGGTAATAACAAACAAATATAATTAGAATTTCTGTTACATTATATCCTTTAAATAAAGGCACTGTCTTTTGTTCACCATCGTAGTGGGATAGACTACTGATTATATATTATCCTTTGGATATTAGACAGCTATCCCTGTATTCCTTTTATCCCTCGTGCTTGCCCAGTGGGGGGTATTGCCTCTAATGATGTGGGCAATACTTTAAGGGTTTTGGCGCCCCTTCGGCCCCAGCCACTAGCTTTTAGTTCTACAACTATCCCTCTTTTCTTTCCAATTCCTTCCTGCTTGCTGTTTCGCCTCTCTGTCACCGTTTTCTGTCGCTATATGACCTCGCTGTTGCGGCGCCTAATATCAATCAATCAATCAACCTCTACATATTGAGAACCAAAATGCGATCAACAACATAATCTCAGCCGCAGTTTTTCGAATCATATAATTGGACTATAAGTGATACTGTAATATATATAGCCTATGCATAAAATTAGTTTATTGAAAACGCTATATAGCGGCGCCTATTGAAGTTTAACATAGGTTATTTTTAAGGAAATGCATATTTAGAAGAAAAAATACTGGGAAATAGCTTATATGTTGACAAATATGATTATTAAAGTTAGAAAATTAAACCGTCCTCTGCCGAATTAAAAAAAAAAAAAAAACAGCTGGGCTTGGGAGAAGGTGATAAATAGGGTGGACTACAAGCACAAGGGATTTGATTGATTGATATTAGGTGGGGCAACAACGAGGTCATAGCACCAGGAAAAGGTGATAGAGAGGTGTGACAGCAGGCAAGAAGGAAATAGGAAGAAAGGAGGGACAGTTGAAGAACTGAAAGCTAGTGGCTTGGGCCGAAGGGGCGCCAAAATCCTTAAAGTATTGCCCACATCATTACAGGCAATCACGAGGGATAAAAGGAATACAGGGATAGCTGTCTAATATCCAAAGGATAATATATAATCAGTAGTCTATCCCACTACGATGGTGAACAAAAGACAGTGCCTTTATTTAAAGGATATAATGTAACAGATATTCTAATTATATTTGTTTGTTATTACTATTCAACTAATCACCATCATTTGTCTTACCCTCTTCCCCCTCACCCTCGCCTCAAATCATCACATTTCTTCTCCTATATCCACCTACGTTAATGGAGTATGCACTTCTTTAAACCCGGGTTCTTCAGACTACGGGTCCCGAATTCCTTCAAACTGGGTCGCAGGCTCACAAAAATAAATACATTAATAAAATAGAATAATAATGTTCGTGACAATAAAATATATGTGAAGTTCATACATGAATCCACCTAACATATTCTTATAATCGAATATTCATATATTCAATTATCAATCAAACAAAATCATTGCACAAATATTAGCCTTCTTGAGAGAGAATGAGAGAGAGAGAGGGAGGGGTAGGTGAGGCAGTGTTTATAATTCTGTTTATAATTCTGGTTAAATGCCTTTTTATTATAATTATTGTGTTTCAGGGGTGGGATCTTCAAAACTTCGTAATTTGGTGGCGCTACGATCACCTTTACTCTCTCGTAACCGCCATATTTGATCGTGGCTTACGAAGATCACAAGTTGCTATCTCCAAAGCTTCATAACCTCCTTCGTAGCTCACGATGATAGCTTCGTAGCGAGCGTCGCTGCCCGTACTGTTACGTACGTTTTGTTCATCCCGCCACCCAACTGACTAGCTCTCAGCCAATCACAATGAAGGAAACAATATGCCCTTGGTACTGTAAGCCAGTCGTAACGTAGTATCCCAATGTCAACAAATGAACATTGTCTCAGATGTCAACACCACCACCAGCTGATAGAGATGACACAGTCACCAAGTTACAGCAAAAGAGAGGTACGGGAGTTATTATATTGTGTTGGTTCACATTTAACACAACAGTGGAGATAAGGCAGCTGCCCGGGCATATTTTTAATATCACGCCAATCACTGGTATGATATTGTATATAGATTTTTGGTTAGGTTAGGTATGGTAATTAGTTTAAAATTGGTTAGGTTACGTACTGTAAATCAAGAACAGCATGATACAAAAAGTTTACTGGTAGCTGGTTGTCATGAAAATAAATCAAAGACATTGACTGGGAGGACATTATATTCTTATAACTTCTACTGTCACTGTTTTATTTCCTTTACACCTACCTACAGTAGTTTCTATGATAATCTCAAAATCTGTACAGCTGACTGCCATTACCAAATAACAGGCAGAAATATTCCATATGTAGTGAAATCTGGCAAGTGCAATATAATAACTTATACTTCAAATTTTTTTATTGAAGGACAGATTAAGGAAATAAATTATATAAGCATTATTTATATTGTGGATTCGGCTGTTGGCATGGGCACACATGGGTTGAAGGATGGGGGGAGTGTCCATTGCCTGATTTAGATACAGTACACCTTTAATACGATAACCAGGTATTGTAATTTATTCTGCTTGGTTCAGCTTTGTTATTGAATTATGTACCATTTTTTGTTATATTTCAGGTGGTGGCACTAGTGACACAAAGGCATTCACTCACATAGAAGAGGCTATGGCTCAAGTCATTAAAGAAGTACAAGTGTCGGGTACTCCTGTGGACTCCAAGACCCAGGCAGTATGTACAGTATATAACAGTAAAAAATGTCCTGCTGTTCATCTAGGCTAGTAATATGGAAATCTTCCCTCATTGACACTAGTGAAGTAATTACATTGAGAGTTTGTATATATAAAACATACATTTTGAGCAGCATTACCTCTCAATTCCATTCAAAGTTAAACAGTGCAAATCATAAGGCCTTAGTCCGAGGAACAAATATACAAGATGTTCTCATATATCCATACCTTCAGTAATTACGGTACATGTACTGTGATTACCCAATATACAAGAGTCAAGTACATAGTGATTTTTTTATATTTTGTGGATCATATAAATAACTCCTGTTAGCAGTTCATGTAGTCGTAAAAATTGGAGCCATGTTAATCAAAACTATATTTGTGATGCTTTGTTGGATTCAATATGTATCATATGAGTACTTTAACCAAGTAAAAATTGCAGTACTGCTGCTGTACTTATATGTATGACTAATTATATACTGCTTTCTTTAAGTATGACTTTACAATTTTAATTCATAACGATAATCCTTAATATTTCTCTAATATTATATGAAAGTTGTTAATTTTCATCATTTCTCAGCTGCTGAAGAAGACTTGGATGAAGGTGCTGTGGATGACCCAGGACTGCCATCAAGGGCCCCTTCACTTAGACCTGGGCCAAGTTGGCAGGACTTCAGGCCAGTTACAGTGGAAGACTGTGAGGTTTTGACTGGCGACAGCTTGCCAAAGCTGGTAGAACTTCCACCAAGTGAGGAGCATTCATACCACAGCTCTGTAGCCTCAGGTCGCCCTTCCTCTAGGTCAGCTAGAGGTGTGACAGCTCATCTGGAAGCTACGCTAGCTTAGTTGTCCATAAGACTATAAAGGATATTTTGATGGATCTTGCAGAAATTATAGCCAAAATATCAGAAACTTTAGTAAACATTAAAAAGGCTATCGAGAAAAGGTGATTTGTTTTCAAGTGTGTTTTGTTGTGTGTGTGTGATTTTTTTTTTTTTTTTTTTTTATGATTAGTGTGGTTTAAGTTGTGTTATATTTTGTGACAGAGTTAATAGTGTGTAAGTATGGTTTTAGTTGTGTGGTTTGTGTGTAGGTTTCAATCTAAAGTATTGTTAACTTCTGCTTATGTTTTTTAAGAAATTATGTTATTTATTTTCATTATATATTTTGTCTTTCAAATATAGCTTTTAACATTCACATTTCATTTTAGATTTGTTATTCTTTCAGTAAAATCAACTTTTTTTCATGCATTCTTATCTTTGGCTAATAATATTAATGAAGGTAAGAGTACTTGAATCATTATTAGTGTCTTAGTTTCATTTACATATCAAGGTTCGGAGATTAACTATAAGGATATATTTATACCGTAATGTGGCTTTAATCTTGTATTTTAATAATTTCTCTGCCATATCTGTGATATGTCCAAGCGATGTGAAGAGTGCCAAACAAGTACCGTAGTCATTACGGAATTGGTGTTTTTTGTTTTCAGTCATTGTTGGAAAGTACATGAGTTCAAACAGCTTTCCAATATCATAAATTTGCAGGTTTTTACTCAGGTATATATAATGTAATGAACTGTGATATGCAGGAAACTAATAGTACAAATAGCTAGGGAGGTATCATGGATTTCAGTAAACTTTACAGGTGTCATATGTAAGTAAAATGTAGTTTTTTTTTATAGTCTTTATAATTAAAACATTAAGAAAAACCAATACCAGTCACATATTTGTTATATGCTGTTGAAAAACATTTTTTTTAGAAAAAATAGAAGTCTTATGTAATATGAAAACAGGTGAAAATCATGTATTAAATTATACTGTTCAATAAAATTAATTGAATTGGTAAGAAAGGTTCATGTATGGTACATGTTATTGAGACTTACAACATGATAATATTTGCAATAGTTATTTCTGAGACATAATTTTGCCTTTAAATTCGGGAATATGTTCATCCTTTTACACATCTCCAGTATATATCAGTAGGTATATAATTCCAGTTATTTAAATGTTACCAGCTCACACATCATATTAATGTGCTTGCAATATTGTCATTAGAAAGTCAATAAATCATAAAGAAAGTTCATCAAACTTAAGAATATCCAATTCATGCAAAGAGCTATGGATTAAAGACTCTTACTACATAGATTTAATTAGGTCTAACTATGCAATGAAGAATTTCTGCTTTATTTGTAGGTAACTGGAAGCCACTTTCCTGCAATTAGTAAGTCACCATTATATCCAATTATTATTAAACCCTCCAAAGTAATGATACACACAGAAAGTATTTGTAACTTCTATTTCACAGTGCATCAGTTTAAATTGACACATGCAGCTACATTCTCCTAAGCTGCTGAATCTCCTTCTCTTGTTTATGTTTACCGATAAGAGACAACAACAACAACCATTACGTCGCCTGTGTAGGCCGAGCCAAGTGTAAATAAACTCAAATCTCGCTATTTACGGTTTGTTTCTCAACTACGCGACCCTGCTATCAGCCTTAAGAGTGCTTTTAAGTTTTCGTAGCGCTACGAACAAATATGGCGCATAATGGCGGACGGAAACTTCCTTACGAAGCTTTGAAGATACGATCTTAGCGGTTATGATTGATTTATTTATTTATTTATTGATGCCATTAGGCATCTGGCGGCGCAAAAACAATGGTCATATACCGCCCAACATAAAAAGGTCATCTACATCATTAATAAAATATGTACAAAGATTAAATAATTTTCACTACCTCGAAAGGGAGAAGCAGCATGAATAAAACCCACGTCTTCCAAAAAAATCATATATTAATGAAATAACCTACTTAAGTTAGATATGTAAAAGAATTGAAATATTAATGAAAGAAACATTAAACTTTGACTACCTAAAAATTAATAGCCATAAATACAATAAAATTCACAATTTGTGGAGAAGGCCAGCCTCCTCCACATAGGAGAGGGTGCTACCCTCCCACACTACAAGTCTCCTCCCCGAGCACCTGGGAGAGACTGTAAGAACCGTCACCCTTCCGGTACTCGGAGAGGTGCCTACGACGAAGGTCCCGAAGGCTGGGACACTCTACAATAAGATGCCGTACTGTCAAAGGGACCAGACAATCATCACAGTAGGGAGGGTGAGCCCTCTCCATTAAAAAGCCATGAGTCAATAATGTGTGACCAATGCGGAGACGGACAAGAGCCGTCTCCCACCGGCGGGACAGGCCACTGTAGCTCCACAAACCAAGGCGCTGGCGGATGTCGCGGAGCTTGTTAGCCCCGACGGCGTCTCATCTGTCCTGCCAGCAGGAACGAACGGTAGTATCTATGTAGGGTCGAAGGTCCACTGCAGGAACAGGATGACACCTGGCAGGAGGCCGGGAATTGGAGACCACAGCCTTAGCCAGGGCGTCAGCCCGCTCATTCCCATCAACACCCACATGGGCCGGGACCCAACAAAAAGTTACTTTGTGGCCACGACGACCTAGGAGGACAAGCCACTCAAGAATGG
This sequence comes from Petrolisthes cinctipes, assembly GCA_033782935.1. NCBI lineage: Eukaryota > Metazoa > Arthropoda > Malacostraca > Decapoda > Porcellanidae > Petrolisthes > Petrolisthes cinctipes. The sequence goes on along the minus strand of JAWQEG010000831.1, from coordinate 1,100,680 downwards.
CCAACACCAGGGGATGGGAAGAGTTAAAATTGCACAAGGCCTGCAAGGCACTACACGAATCGCTAAAAATAGTAAACGAAGGCTGAGGGAGAGTAAAAATTACTTGGAGGGCATATAAAATGGCCGAGAGCTCAGCAGTAAAAATGGACATGACAGAAGGGAGCCTGCCTCCATGGCAAAAGTCAGGAAAGACAACTCCAAAGCCAACTCCAGCATCAGACTTTGAGCCATCAGTGTACACAGGGAGGGACTCCCTGTGAGTGAAAGCATGTTCTAAAAAGAGGGAACGAGCCACTGGAGGAGGAAGAGATTCCTTCTTGTCAGTAAAGCAGGTGCAGGGGAAAACTTCTGGAAGAAGCCATGGAGCCACCCTGGGGACCCTCACAGGACAAATCTGGAAGTCATCTATGCCCATCTCCTTCATAGCCTTCCTGACCCGGAAGCCAAAGGGCCATGGTGCACGAGAATGTAAAAGGTAGTACTGAGACATGATATCAGATGACACCGCCAAGCAAGGTAGGGAGTCAGGAAGTCGATGTAATCGATGCCAACAACGAACCATCAAGGACTGGCGACGGAGATCAAGAGGTGGCTCATTAGCGTCCACCAGGAGACTGGGAATTGGGGACGACCTGAAGGCTCCGGTCGCCAGACGTACTCCAGCATGATGAACAGGGTCTAAAACTCTGAGACGGGCATCGGTGGCAGAAGAGTACACCTCACACCCATAGTCGAGTTTTGACCTAATAAGAACATGGTATAGGCGGAAGAGGGTGGCCCGATCAGCCCCCCAGGATGTATGGCTCAGGACCCTCAACAGGTTAAGAGCCTTGAGGCAAGAGACCTTAGGTGTACGTAAGTGGGGAACCCAAGTCAAACATTTGTAAAAAAGGAGACCCAAAAAGCGAGTCTCCTCGACACAACATATCCGATGACCATTGTTACGTGTGTCTGAATTATTATTATTGATTTATAAGTATTGCTATCTATTTTTGACAGTGACTGTGTCTGAGGCTGTGAGTGTGGTAGCAGTAGCTTACACCCGGATATGTTGTGTGCGAATTTAATTAACTTATTATTCCATTTCCTTTACGTGTTGGTGTCAGAAGGTCGGGTATGTCATGGCCCGCTACGTTTTCCAGATTCGTACGCTTTCTCTCGTCTTCTCTCGCAAGTGGCGTGATGAGTGTCCGTTTTCATTGCTTGGGACTTCCCATAGTTTCTTGGGAGGGAACGTATGAGTATAGTGCGTCTAAGTCTGTGTTAACAAACAGATTTTGGAGACGCTCCTAATTCTGTTGAAACCGGCACGCTTTTCTTTGTCGAGCCGAGAGTATATAAGGACGAGGCTTAGGCCTTGTTACCTCAGATATCTTTGGAGGCTGGGACAGCAAGCTTGTATTGTGTTTTGTAAGTGATTGAGTGTAGTGAGATTCGGGAGGAGACACGCAGACGTATTTTTGTTAAGTATAATTGTTTTACTTCTACTTTCTTCTCACAGTAACTTAGGGGTCACTCTCGTATAACTTGATATTACTATTACTATATATATATATATATTTGGGGATTGATATTTTATTATATTATTACATGTGTGTGATGCATTGATGTTTATTTACCATATATGCCAGTGAAGTGCTAATATTATTGATAGACTAATTCTATGCTTACGTGTGTGCCTAAAGCCTTGTGTATTGAAGTGATGGCACCGTGGTAGTGAGTTGTTGTATGGTTATTGCAAGTATATTATATATATTTTGGAAATTCTGTCTCACGTTCTGTCATAGTTGGGAATCCTGATTTCATTTATTAATTTTTTCAGTGTTTATTGTATGTCTTTGTGTTAGTTCATATTGTCATTATATATTATAGAAAATCAGAGTAGTTTCTCTATCATCATTTATTCATTATAACCGAATCTGGGTATATGTATGGACGGTCTCTTTAGGGTTGAGTTAGCAATGTTTCAAATAGGCTGGGTTTGTACTTTTACTTATTCTTCATAACTTTAATAGTCAGATACCTGCGACCCAGTGCTACTTTATTCTGTTGATAGCTAACTTTGGAGTAAGTCTAGTCTAGTGACTAGTACTGTACTGTATCTCTACCCTCCGTCCGTAACACCATACATGAATAAGTCCGGATCGGAGTGAACGCCTCGGATGCGGCAGAAGTGCATAGCAACTGTCTTGGAAGGAGAAAATCGAAACCCATGAGAACCAGTCCAACGTGACACCCTGTCAAGGGCAAGCTGCATGCGCCGCTCCGCCACTGACATACAGGAAGCAGCAAACCAGACTGCTAGGTCGTCAACGTACATTGAGTTAGCTATACCGTCTGGAAGGGATGAGACAATGGCATTAATTGTTGCTGCAAACAATGTGACACTGAGGACGCTTCCCTGGGGGACGCCCTCCTCCTGTGCAACAGATGCTGAGTGCTGAGTGAGTTGTACCAACCCTCACAGAAAAACTGCGACCACTGAGAAACTCCCTAAGAAAGCGTGGAAGGCGACCCCGCAGGCCATATAAATGGAGTTGCTGCAGGATGCCATATTGCCATGTAGTGTCATAGGCTTTCTCTAAATGAAAGAATACACAGACAAGGTGTTGATGTCGTGCAAAGGCCTCACATGAAGCAGCTTCCAACCTGACCAGAGCATCTGTAGTGGAACGGTGTTTACGAAAGCCAGACTGGGACAGAGACAGAAAATCACCCCGTTCCAAGAAGTATACCAGTCTGACATTCACCATCTTTTCAAATAGTTTACAGAGACAGAAGGTAAAGGCAAATGGTCGATAATTGAGGGCAACACCAGAGTCCTTGCCCGGCTTGAGGAAAGGAAGGATGGTAGCAACCCTCCACCCAGAAGGGAAGACACCCTCCAGCCAGATTCTGTTATATAAAGCTAAAAGAAATGAGATCGCCTCCTCACCCAAGTGTCGTAACATTGCATATGGGATGTTGTCTGGCCCAGGAGAAGTGTCGCCGCAGAGAGAGAGAGCAGAATGCAGGTCTCTCAGTGTGAATATATGGTTATAACTTTTATTCTCGTTCCCTGAGAAATCCAGGACATTATGCTCCTTGGCTCTTAACTCATGCCTGACAGCCAGAGGTCGAGAGTCACGGCTGGAGACCTTTGCAAAAGCCTCCGCCATGGTATTGGCCACTGTCAAAGCATCCATGATCTTAATTCCATTGACCTTAAGTACAGGTGGAGAACTAGGAGAAAACTTCCCCGCCATCTTACGGACTCTCCTGAACACTTGGGTGAGTGGAGTTTTAGTATTAATTGAAGACACATAGGCCTTCCAAGATGCACGTCGGGCCTCTTTTAAAACTCGTCTAGCCCGAGCCCTTGCCCGTCGGAAGTCCTCTAAAAGAGTTGGGTCTCCACGATTGCGACGAAGGCGAGAGAAAGCAGCGCACTTCTCCCGCACAGCAGTGGTGCAGACTGGTGACCACCAAGGGACAGGACGTTTGGGAAAGTAGCCAGAAGTTCTAGGGATAGAGTTGAGAGCAGCAGAGTGGAGCATATCAGTGAAATATGTTACAGCCTCGTCAGAGCTACCGAAATCGGCTACAGAAGAGACCCAAGAGGTTAGCTCTCTAAAAAACTGCCAGTCAGCCTTCTCTAATTTCCACCTAGGAAGACGAGACTGGCTCGTACCTGTTACCTTCTAAAGGTATAGGGAAATGGTCACTGCCATATAAGTCAGGCAACACTCTCAGAGTAAAATCCAACAGAGCACTGGGTGAGCAAAGGAAAATGTCAATGACGGTAAAAAGTCCCAGTAGGGCTATTAAAATGTGTCACATCTCCCGTATTTAAAACCCCTAATCCCTCATCCTCAATAAAAGAAGCCAATAAAACACCCCTGGGGTTGACCGAACTGTCACCCCACAGAGGATGACGACCATTAAAATCACCCAATAAAATAAAGGGAGAGGGAAGGTTCCGTACAAGAAGGTTGAGATCACCCCTCTCAACGGTAACACTGGGAGGAAGGTATAGACTGCACACAGTGTACGGGCGGTCCATAAAAACCTTAACTGCAACAGCCTGGAGCGGAGTGTCAAGCTCCAGGCTCGTGCATGAAATATCTCGCTGAACTAGGATGGCAGAGCCACCATGATGACTCTGCCCTTCAAATGAATTGGAATAAAATGCTGAGTATGCTGGAGGACTGGCAGGAATGTAGTCCCCAAGAATTGTCTCTTGGAGAGAAACACATGCCGGAGAGAAGCTAGAGAGAAGAACGCGCAGTTCCTCCCAAAAAGCACGTAAGCCACGGCAAATTCCACTGAAGGACCTTGAACGGTGTTACTTTAGTACTGATTTTTGGGAAGCCTCACGGAGGTACTTCCCACTACCACCTCAACCTGAGGGTTTACTCAAACAATAAGATTTGTCTAATTCTGGGCCACTAGAAGATGAGCGAACCCGAGGAGTAGTACTTGGAGCAGTAATTGGGACCCGTGGACGAGTCCCTAAAGCATCTGATATGTTAGAAGAAGATGAAGGTATATGAGCTGGGATATTCTTTGAAACAATTACATTGGTTCTGTCCTGTACAGCAGTGGTATCACCGACACAGGCAGATACATCAACATCCATAATACAGGTGGTAGAATCACTCCGCTGCTCAAGCGGAAGAGAAAGTGAATCTTTTGAAGTCACAACATCCGTGGCATCCACATTAACTTCACGCCCCTCTGATGATCCCGAAGGAAGCTTGCGAGGAGGAACTTCTGTTGAATCAAGAGATTCATCAGAGCCACGAGAACGCTTCTGGTGAAATTGAGAGGAAACTATGGATGATTCCACAGAGATGGTTGCCTCACAAGGTGGAACATCTATAGAGTCAAGTGCCTCAGAGGAACCACGAAGGCGTCTCTGTGGCAGTTTAGGTGACTTAAGTTTCCTTTTGGAAGAGCGTGTGGCAGCGTGAACCTCTACCACATGGACACCTTTAGCTAAAGTCTGAGAATTGTCATCAGTTGAAGGGTCACCAGAATGAGTGTCTGATAAAGTTTCCAAGACAGAGAAACTATTATGTAGAGTAACCTTAGAAACGTTCTCACTAGAGCAAAAACAGCTGCCTCTTGAGAGGGTTGAGAGGGTGCTGCAACCAATTTAGGGCGAAGGGAGGAGGCGTATGTCTTCACACCACCATCCTTCTGTCGCCTGAAGTTGAGTTGCCGTCTGGCACTACCTATGCTAATGAATTGAGTATTAGCCAAGTGGAGGATATCCTGCTCAAGTAGGTACATCTTACATTGGCGAGAACGCAAGGGGTGAGCATCTCTGCAGTAAAAGCAGTAACTCTCTGAGCGACACTCAGAAGTAAGATGTGAGTCAAGAGCAGAACAATTACCACACCGGGAACGGTTGTTGCAGTTCCTCTTCCCATGACCAAACTCATAACAATAGAAACACTGTAGGGGACGCTCAACAAAATGCTGCACCTCAAATGAAGTGGGGTTAATGTTAATATGGTCTGGGATATGGGAGCCATAGAAAGTGAGGATGATCATATTTTTACTGCCTTTCATCTTCGTTACTCGTTGGACACTGTCTGGGGACATAGCGAGAATGTCCTCTTCTGAGAATTCATAAAGGTCCTCATTATATATACGCCCCTTGCTATAATTAAATGTTCGATGTGGTTTAATAGATTCAAACATGCTATCAGAAGGACAGGGGAGATTGAGGAGCATCATGGCCTGTGTAAGATCTTTGGCTCTGATTTAAACGCCCTTACCATATTTCTTTATGTGGCCCATTGGTAATAATCCAACTTCTTTCTCCAGATACCGCGAAGCATGGATAAGGTTACCACGTCCCTCCCTGTAGTAAGCCACAAACCAAAAGGGTGTAGGAACCCGACGTTCCTTTGGGACATGCTCCACAGAGTCATCAAATATATTAGGGCAGTAGTCATTGTCACTGTCAACTACATTGATGGACCGCATCATCTGAGCTTTACAATGAGTATCCCCCACCGTCAGAGAATCTTTTGCCTCAAATGCTGCTTTAGCAGCAGCATTTGTATTGAAAGTAATATAGCACCGATTAGACCTACAATCACTGTCATATGTGATTCGGATTCGAAGAACTACTCCAAAACACTTAAAAAATGAGTGGATAGCGCCATAGGAAAAGGATGCAAGTACATTCGTTAACATTAACGTGTCCAGATCGCTAACAGAGTTCTTCGACACAACACCCGACCTGCTAGGTCTACTCTTATTTGCAGCTTTTTTGCATATTACAACGACCAGAGAGTGACGTCTCGAGGGCCTGGTCGACCACCACTCGAGGAAGAGATTGGGGCTTTTCTGTATCCATATATCATTGATTTGGTGTTTTTGGCCCCAGGAGCCAAGAGCTACTACCTACCGGGCAGATGAGGGGACCGAGCGCTGGTCGCCGTGGGCGGGGTGGGGTACCTCTTCCCCCACCGGGCCACTCGTTTTAAAAAGCAGCCCCAATAGCTTGAAAGTTTGCCCACGACGGTGCTGAGACCACCCTCCCCAACATCTCCCGGCCCAGACACCCAACCATCTAACATAGGACGGCCCCTAGAGGGCAGTCCCTCCGGAGGGCAGCGCTGTTGGCCCGTACTGGCAGCCTAATGCATGGGAACCATTTAGTCTGGTCTCTCACTGGCGACCTTACTAGCATGGGAAGCCCTCTCTCCCCGAAATCGGGGCAGAGCAGGGGCTGGAGCCCCCTCTAGTCTAGCTCGCCAGGTCTCAGAGACATGCAAGCCCCCCACCACGTCAAGGCAGTTCCTGTTGGAGGGGTTGAAATTTTAAAGCTAAATATCACACAACTCACAATGGTGAGCTTAGTGTGGCGAAATGATATCAGTTATATTTCCAACTCAAAAGCATTAATGAGTTATGTCCGTCTAACTCGTATACACAACTAATTAAGTTCATCCTGCCATGTTTTCACTCACATCGCTCATACAGTCATCCCCAAGTACTATCATTCCTCTTTCCCGTCTCTCTCTCTCACCAGTGAATGCTTCGAATGAAACTTTCAGTGGACGGTGCGATAGTTCTAAATCTGTCAGAAGTGGCAACACTCTACCAGTCCCTACACAATTTCCCCCATCTCTTCCTCTATCTCTCACTTCCCCCCTCCATAACTCGTCAGGTAGAAACGACCCCATGATGAGTGAGCTCGTGTCTCCATCCCATCAGATCGCGGCTGTACAGCCATGGCATTGCTACCACTGGAAAGGCCTGGGCTAGATCTATCTGATTCTGGGTATAACACTGTTATTGGGCTGTTTTGGCTATACTCTTGTCCAACGATCGGTGCATCTGGTTCCTAGCGGGTCTCTGTTTCTGAGTCCGTGATTGGTTGATTTGATGATAATGCTCGTTCAAGGGCTCCTAACTTTAGCGACTTGTGACTTGCTGTCCAAACTTCTCATACTTCAAATGTTTTGATCAATTATGCCTTAAATAAAGTATCTGACATGTTATTATGTTTTTAATATAACAAATAGTATTATATAATTGCTAAATGACATTTGATGACATGCCTACATATACAGAAACTTACCTAAATATCAGTAAAAAACGAGAGGCGACTGGCCTACTGTCAACACGGGAGAGAGAGGTGGTGTTCATCTTCCCGCCAACACTGTGTCCGATCTTCCGTCGTAACTATGACTTGGTCGTTATCCTTAATTTCTTTAGTTATTTCGTGAGGCTATTACAGGCTTTAGTTTTTCAAATTGTATTGAATTTTGTTCAAAAATAATTAAAATGACAAAAAATAACATGCATTAACTTTGCTTTCAATTATATTTACGGTGTATCTTGGCCTTAAATGAATGGATTCGAACGATACAGTAACTCTGTAGCCTAATGAACAACCAGCCATATTTTCCCTATTATACACAGTTTTTGCTTGTCATCTGGCAATTATATAATAATATTTGTTCCATTAAAAACATAATTATGGGTCAGATACTTTATTTTAGGCATAATAGATCAAAACATCTGAGATATGAGAAGTTTGGACAGCCAATCACACGGCGCTAAAGTTAGGAGCCCTTGAACGAGCATTATCATTAAATCAACCAATCACAGACACATAAACAGAAAACTCTAGGAACCAGATGCACCGATCGTTAGAATAGACTACAGTGGATGGAGCCTAAACACCCCCTCCCTCCAGCCACCCTAACCCACCACCCAAGACCACTCTCTCGGAGCCCTAGGTGACTCACTCATCTATCCAATCCCCTCCCCTCCCATTGTCCAGACCAAGTGGAGAGTATTTGGAGTGCATGTAAACCAACGTTTACCCACGTGGGCTCCGGCACGCACGTACTATTGGCATCAAGTCTTCTTACCCACCTCAGATTTTCCTCACGCAGAATTCACCTCATAAAACTGAACCCCGTCCCCCATGTCCAGATGTATGATATCCTCTATCTCCTACCCCACTTTCCTTTCACATTCTCGTACTTATTTACTGTATATACCTTAAAATAATATTCTATGAATATTGTGGTTTATCCATCGATTCATTCAAACTGTATTTACTAGGAAAGTAGATTTATTTTATTAATGAATATTAAGGTTTCCGTTTCCTATCCTATCTTCCTCTCGCTTTCAGTCTCGTGCTCCCTCTCTCCCCCCTGCTACTTCCCTTCCTCTTTTTCTCTCCTGCTCACTCCCTCGCTCCTTTTTCTTGTCTCCCCTTGCTCCATATATATATATATATATATATATATATATATATATATATGGTAGAAGGCAATGGTAAGTTCGGCATTATATATTTTCCTAAGAAGATTTTCCTTATTTCTGATTGTCTTTTTATCTTCTTCCTTAAGTTGGTTTAACACTTCTCCATAAGAAGAGTGTGTGTTGGCCATATCGCGATTTCGGGTCCTAGACCCTTCTTCAGTGGCTTGGTTTTGAGGACTTGTCATCTCTGTGGTCGAGGTGAGAATGACTCAGTGTTGTGGCAGCGCTCTATTTAAGGCGTTGCCTCCGCTCCCCTACTCGACGTGCTGGCCTCTGATTGATTAGGTGGCTGCAGGTGGGATCTCCGGGCGCTGGGTAGAGCTTGAAGGTCTGTTTGCTGCACGTTGAGTTTTGGGTCCATTTCTTTTATGTACAGAGCTTCTAGGATTGGAAGGCGTCTAGAGTCTGAACAGCTTTCAATAATTTCGGTGTTTTCTACTAGGATATTCCGTGTTATCTTGATATTATGTTCCTGGCTGAGGTGTGCTTTTGGTGCTCCTGACGCGAGGTGGTAGGTCAGGCGTCTGCTTAATTTTGTTGTAGTCATGCCGATATATAAGTATTATTAAGGGCTTCACAGTTCCCTTGTTTGCAGGTAAACTTATATACGACATGGGACTTTTCGGTGGCTTCTTTCTTTACAGTTGGGTTGTTCTTGAGGAGCAGGTGGCTGGTTCTCTTGCTTCTGTAGTATATGATGAGGTTGAGTTTCTTGTCTTTAACTGGGGTCACGTTGTTTTTCACTATGTCCTTCATTATTCTCTCTTCTTGTCTATAGGCCGTGGAGTAGAATGCTCTGTAGTAGATGTCAATCTTGTCTTCCTGTTTTGTTTTCTCTTCCTGTGTAAAGTATTTATCTAATATTCTTGATGTTTGTATGTCTATTGCTTTTCTTGTGAAGCCGTTTGCAAGAAGTACCTTTGTGGATCTTTCTATTTCTTCATGTACTTGCTTCCAGGTACTGCAGTGGGTTAATGCCCTTCTTATGTAGGCACTTATGGTCGAGTTCTTATATCTCTCTGGGCACTCGCTTTTTCCGTTAAGACAATGGCCAGGGTTAGTGGGCTTCACATAGACACTTGTGCTAAATTCGTCGTCTTGTTGGTGTACTAAATTGTCCAGGAACGGGATTTTTCCGTTGTTACTGTTCTCGATGGTGAAGTTCAGTCCTGATGTTTCTTGGAGACGGCTTTTGAGTGTGTGTATGTCCTCTTCATTCCTCGTCTTGATGAAAATGTCGTCGATGTAGCGGCAGTATAAGTCAGGTTTCGTCGTCTTTTTTAATGTTTCTTCTTCCACACAGCCCATAAAGAAATTTGCAAATAGGACTCCTAAAGGTGAGCCCATCTATCTGTTGGTATTTGTTTCCTCTAGGGCAGGTAAAAGGAGCTTCCTTAGTGCAGCATTCAAGGAGTTTGCGTAGGGCTCTTTCTGGTATGTCGAGTGGTGTGTTGTCGTCGTGATGGTAAACTCGTCGTATGATGTAATCGTGGTACGGTCAACTGGCACGTTGGTAAACAGTGATTCTACGTCGAGAGAAGCGATGGTCCCTGTTGCATTGTTTGACTTTAAGAGGTCAAGGAAGTCGGTGGCAGAATTCAGGCTGTAGGTGCTGGGTACGTAAGGTGTCAGGATGGAGCACAGTCTCTTGGCTATGTTGTAGGTTGGGGTCGGGATCTGCGAGATGATGGGTCTAAGTTTGTTTCCAGGCTTGTGAGTTTTAACGTTCCCATAGCAGTATCCAAGTCCATATTCCCCTACTATTCTGTTGAATAAGTTTATTTTGCTGGACTTGTTGCAGGAAGTGATGAGCTTGTTGACTTTCCTTTTCAGCTCATCAATGGGATTTCTGGAGATCTTAGTGAATTTGGTTTCATCTCCTAGGATGGTGTCGAGCTTGGTGAGGTATTCTGATGTGTCCATAAGAACGTAAGTGGCAGCCTTGTCCGCTTTTCTGATGGTGATATTTTTGTCTGCTTTAAGTTGTTTAGCAGCTTCTATGTGTCTCTTTTCAATTATCTCGCTGTTGTAGGATCCTCTAGTCTTGTAGGCTTCTGCGGTGATTTCCTGCTTGAAGGTAGGTGATACGGTGACTTCGCCTCTCCTTGCTAAGTTGTCGATGCCGTCTATTAATATTTCACACTCTAGTCTTTTTCGGCGTTTTCTCGGCTTGGATAAGATGTGGCAGTTCAGGCCGAAGTTCAGTAGTTCTTCTTGGTCTGGTGTGAGAACTTTTTTAGTAAGGTTAATGTAACCTTTGGTGGGCTGGTGTTTAATTTGCCTTCCGTTAAGGTTAACTAGTTTCTTCTGGTTCGATCTGATGACAGAGTCACGGTGACGGTTCATCATCTCAGTGAATGCTTCATTAATGTTTTCCTTAAGTGTGGTATTGACGTTATTGTCGGCCCAGTCTTGTTCAGCAAGTTGATATTGTATCTGCAATTGGTGGAGCACCGCTTGCAGGTCTACAATTCTTTTTTTCATGAAGTCTTTTCATCACTGGGTCTTTGCCGACGTCTATTAACTGCCCCATCGCTGGGTATATTGAGGGTATATTTGGGCAGGAGGTTTTCTCTTAAACAAGTATGGTTGAAGGCGATGGTAAGTTCGGCATTATATATTTTCCAGACATTTTGTCTGGTCTCTCACTGGCGACATTTAGTCTGGTCTCTCCCCGAAATCAGGGCAGAGCTGGGCCCGGAGCCCCCTCTAGTCTAGCTCGCCAGGTCTCAGAGACACGCAAGCCCCCCCACCACGTCAAGACGGTTCCCGTTGGGGGGGTCACGACACTACAAGGATGAAGGGGGATGGCAAACGGTGGGGAAGAGGAGAAGGACAGACAATCTACCAACCATGCCATCACCTGCTGTCACCTTAGAGTGGTGGATGTCTGCCTCTCCACGTCTCGACTTCTTCTCCAAGTACACTTCACGCTACCGGGACCCCCATGTTTTCCAGGTTCGGGAAGTGTGGACATGCCGAGTAACACCGTCTGCTTGACTACTCTCCAAATGGTCATCTCCATCGACCTCCTGCATGCCGACTACAACAAGACAGAGGAGGAGGCACTGACACTAATACCCGGTTCACATTAGCCCGTTTGGACGGATCCGATATCCGTAATGACGTCACGAATAGTTTGGAGGTAGGGCTACAGAGGAGATAAGCTTCATCTGTTTTGATTTGCGTCGCAGAGTCGTTTGCTCCACAAAAGTGCCATTTGCTCCAAGGTTGCATATGGCTTAAATCCACCTATCATAATATGTATCATAAACTAAAACATGCTCAATGACGCCCAGTTGGTTAATATGGAAGGAAGAGATGTCCGCTATCCCCCCTCAAGCTTCTTGCAAATTCATGTATAGGCCCAGCATGAAGTTGTAATTATGGCATGAATCAATATACTGTAGGCTTAGAAAGGCATGATATTCTAGTTGACTTTTGCATTATTATATCTATTAAAAGTTAGAACGTAAACTCATAGAATCCAGTGTGGGTTCGTGAATCGTATAAACCAAAAATAACCAAACAAGCCTAACTTGGACTTAACCTGGGCATTTAAGTACTAGTATTAATTATGGTGCTAAGGTATTATTATTCTCTGTTTTTACATGTTGCAATGATTTTTGAAAGACTGCCAGTATACTTTGATGTTGTTTTACCCCAAAAAGGCTCCACACAAACAGAGCAATGCTTGTATCAATATCAACTGTTGATGAATGTAAAAAGAAAAATTTGTTAAATTAAACCATAAATATTATGGCTTGTCTGCTCCAAGTACACACGTGTGTGTTTTGTTTACAACTACCTATGCGGTGGTGCCGTGCTTTCAGTACCAATGAACAATATTTCTATCCTCACATAAATCGATGTACATTTAACAAATACAGTCCAATAATTATAATATTTGAAGAAAATTACATCTTTATTTGTGCACAAATTCATCAGTTTGATATTTTCATGATATGATGAAAAGTCAATAACATTATACACGGACAACACCGTTCCGTTGTTCCATTCAACGACGGCCTTATTGCCCGGGATGGTAGACGGGCTCCGGTTCACATTGGACGGGCTCATACACGGCCGTTCGTGACGTCATTGACGGATGGCAGATCCGTACAAACGGGCTAATGGGAACCGGGCTTTAATCTGATATACATACACACACACACACATAAACTTCTCCACATACACACAATCTATAAACTCTATAAATAATATTATCGCCTTAATGACCATTACGTAGTCGATAGGCGTTAAGCACAAATAACAAACAAACACAGCAGTGATGGGGAGAGAAGCGAATTGTAATAGAACCCCTTGTGTCTGTGCACTCTGTGGTGGTAACGTGTTTACCATGACGTGGCACACACGCGTACGTACACACACACACAGCTGTGCAGCTACCGGCAGTGGGGGTGAGACTGGAGCAGAGTTGCCAACCACAGTGCTCCAGAAATCCTTGAATCCTCGAGCAAAAATTCCCCAGAATTCCCTATTTTATCATTATTTATCTTATTGCACTATAAAGTTTATATTATAAAACTACAAGGCAGCAGTGCTGCAGTAGAGGTTACTCACATGAAGAATGTGTACTCAACCATATGCATTACACATATTTCTGTTATGTGATCAACTTAACCATAAATAAAACACTATGTTTCACATTTCTGTAAGGAAAAAAAAACCTCTTTTGGTTAAAGAAAAGCTATCATCATGTTAGCTGCTAATTAATCGGAATCACTTAAAATTAATTGCATCACGCTCATACATAGCTAGAGTCATTTTAAGTATTAGATTGTCTTCAACACAAAAACTCCAACCGTTGCGATTCACACATGTAATTGCTGGATAGTTTTAAATCAGTTCAGAGATTAGTGATATTGAGTAGGCCTATGTCACTCCTACCTTGGCTTCTTAGCTTAAATGAATGCAATACTTTTGATATCATCTATTATCAAAATATTTACAACTTTTAATACATGTAGCCTACGTTTCCATTCAGCGTGACGGTAAGGCCTGCCTCCGTTTTCTTTATGTGTATGTGACCTATATCCAGTTCGCGTGTGATCGCACTTTCTGACCTGTCCAGTTCACATGGTATCACACTATTTACACATTGCAGTCTGAATTTCTTCTGATCTGGTACCTAAACCCTTGCTCTTAAAAGCATTTTATATATTTAGTGTTGTTACTTTGTGTCGATAAATTGCAACTAATACTCCATATTAACGTAATAATCTCACAAATCCCCAAATTCCCCAACCTAACAGACATTTTCTCCATTCGGGCCACCGATTTCCTAAATCTGACGATACTTCCCCAAGGTTGGAAACACTGGAGTGGGGGAATGGTAGCTGTCTACGAGTGCGTCGTTGGCGTTGCCACAGCAGCAGGCCGCCAGCAGCCACATGCCAGACTTGCCAGTGTGCACCAACAGTTCAGTAGTGGTGGATGTAACTGTGCCATGGCAAGTGAAGGTATTTGAGTGTTACTTTTCATCAGTTTAATACACAGCAGATAAACATGCTGAACCATATCAAATACATTGATATTATATTAATTATTTTTTAGGGCATTTTAAAGACTACGCAGCAAATTTCAAGGGTATTTTTTCTTTCAATCTCCTATGAGTAAAGGAAACAGGATAAAAGTTACATAGATTCCCTTGAAATGTAAAGTTCTATTGTTTTGTTCTCTGCTACCAGAGTGTGGTATAGTATGCATATAGTGTTCATCAACCATACATGACTGTGGAGAGTAAGCCTTTGTACCCCCGTATTGCCTGTAGTGTTGTGGGTAATACTTGAAGGGTTTTGGCACCTCTTCGTCCCCAGCCACTCTCTCTGATCTTCACCTGTCCCTCTTTCCTTTCTATTTCCTTCCTGCTTACTGTCTCACCTCTCTATCTCCTTCTACTGGCGCTATATGACCTCGCTGTTGCGGCGACTAATACCAATCAATTAAGCCTAATTAGAGTTCATACGAAAACTCTTTGTTTTGTGAAAAGTAAGGAATAATTAAGCCATATAATTAGATTGACCTCTGTTGGTAACAGACACGACTTTAGAATCCGACTGTACAACCACGGAAAGTGCCGGTATTATGCGTGTCCAAACATTTAAATCTGATGGTCAAAGAAATGTTTTTTGTTCGAATCATGTGGTAGAGATAACCTTATATGGAAACATTGTATAGAGGTAGGCGGGGGAAATGAAGAGTTGTAGTGAAAACAAAAAATTAAGGATGGAAGAGGGGGTAGTGATTTAAGGATGGAAGACGTAGTGGCGAAGATGTAAGGATGAAAGAGGAAGTGATGAAAGATGTGAGGATGTAAAGAGGGAGTGATGAAAGATATCAGAATGGAAGCGGAGTGTGATAAAGATGCAAGAATGGAAGAGGGAGTGATGAAAAATGTAGGGATGTAAAAGGGAGTGGTGAAAATATATGGCATATATGCGGATCACCAAACCATTAGTCCCTTGTGGCTCTTCTCTCTTATACTGCAGGATTCTTCACACTTACACTAAGTAAAGAAAAGGCAGATTTTTAGTATCACAATCTCAATAGTATGTGCGAAAAAAATTTGCTTGATTGTCTTGAAGCAGCGTCTTTATTCCCTAATAATGGTCAGGATGCATCCCAACACATTGCATGAAGGAAAAAAATCTGTTCAAAGCTCATACTTTGGTAAATTGTACAGCCATGGCAGATAGTGCTGGACCAGGGTCCGAGGAGTTCGAACAAGTGAATTTTGCAAACCATTCTCAGCATTTAGAGAGGTTTAGAAGACTCACTTTTTCGAACTCTGTTCAGTTGCTCTCCAACACTCCTTGGACCCTGGTCCAGTACTATCAGCCATGGCTGTACACTCATTATACATAATCTCTGACCACGGAGTAAGCCAGAGTCGTTGCCTGACGAAGGCCACTCAATCAGACTCACTCAAATACCAGAAAGCTTTAGTGCTCCAGTCAGCAATGTTCGGAGCATCAATGAAACACTTAAACGAGTTGCCATTAAGTCATAGCCGAAATTTCAATGACTACCACACAGCAGCCTGCAACCATAAACAAAATATATCACTGCTACTAAATATGATATGTCTAGAATATAAAGGTGATGATTGTGTAACAATTGTTTTTGATCATAGGCAATATTTTAATATACCCTAGTCATTAACTATGCAGATATAAGTTGGAACAAACTCATTATTGTATTCCCTGGCCACAGTATACCGTGAACCCAAGCATTGAAAATTATTTGAGTATGCTACCGCACATAATGTTCAGTCTCGCTCCATCATTGGTGGAGTGTGAACGTTCACTTGGCACTCGGCCTGCATTGTTGTTTGTGTTATTTTTGTGTTCTTGTTTGTGTTGTTTGTGCGTTGTTGTTTCTGTGGTGTTGCTAGTGTTGTTTGTCTGTTGTAGTTCAGTGTATTGTTTTGTTGTGATTCTGTGTGTGTGTGGGCCCCCCCAAAGGGAACCGCCTAGATGTAGTGGGGGGCTTGCATGTCTCAAACCTAGCGAGCTAGACTAGAAGGGGCTCTGCCCCGATTTCGGGGAGAGGGCTTTCCATGCTAGTAAGATCGCCAGTGAGAGACCAGACTAAATGGTTCCCATGCAATAGGCTGCCAGTACGAGCCAACAGTGCTGCCCTCCAGAGGGACCACCCTCTAGGGGCCGTCCTGTGTTGGATGGTTTTGTGTCTGGGCCGGGAGATGTTTGGGAAGGGGTCTCAGCACCATCGTGGGCAAACTTTCGAGCCATTGGGGCTGCTTTATAAAACGAGTGGCCCCGTGGGGGAAGAGATGCCCCACGAACAGCGACCAGTGCTCGGTCCCCTCATCTGTCCAGTAGGTAGTTGATATTGGCTCCTGGGGCTAATATACCGTAACAAAATTAATGTCATGTGGAAAACGAAAAGCCCCTATTTCTTCTTCAAGCGGTGGTCGACTAGGCCCTCGAGATGTCACTCACTGGTCGTGGTGGCATGCAGAAGGCTGCAAATAAGAGAAGACCCAGTAGGTCGAGTGTTGGGTCGACGAACCCTGTTATCGGTTTGGAAACTTTAATGTTGACAAATGTACTTGCATCCCTTTCCTATGTCGCTATCCACTCCATGTTTAAGTGTTATGGAGTGGTTCTTCGTATCTGAATAATTTATGACAGTGACTGCAGATCTAATCGGTGATATATTACTTTCAATACAAATGCTGTTGCCAAAGCAGCTTTTGAGGCAAAAGATTCTCTGATTGTGGGGGATAGTAACTGCAAAGTTTAGATGATGCGGTCCACCAATGTAGTCGACAGTGACAATGACTACTGCCCTAACAACTTCGATGACTCTGTAGAGCATGTACCCAAGGAG
The DNA here is from genome assembly GCA_033782935.1 of Petrolisthes cinctipes. Lineage (NCBI taxonomy): Eukaryota > Metazoa > Arthropoda > Malacostraca > Decapoda > Porcellanidae > Petrolisthes > Petrolisthes cinctipes. Next base: position 1,083,523 of record JAWQEG010000831.1, on the reverse strand, counting down.
CATCGGGTTCCTACACTCTTTTGGTTTGTGGCTTACTACAGGGAGAGGCGTGGTAACCTTATCCATGCTTCTAGGTATCTGGAGAAAGAAATTGGATTACTACCGATGGGCCACATAAAAAAATACGGTAAGGGTGTTTTAATTAGAAACAAAGATCTTACACATGCTATGATGATCCTCAATCTCCCCTGTCCTTCTGATGGCATGTTTGAATCCATCAAAGCACATTGAACATTTAATTATAGCAAGGGGCGTATATATAATGAGGTCCTGTATGAATTCTTAGAAGAGGACATTCTCGCTATGTGCCAAGATAGTGTCCAACGAGTAAAAATATGATCATCCTCACTTTCTATGGCTCGCATATCCCAGATTGCGTTAACACTAACCCCACGTCTTCTGAGGTGAAGCCTTTGGTTGAGTGTCCTTCCTCTACAGTGTTTCGGTGAATCGGTTGTTATGAGTTTGGTCATGGGAGGAGGAACCGCAACAACCGTTCCCGGTGTGGTAATTGTTCTGCTCTTGACTCACATCTTACTTCTGAGTGTCAGTCAGAGAGTTACTGCTTTTACTGCAGGGGTGCTCACCCCTTATGTTCTCGCCAATGTAAGATGCACCTCCTTGAGCAGGATATCTTCCAATTGGCTATCTCGACCTCTGGCTGTCAGGCATGAGTTGAGAGCCCAGGAGCGCACTGTCCTGGATTTCTCAGGGAAGGAGAACGAAAGTTATAACCATATATTCACCCTGAGAGACCTGAACTCTGCTCTCTCTCTGTGCGACGACACTTCTCATGGGCCAGACAACATCCCATATGCAATTTTGCGACACTTGGGTGAGGAGGAGATATTTCTTTTAGCTTTATATAACAGAATCTGGCTGGAGGGTGTCTTCCCTTCTGGGTGGAGGGTTGCTTCCATCCTTCCTTTCCCCAAGCCAGGAAGGACTTTAGTGTTAACCTCAATTACAGACCAATTGCCTTGACCTCCTGTCTCTGTAAACTATTTGAGAAGATGGTGAATGTCAGACTGGTATACTTCCTCGAACAGGGTCTTTTTCTGTCTCCGTCCCAGTCTGGCTTTCGTAAACACCGTTCCACTACAGATGCTCTGGTCAGGTTGGAAGCTGCTGCATGTGAGGCTTTTGCACGACATCAACACCTTGTTTGTGTTCTTTAAATTAGAGAAAGCCTATGACACTATATGGTAATATGGCATCCTGCAGCAACTACATGCATATGGCCTGCGAGGTCGCCTTCCACGATTTCTTAAAGAGTTTCTCAGTGGTCGCAGTTTTTCTGTGAGGGTTGGTACAGTCCTCTCAGCATCTGTTGCACAGGAAGGCATCCCACAGGGAAGCGTCCTCAGTGTCACATTATTTGCAGTAGCAATTAATGCCATTGCCTTATTCCTTCCGAACGGTATACCCAACTCGATGTACGTTGACGACCTGGCGGTTTGGTTTGCTGCTTCCCGTATGTCAGTGGCGGAGCAGCACATATAGATTGCCCTTGACAGGGTGTCACGTTGGACTGGTTTTCATGGGTTTCGATTTCCTCTTTCCAAGACAGTTCCTATGCACTTCTGCCGCATCCGAGGCGTCCACCCCGATCCGGACTTATTCATGTATGGTCATTGGATACGTTGTGTCGAGGAGACTCGCTTTTTGGGTCTCGTTTTTGACAAACATTTGACTGGTTTTCCCCACTTACGTACACTTAAGGTCTCTTGCCTCAAGGCTCTTAACCTGTTGAGGGTCCTGGGCCATACGTCCTGGGGGGGCTGATTGGGCCTCCCTCCTCCACCTATACCATGTTCTTATTAGGTCAATGCTCGATTATGGGTGTGAGGTGTACTCTTCTGCCACCGATGCCCGTCTCAGAGTCTTAGTCCCTGGGCATCATGCTGGAGTACGTCTGGCGACCGGAACCTTCAGGTCGTCCCCAAACCCCAGTCTCCAGGTGGACACTGATGAGCCACCTCTTGATCTCAGTCGCCTGCTTTTCAGACAAGAAGGAATCTCTTCCTCTTCCAGTGGCTCATTCCCTCTTTTTAGAACATGCCTTCACTCACAGGGAGTCCCTCCCTGTTTACACTGATGGCTCAAAGTCTGATGCTGGAGTTGGTTTTGGAGTTGTCTTTCCTGACATTTGTCGTGGCGGCAGGCTCCCTTCTGTCATGTCAATTTTTACTGCTGAGCTCTCGGCCATTTTATATGCCCTACAAGTAATTTTTACTCTCCCTCAGCCTTCTTTTACTATTTTTAGCGATTCCTGTAGTGCCTTTTAGGCCTCGTGCAATTTTAACTCTTCCCATCCCCTGGTGTTGGCCATTCTTGAGTGGCTTGTCTTCCTGGGTCGTCATGGCCGCAATGTTACATTTTGTTGGGTCCCTGCCCATTTGGGTGTTGGAGGGAATGAGCAGGCTGATGCCCTGGCTAAGGCTGTGGTCTCCCATTCTCGGCCTCCTGCCAGGCGTCATCCCGTTCCTCCATTGAGCCTTCGACCCTTCATAGATACTGCCGTTCGTACCTGCTGACAGGACAGATGAGATGCCGTCGGGGCTAACAAGCTCCGCGACATCCACCAGCGCCTGGGTTTGTGGAGCTACAGCAGCCTGTCCCACCGGTGGGAGACGGCTCTTGTCCATATCCGCATCGGCCACACATTATTGACCCATGGCTTTTTAATGGAGAGGGCTCACCCTCCCTACTGTGATGATTGTCTGGTCCCTCTGACAGTGCAGCATCTTCTTGTCGAGTGTCCTAGCCTTGGGGACCTTCGTCGTCAGCACCTCTCAGATAACCGGGTGGGTGACGGTTCTTACAGTCTCTCCCAGGTGCTTGGGGAGGAGGCTTGTAGTGTGGGAGGGAACACCCTCTCCTATGTGGAGGAGGCTGGCATCCTCGACAAATTATAAATTATAGGAATTTTATGGCTATTCTTTTTTAGGTTGGTGGAGTTTAATGTATCTTCCGTTCATATTTTAATTATTATATATATTTAAATTAAGTAGGTTATTTGAGTAGTATGTGATTTTTGGATGATCTGGCATTTTATTCATGCTGATTCAATCTATCGGGGTACTGAAAATAATTTAATATTTGTACATGTTTTTATAATGATATAGATGACCATTTTTTGTTGGGCGGTATATGACCCTAGCTGTTGCGTCGCCAGGTGCCTAGTGGCATCTATAAATCAATCAATCAATCCAATTATCTAACACCCAATTCATCAGCAGTAGTAGTGCCAGCCTGCAACTCGACTTCAGGCAACAAAAGGATGGTGGTGTGAAGACATACGCCTCCTCCCTTCGTCCTAAATCGGTTGCAGCACCCTCTCAACTCCGAAGAAGCAGCTGCAGCTTACTCTAGTTACTCTGTCTTGGAAACTGTATCAGACTCTCATTCTGGTGACCCTTCAACTGATGACAATTCTCAAACTTTAGCTAAAGGTGTCCATGTGGTAGAGGTTCAAGCTGCCACACGCTCTCCAAAAAGGAAACTTAAGTCAGCTAAACTGCAACAGAGACATCGTGGTTCCTCTAAGACAATTGACTCATGGATGCTCCTCCTTGTAAGGCAACCATCTCTGTGGACTCATCCATAGTTTCCTCTCAATTTCACCAGAAGCGTTCTCGTGGCTCTGATGAATCTCATGATTCAACAGATGTTCCCCCTCGCAAGCTTCCTTTTTAGAACATGCTTTCTCTCACAGGGAGTCCCTCCCTGTGTACACTGATGGGACAAAGTCTGATGCTAGAGGTGATTTTGGGGCTGTTGTGCTAGTGGAGCGGTATCACTTACACACATCTGTCTTGTTGATGTCGTTGTTGTTGTTGTTTTAGCGTTGTAGGCTTTGTCTCTTCGGAGTATATTTTTAGAATAGGTTAGGTGATTGTTAAGGTATGGAGAGTTAGCACAACTTGTCTGTGTTTAACAAGATTTTATTAATAACCCAAGTGGTAGTACAGTTTCACAAAAGGGTTAAGTTAGGCTTAGGAGCTAACTTTAAAGAGAGAGAGAGATGGCTATGAGACCCCTTGTGTAGTGATCGGGTATCTCTAGCATACTACTCTATAGGAGGGCACAAGAAGAGCTCTCTGTGTTGACCCCCGTGACTTGTGACGTCACTTATTGCTGAGGAAGCTTGGTTCCCATGGACCCGTTTATGTCAGGTCAGCTAGATTGAGCGATCATGTTAGGGTACATGGTGTATAGCTCACTACCTATGTAGGTATTATATGTAGTTATAACCGGTACAATGCTCGGCCACCACCATCCTTCGCCCCCGAAGGAATATTACATACATAAATATATATATTATTGGTAATGCATGCAGTCTGTAGGTAGTTTATATTATTATTTCTACAGAGAATAAGGATTATTACATTTACAATATATATTTATTAAATACATCCTGTCTAAATGTGTAAGAATGTGTAATTAACCTATACATTTGTATTCTCATTACCTTCGTTCACTTGTCTCTGTCGTTCACGAGCAGATAATTGTCGGTACCTAGCATACACCTTCTGTATACACCAGCTGAAGACAATTGTACAAACAATTAAAGTGAGTGCAGGAATGATATGGAGAGGAAATACAACTTCTTTTGATAGATGCATAGGTAACAAATCATCTAGTGTGGAGGTAAACTTTGAGTCATTTAAGTATTTAAGAAACTTTACTTTGTCTGAAACAACAGTTATTTTATCTAAAGAGATATTTACTACAAGGTTAATAGACTCTAACTCCGTAGAAAGCGTTGACACAAATGCTTTATGGTGATGTGTTGGTAAGTTAAGGAAATCCTCATTCCTAATCTCATAATGGTTCGGGGCCATATAGTAACCATCCATCCACACATGTTGGACTGTACCATTGCATATTAATGTCACACTAGTTCTCTTTTGAAAGTAATAATAATGGTTAGTTCCGAAGTGTTCATGGTAGAAAGTAGCATTACTGACAGTTGTGAACGTACAGTAAGAAGTTGGGAGAGTGGACTCAGGGACAATGAATGAAAGTTCACATTTTGCTTTTTCTGCTAAGCTTAAGGTAAGCATATAAGCAGGACATACATATAGATGTAAATATGATGTGAGACAGTCATCCAATGAAGTTTTGTCTAAGGTGTCAATTGCAGTGTAATCCTCTGATGCAACAATGTATTGAAGTGATTTATCAACAACCAACAGTGTATTATTTACTTTAATTGGGAAAGGACGCAATTCCCAAATATTAAATGACGTCTGGGATTTAAAAGGAATATTAATTAATATATTTGATTCAGTATTGATCCAATGATTGCATAATAATATTCCACGTCTGAAATAGTAAATATGGGAGTTAGCTTAAAGTTATTTATGGCTATTTCCACTGCTGACTGCAACTGTCGTAGAGGTAACAACTTAGAATTTACTCTACCCAATCCAGCATCTACCAAGTCACTAATTATTACTTCATTTAACTCAGTAAGTTCCTGTACAGCTATCTCTATGGCTGCAATATACTCACTAATTAATTGGACCTGTTCAATTTCTGGTATTATTCCAACTAATTTGTTTACCACCAAAGATAATTGGTTAGTTGTTTCAATTATTTCATGGGTTTTCTGTTTTAGGTTTTGAAGTGCCTCATAGGTTTGGATGACTATCCTATTTTGTTTCCCCAGGGCTATTGTTACTTCTTCTAGTTTTTTTACCTAAGGCAGTTACATCATCTGCCATGGCTGTGCCAAACAGTTGTTTACTCATGAGTCCCATGAAATTAAAAAGACCACGACTCTGTCGATGGGCATGGGCAGATTGCCGCACTTCATGTGGTTTCTCTGGAAATGAAAGCTTCATATTGTTAATTATTTTTGCTAACCTATTTACTCTATTTGTCTGTAATTTTAGAGTCAGTTTGATAGGTCTAGTATTATTTTAGAAGTGGGTTAGTTGTAACGTCAGATCTAGTGTTCATTTCCTCGTTGTTATAAAAATTATTTACTTGTGTGGTGACAGTTTCTATATGTCGGTGTAATTCTGTTACATGCTGTTCAAGGTTGTCAATTATTTCTGGCATATCTAGTAATCCGTGAGTTTCCAGCTGTACTGTAACCAAATCTTCCACAATCAAGACTTTTCCTCTATGTTCGACCAAGGCACCTGGCTTTAGTGCTTCAGCCGGAACTGTGTTTTGTTGGGCCAGTGTAACAAGCGCTGAGCTCAGCAAAAACAGTAATAGTGTCTTGTTCCCCATCTGAAATAAATGTCATTATTTAGTTTTGTTTGCAGACCTAAGTTTTTGTCTGTATATATTTGTGGTACTAGATGTGGGAGTGGAGTGTATTATTTCTTGTGGTTGTTCTGTTTGTGTGCTAGGTGTGTCATTTAATTTAATCTTTTTACACCTATCGACATGCACTATTTCTACCTTCCCTGTATTTATATCTTTAACCTTTATTTTATTTCCATGGGCTATATCTATTATTTCATATGGACCTACAAACTTTGGAGTTAGTTTTGAAACTCTGTCAGGGGCTTTTACCATGACATTTTCCCCAACAGCAACATCTATTTTTACAGCTTGAGCATGTTGTTTAATCATCATCTCATGCCTACTACCCTGTAAATGTTTCCGGACGTCCTTATGGATGTTATTAAACACCCGTAGTTGTCTAATTAAGTAATCATCCATATTATATGCTGGAGAGGAATTACCAGTAATTATGTGATATGGAAGTCGCTTTTCTGTTCCATATATGATATAATGCGGGGACTTACCCACGGATGAATTTATGGAACCATTGATAGATAGAGGCGGCTGTAAATAGTATCCAGTCTTCCCATGATCCTTGCATAGGATTAGCTACATGTCACAAGACTTCCAGTATCTTACGATTTGCTCTTTCTGTAAGACCATTGCTAGCTGGATGATATGCTGTTATGAAAGTTTGTTTTATATGATATTGATCACATATGTTACGTAACAAATTATTAGTAAATTCTTTACCATTATCTGTTAGTATCACCTTAGGTGTGGTGTACTGGCAAAGTAAATTTGTTACGAGTTTGTGTGCAACCTCTTCTGCTGTCTTTGTCTGCAAAGGAGTTATGATCACATAACGTGAGAAATGGTCTACACATACAAGACAATATTTGGAGCCTTGATGACTGATTGGTAAGCTTAGTATATCTATACCAACTACATCCCATGGTTGTTCAGGTATTGGGTAATTTAATATAGGGGCTGGACCCATGATATTACCTTTATGAGCATGGCATGATTCACAATTCTTGAAATGTTTCTCCACGTCTGCGCGGAGAGTGAACCAATAATATTTAATAAGTCTAATTTCTGCTATACAGCGATCCCTTCCCGGATGTCCGGCTTGTGGATGGTTATGCATTAGAGTTAGTACAGTGTTAGAGTATCAAGGACTACCACCTGTGAAAAAATGTTAGTTTGCTTCTCAAGCTTCCTGAACAAAATGTCATCTACCACCTCAAACTGTGTTAGTGGGATGGGTAATTCTGGTAGGTTACTTTCGTCACCTGAAACCAAAGCATAAATGACCTGTGACCAAAATTTTTCTTTCTTTTGTTCAGTTTTAACAAGTTCCACATTGAAGTCTACTTCACTACTAGTGGGAATGACAGCAGCAGCTGATACATTGCGAGATAAAGCATCTGCAACTCTGTTGAAACGCCCAGGAAGATATTTTATTGTAGGCTGAAATTCTGAGATAGTTAGATACCATCTAGCTAACTGACCTGTCAAATTTTTACCATGAAAGAGACCACAAACAGGTTGATGATCTGTATATATGGTGATAGGATACCCCAGAATTATTTCCCTGAAAGTCTTTAAGGCCCACACAACCGCCATAGCCTCCAAGTGAGTGAAACTGTATTTCTTCTCTGCATCATTCACAACACGACTGGCATATGCATAAACATTGATTGCAACGACCCTCAGTGGAATGTTGCATAAGCACTGCGCCTAGACCATCCTGTGATGCGTCAGTACAGAGTGAAAATGGGAGGTTATAGTTTGGGTAACTTAAAATTGGAGCGGTTGTGAGCTTAAGTTTTAATTGATCAAAGCTACCTTGCTCTGTCTGTGACCACTTAAATTCGATATTCTTCTTGAGGAGTCTTGTTAGTGGGCTGGCGATTTTAGCAAAATTCATTATGAATGACCGATAGTATGAACATATTCCAAGGAAACTCCTTATTTGCTTTACTGTAGTAGGTTGAGGGAATTCCTTTACTACTTTAATCTTGGAAACCAATGTGTGAATTCCTTTAATATTTACTTTATGACCTAAAAATTCTATTTCATCTTTAAAGAATGTACATTTTGACAGTTTAACCTTTAATCCAACATCCTGCAGTCGTTGTAAGACTCTGTCTAGTTTTTGTAGGTGTGAATTTACATCAGGGCTGACGATAATTAAGTCATCTATGTAAGCAACAACATCTTGAGTCATGTCGCAGAAGATAGTATTTATCATCCTTTGGAAAGTTAGGGATGCATTGGATAATCCAAAGGGCATTCTGACAAATTGCCAATGACCATTAGGGGTGCAAAAAGCAGTAATAGGTTTGGATTGGTCATCTAATTATACTTGCTAATAACCACTAATTAGGTCAAGACTACTAAAGACTCCGTTATTTTCCCCAATCTCCATGAGGATATTTTTAAGTACAGGTAATGGGTACCTATCCTTGACAGTTTTCTCATTTATCTTCCTAAAATCTATAACAGGGCGGAAATCACCTGTTTTCTTAGTAACTAAGAATAATGGGCTGTTATAAGGACTGTTTGAAGCCTCAATGATTCCTTCTATAGACATATCATCCACCATTTTATTCATTATTTGTCTTTGACTATGAAGTAATCTGTAAGCTTTCACATATACTGGATCTGTGTCTGTCAATGATATGTGATGTTTAACTAGTGTTGTTTTCCCCAACCGCTCATCAGGTAAAGCAATAGCCGACCTGTGATTTGCTAATATGTGTAAAAGCTGTGTGCGATGTGAAGGAAAATCATTTACTTGTACATGCTCATATAATTCATTAATAGTGTGCCTAAGTTGCAATTCATCAACAATGTGAATGTTGGCTAAGGGAGGAGATTCCGTTTCCATCTGAATTGGTTTAAGAAACACAAGAAAGTCACCTATGTATGTACCTGGTTTTATTTTCACTGCCTAATCAACCTTGTTAAAAATTAGAGCTTCAATGAAGTTGTCTTTTTGTACCAGAGGAAATATGGATTCCATACCGACATTATTTATTTTACAAGTTTCACTTGAGGATATGGTTTGACTTCCCACATAACTGTCACCTTTCACTTTCACCTTTATGATAGCAAACCCTTTACTTGGTAAATTTACCGTACTTTTGACACTGCCTGCCAGTCGAGTCTGTGAGTCACTTGCTCTTGTCCCCGAGCCTACAGCTGTGCACTGCTGACTCAGTGGATGACATGGGTACACTTGACCTTGAAAGATAATTGACTGGATGGATATTGCAATGTCAAAGTTGTGATCTGTCAGTTATTTTAAACCTAACAATCCATCAGTTGGCAAACTGAAGTTTTCACAAATGTATAAGGTGCATTTTAGTCTCTGACTATTCAATGAAAGTGTAATAGGAAATTGAACCATACCTTTAATGATTAATTTACTACCAGATAAGGCAGTTAAGCTTAAATCTGATGGTTGAATAGACAATCGTTCCTGTGGGTTTTCCTTTAACAGCTGTTTAAGTGTTTCTTCAGACAGTAATGATACACAAGCTCCTGTATCAACAGCTAACGAGACATTTGTATTCCCAATGTTACAAGGAAGTGATAGTACATCAACTTTACCCAAGGCAGCAACAAGTATATTTATTTGTTTAGGCGTGATTAAATTGGCGTTTTTTTTTTTTTTTTTTTAATCGTCACCTGTATTTGCACGTCTATTATTTATTTGGTCTCTTGCATTTAATGTTACTCTACATTCATCTGTGTTATGTGTCACACTATTATGAATAATGCAATACTTGTTACTGGGCTTGTTGTCAGTTTCATTTGTTACTTTATAACTATTATCCTTACTTCTGGCATTTGAGCGATTATTCGTATTAAAGTAACACTTATCTGGGCTGTGACCATATTTTCTGCAGATTTTACGATAAGGTTTCTTCTTCGAACTCTGAGGTGTGAAGACTGTAGTGTGTGGAGTCTGTGAAGTGCTCTGATGAGTGTCTATGTCAGTGATCACGGCTACAGGTAGGGCTCTAGGAACATTAAGAGGTTCTTTTTGACTAACCTTAGCTGCATATTTGACCAATCTGTCACTTGGTTTATATTCTATTTTAGCAGTTTCAAGCATGGATTCCTCTGTTAAAAGCAACACATACTGTATGAGGCGTCTATTTGCATAACGGGATTAACATCACCTCTGGTGAAATTGAGTTAGCACTGTCTTCCCCCCTAGTACACATCTACAATTTATGTGGTGAAGTCCATATCCCATTTTGGAGTTTCTAATTAGGCTTAAAATGAAGTATAAATAGAGAGACTATAACCTTTTGTGCACAGATGTTAAACTTTAAACCCATTTTTCTCAAAACTTGAGTTGTGTCGCTTATATCGTTATGCAAATAGACGCCTCGTATGTACTCAATGATCTGGTATACACTATCCGCTTTCATGTTACCTTGTGTGTTCAACCACTCTGACCCTTTTAAGAGTTGTTTAGCATCGCTAATGGTCGAACCTGCTAACGCTAGAGCCGTACTTGAATTAGCTGTTCCACAATTACTCACTGTCCAGTCGGCGGCAGAAGTCGTGTCGCCTCACCCGCTTCACCGAGACATGCAGTGTTCATGGACTCGAGAAATACGCATGTTTTCTACTCCTAATAATCTCGAGTCTATGAACATCGCGTGCCTCGGTGCAGCAAGTGAGGCGACAGGACTTCTGCCGCCGACTGTCCTTCTAACCATTCTGAGTACTCATACTAGTGGACCGCCAAACTGCCCCCCACCGAAAACATCTATGAGGTCTTCACAAAACTGTTTAAGATTATTTAAGTTATCTGGATCCGTGAAAGCAGTTGCAGTCAGTAATGTGCTAACATTTGAGTCTGGTTTAATATGACCACGTACGAACCTTATTTTCCCTTTGTCATCTGTAATTCCTGCAGGAAGCATATTATCTTCACAAACCCTTAGCAAAGTATGGATATTATAGTTAACATCGTCCCCAGTGAATTCCTTCACTGTATGAGCTTGGGGAAGAACATTAATAGTAGTAGAAGTGTTAGTTGCCATTGTGTGTGATGATGTGTTAGTATGTAAAGCCGTAGAGTAAGTACGTCCTGATCTGGTTTTACTCGGCGAAATGTTAGAGGTAAAATTAGTAAGCAAATCAGTTAATGAAGTGGATCTAGTAAGAGGAGGAGTATTAGTTGTCACTCTGTCTTCTTTTAAGTCTAAATCTAGTGCAAGAATATTTTTACTCAAGGGAGAACTTACACTTTCTATTGTACTTACACTTAAATTAGTTATTTCTGTTGAATCAACTAAGCTTTCATTACTTTCAAATATTGCTAAGCTATGTTTAAGCTTACGAAGCGAAAACAATGCGGTACTGAATTTTTCTTCCATTCATTACCTGTCACTCTGCGTGAAGATTCACAAAGAACATTCCTTCTGGTTATATACGTGAAGATATAAGCATATAGTACTCTAAATTATGAATACATAGAATTTGTAATGAGGAGATTTTTGGTAATACATTTATATATTTATATCTAATGTAATGATGTAAGGATGTGTATGTATTTGTAAATATATGTACCTAAGCTACTGACCATGGATAGTTGAGTAGTCTTTGATAATTAGTTGGGTAGTATTCCATTAGTCGTGTGACGTCGTACCAATTACCAAGCCAACATCCTTTCCTGGATGTTAGTACTGTCAATTGAAGAATGTTGATATGTTGATTAAAGTACTGTAGCTGTAGTGTATTTGAGCTGCAAATATAGTCTCTCACTGTAGTTGAAGTTGAAGTATTCACCTCACTAGGCTATACTCTAGTGTAAGTATAGTAGTAGTGGTTGTACTGCTCGTGTGGTAGAGTAGTAGTATGGTGCTGGTAGTGTGGTAGTGATGACGCAACCAGTGTGTGGTAGGATGAGTGACGCAACCAGTGTGTGGTAGCGCGGGACGATCAGTAAGGCTAGCGCCAGTGTTGTTGGCTTGCGCTTGCTGACTCGACTGTCCTTCACTTAATAAATTAACCCCTTGCTTCTATCACTTCTTCACTTCTTCTCTTTTTACTTTTGTATCTTTTCTTAGGGTAGCACTTGCTATTAATTGTTTTGTTTCTCTCCCTTTTCAACCATATATGTTCGTATCACCACCGTTGTTCACCAAATATGTGCTAGTGGAGCGGTATCACTTACACACATCTGTCTTGTTGATGTCGTTGTTGTTGTTATTTTAGCGTGGTAGGCTTTGTCTCTTCGGAGTATATTTTTAGAATAGGTTAGGTGATTGTTATGGTATGGAGAGTTAGCACAACTTGTCTGTGTTTAACAAGATTTTATCAATAACCCAAGTGGTAGTAGCCTACAGTTTCACAAAAGGGTTAAGTTAGGCTTAGGAACTAACTTTAAAGAGAGAGAGATGGCTATGAGACCCCTGTGTAGCGATCGGGTATCTCTAGCATACTACTCTATAGGAGGGCACAAGAAGAGCTCTCTGTGTTGACCCCCGTGACTTGTGACGTCACTTATTGCTGAGGAAGCTTGGTTCCCATGGACCCGTTTATGTCAGGTCAGCTAGATTGAGCGATTATGTGAGGGTACCTGGTGTATGACTCACTACCTATGTAGGTATTATATGTAGGTATTATATGTAGTTATAACCGGTACACTGTCTTTCCTGACTTTTGTTGTGGCGGCAGGCTCCCTTCTGCCATATCCATTTTTACTGCCGAGCTCTCGGCCATTTTATATGTTCTCCAAGTGATTTTTACTCTCCCGCAACCTCTTTTACTATTTTTAGCGATTCCTGTAGTGTCTTGCAGGTCTTGGGCAATTTTAACTCTTCCCATCCCTTGGTGTTGTCCATTCTCGAGTGGCTTGTCCTCTTGGGTCGTCGTGGCCGCAGAGTCACATTTTGTTGGGTCCCGGCTCATGTGGGTGTCGATGGGAATGAGAGGGCTGACGCCCTTGCTTATGCTGCGGCCTCCAGTCTTCGGCCTCCTACCAGGCATCATCCCGTACCTGCAGTAGACCTTCGACCTTACGTAGATGCTGCCGTTCGTTCCTGCTGGCAGGACAGATGGGACGGTGTCGGGGCTATTAAGCTCCGCGTCATCCGCCGGGGCCTGGGTTTGTGAAGCTACAGTGGCTAGTCTCCGCATTGGCCACGCTCTATTGAATTATGGGTTTTTAATGAAGAGGACACCCCCTCCCTACTGTGATGATTGTCTGGTCCCTCTGACAGTACAGCATCTTATTGTCGAGTGTCCCAGCCTTGGGGACCTTCGTTGTAGGCACCTTTCCGAGTACCAGGTGGGTGACGGTTTTTACAGTCTCTCCCAGGTGCTCGTGGAGGAGGCTTGTGGTGTGGGAGAGAACACCCTCTCCTATGTGATTTTTATTATTTTTATGGCTATTCCTTTTTAGATAGGTAAAGTTTAATGTTTCTTTCGTTTATATTTTAATTATTTTATATATTTAACTTAAGTAGGTTATTTTAGTAAAATGTTATTTTTAGATGATATGGCTTTTTTTCATGCTGCTTCTCCCTGTCGTTGTTACATATTTTATTAATGATTTAGATGACCTTTTTATGTTGGGCGGTATATGACCATTGCTGGAACTTTGCATTGCTCTAATCCTCTCCAAGGAAAGGTGACTGTTCCAACCCCTTCAACTACCTCCCCATTCCTTTTACCTCTTGTCTATGAAAAGTTTTCTAATCTATTCTTAACTCCCAAATTCAAAAGTACCATACTCGTTATTATCTTCATTCTGATCATCAGGAATGCTCTATTGGCGATCTTCTATTTACCTTTTCTGATTCATGGTCGTCCTCTATTCGGAACTCGGAACTTCTGTGAAAATTTAACTATCAAGCTAGACCTATGGAAAGCTTTTGACAGAGTCTGACACAAAATGTTAATTTCCAAACTACCCTTATTCGCCTCTACCTACCCAGGTGAGCTGGGTCCAGCTGTTCGTCAATTATCCTGGCTACGCCGACACGTCAAGAAAATACCCCTTTACATCGTCGTCAACTCACAACATAGAAGATGCCAGACCATATTCCAAGATGCTGTGAGTGACGGTGTAGCTGCTCTCTCTTGATAGTGACGTGTATAAATAAGGTGTCTTCATCTAATGGGGCAGAAGAGAAGTAACGGTACGAACATCACCACGAAGCTCCACTGTCTCATCTGGTGTGACACCCAATAATCTCGGGGCCTCGCAAGAGTCACGGGCTACTGATAGCCTACAGCCCCGAGGTTGAGGTATAGAAAAAAAAAAAAAAAATACTCGTTAGCTTCTGTTGTAGATGGTCACTGTTCTACCTCTAAATTTATCTCCAGTGGTGTTCCTCAGGGTTCAGTCCTATCTCCAACTCTCATTCTGCTTTTCATTAATGTCCTTCTTACCTACACCTATTTCCATATTGTTACGGATGCGCTAGAGGGCCACACACCAAGATAATCTGCTGTTACTCCAACAGACTACAACAGGGAAACAGAGTCCCTTTAGATTAACCTTACTTACGGAAAAATCAACAATACCCTCTAACAACCGAACATATCCAGGGTTCTATGTAAATGGGAAAGTTAAACACACTGGTTTAAAACTTAACAATAAAATATTTAATGAAAATGAATCAACTACGTGACAAGAAATTATTATACAACAGAATACCCGATAAACAATAATAAAGAAACTAATAAATGAATATCACAAGTTATTACTACTCTACGATTACTTACTTTAACACGTTAAGACAATAGAATGCTTACTTTAACTACGACAAGATCAACATCACACATGAAGCTCACTCTTTATCACAAGAATTAATAAATATAATCAACACTCGAGGGACGTAGCTAGGAAACCCTTGACACCGTCACTAGCCCAATGAGTCAACCACACACACGTAATACATACGGCAATAATAATAATAAACACAATACACTGTTATGCTTGAATGAATATAGAACAAAAGTAAAAGTGTGAATGTATGGGAAGAACAATATATATAGATAATACCTCTAGCAAACTAAGAACTCAAACCGGCTTCCTCTTCTCTCAGCTTATTACAGGTTTCTCCCTTTGATTCCAACTAATGTCTACTGAAAAAGACGTTCCTCCCCCCTTATATACACTGGGTTACCCACCCCCTGGGTTGGGGTAGGATATAGGAGAGGGAAGGGGGGTGGAAGGCTCGTGGCGAATTTTCCTCGAGGCGACAGTCTGTCTAGAGAAACGCATGCACGAACAAACACACGAGTATCGTGAGAAAAATATTAGGCTCCTCCAATTGTACAAAGTAACAGCAAATTCTGGGATACATAACACGCCCACACCCAAGAAAGAATTTCCAAAGGAAAATTCGTTCTTGCGAGCGATTCACAAAAACAAAAACAAAATCTCGGCCTACTTTCGAGATAAACAATCGGCAATTACATTGTCGGTCCCCCTTATATGTCTCACATCCAAACTGTACTGTTGCAAGAACAAACTCCAACGAGTCAGTCGCTGGTTCTTAGTTCCCAAACTACTAAGATATTTAAGGGGATGGTGATCAGTATACACTTTAATGGTGGGGCCAAATGCAGGGACATAAACAGAGCAATGCTGCAAGGCGAGGATCAGGGCTAGAAGTTCCTTCTCAATTACTGAATCATTCTTTTGAGCACTATTAAACTTCTTACTGTAGTAACAAACAGGATGCTCTACCCCTTGATCGTCCTCCTGCAGTAACACAGCACCAGCTTCTACATTGCTGGCATCAGCAGCAAGAACAAAAGATTTCTCAAAATTATGTGCCATCATAACAGGATAACTCATCAATATGTCTTTGACATTCAAGAAACTCTGTTCACAATCATTACTCCACACAAATTTGTGTTCCTTCCTCAACAACTCAGTGATAGGGGCCACAACAGTTACAAAGTTTTTCAAGAACCTCCTATAGTATCCTATACTGGGTCGGGGAAAGTCTTTAATAGCCTCCACTTTAGAATCTGGTGGGCAAACAACACCCCGTCCAACAACATAACCACCCAAATACTGTACTTGGGCATGCACGAACTCACACTTTTTTAAGTTAATCACTAGTCCCGCTTCGGAGAGTCTTAACAGAAACTTCTGCAGTTCGTAAAGATGCTATTCCCAAGTATCAGAGTATATCACTACGTCGTCCAAATACACCACACAACCACTTAGTCCATTCACAACTCTGTTCATCAGACGTTGGAAAGTGGCTGGGGCATTCTTCTTTCCAAAAGGCATAACGTTGCATTTGTAGGTTCTCCCATCCGCCACAAAACAGGTTACCTCCCTAGCACGCTCTGTTAAAGGGACCTGCCAGAACCCCTTCTTTAGGTCAATCTTCGTGATGTACCTGGCTGCACCCACTCGGTCAACACAATCCTTGAGACGGGGCAGCGTTCACCTTTCTATAATCAATACAAAAACGTGCCGTTCCATCCGCCTTGGGTTGTAAGGTCACAGGGGAATTCCATTCACTGGTACATGGCGAAATAAGCTGGTGGTCCAACATGTAACGGATCTCCTGATGCAGCAGCTCAATGTGACGAGGACTGATCCGGTACGGTGGCAACTTCACAGGCACAGCATCACCCACATTGACATCATGCCGAACCCAATCAGTCCTCCTAGGCGCACTGGCAAATACGCCCTGGTGACATGACAGCAGGGTGGTCAGCTGAACCACCTGGTCACGGGGAAGATGTACAAGCTTCGCCTGCAGCGTTGACTCGGCTTCACCATTCTCCAACCAACTGCAGTCTTGGAAGTCACACACGACATCCTCCTCAGGTTCAGCACAAGTATCGTGAACAGTAGTGGCAGAGACATGTTGCACAGCTGCCACAGTACCAGGTGGTCGATGGTACTGCTTCAACATGTTGACGTGACACAACTGATGGGACTTCCGTCGGTCAGGCATCTTTACAACGTAGTGCACCTCACCAACTCTCCTCTCAATAACATACGGACCACTGTAGCGGGCAGTCAGAGGTTTCCCTTGGAGGGGCAACAGGACCAACACCTCTTCTCCCACCTGGAACTCTCGCTGCCTCGTCTTCTTGTCATACCATTGTTTCATTCTTGACTGAGCAACTTTTAAGTTCTCCCGTGCCAGCTGAAGAGTCCCATGAATACGGGTTTTAAAATCAATAACATACTGCAACAGACTCTTGCTGGTGGCATTGTCACTACTCCAAGCTTCCTTGACCAAGCTCAGAGGACCTCGAACTCGATGGGCAAACACGAGCTCATTGGGTGAGAAGCCCAGACTTTCTTGTGGAACCTCTCTAGTGGCAAACAACATAAATGGCAGACCCTTGTCCCAGTCCTTAGAATTCTCCAAGCAATACTTCCTTATCATGGACTTGAGAGTTTGGTGGTACCTTTCCAGGGCACCTTGGGTCTCAGGATGGTATGCACTCGACATCACATGCCTAACTCCTAACTCTGCCAACACTTGCTGAAAAACATTGGAACAGAAATTACTTCCCCTGTCAGACTGGATCTCATGAGGCAACCCGATCCATCCGTTTCAGCGCCGGACAGACGCTGTTTTTCGCAAATATCTCCTAAACGAATCGTTGTATCAATATAATATTTCAACACACTATCTTTAACACCCGGGCGTAATTTATGGCTGACATACCATATTCCTATATGTGTTATGCGAGGAGTATACTCGTGAAAAATAGCACAAAGCTGGCCAGTCATATTGACGCATTCGAAGGAAAGTGTGGCCCCCCCAACACCCTCCCAAACCATTCCTAACCACAACTACATCCCCCCCTTCTCACCCCGCCCTCCTCCTCTTCTCCCCCTAGCTCCTCGCCTCCCTCATCTCTCGTGGCCCTCCCTATTTCTTCCATCACTGTATTATATATTAGAATGTTATGTAGATGTATATGTATAGATATGATTATTAACTAAGAGTATGGTACAGTACAATTCTATAGAGGCAAGACGTATTTCACTTTGATAATTACTGTAAAACAGCATGTTTACATACATGTAGTATGTATATAGAAGGTCCATGTTTGCAGTCCTTATGGTCAACCATGCAATTGAACACGATGTACTGGCATTACCTGTGGTCTGGACCTTCTAGGAAAAGTTATTAGATACTGTGTACCTATTCATTATAAAATGTCAAATTTGGTCCAGTTAATATAATGTTATTTTGTTTACTTGTCCCTTTTATATTTATATTATCACCAAATTATATATATATATATATATATATATATATATATATATATATATATATATATATATATATATATATATATATATAATAGTGTAGGATTTAATGATGCAAACATGATAAAACAAAATTCATTCACAATCACTGTCAAGGAAAACGTCATCGTCTTCATCATCACTGGCTTTCACGTTTGTACAATGTGGCAAGACGAAGAACAAACGCTGCCCTGCATCCACGGGGGTAAATGGACAACATTGTTGCTAATAGGTGCGCCTCGGCAGTCAATGATTTCTACCCTGTCACTACTTGAGTCATAGCCTCGGACTGGGGGGTACCTCATACCTCAGAGAGAGGGGGAGGGGATACGGGAGACTGTGAATATTCAATTAAGGCATAAATTGGTTATTTAAAAAGGTAAAGAACACATGAAGCAACCATGAACGATTTTATTTGTTTGGCCAAAACCAAAATTGACTTCATCCTTCTGAGGTGGCCTTAGACACGTGGGTTATTATCCGGCTATACGGCCATTAACAACGGGATTAGCTATTGCTTTAATGGTCGTTTGACCCACTCTGGTTTTCATGTCCACACACATCGGTAACTGTATTAAACAATATTACTAATGAACGATACGTATATACATACTGTCATAAAAAAAATAAAAAATGGAAGGGGGATGGTGTAAATAGGGGGGTGAAGAGTGAAACGGGGAGGGGGATAATGAGATATTGGGGTAGGGAAGGAAGGAATGGTGTGGGGGGATTTCGGGGTGTTGGTGGAGGGGTTACACGAGTACCCCACACTCGTCCGATTCTCTATAACGCCTTAGATATGATGACTGGATTAGGCTTAATATCACTCAGTAAACTCCTAACATAACACATATAGTAATATGGTATGTCAGCCATAAATTACGCCCGGGTGTTAAAGACAGTGTGCTGAAATATTATATTGATACAACGATTCGTTTAAGAGATATTTACGAAAAACACCGTCTGTCCGGCGCTGAAACGTATAGTAGTGAAAAATCCCATCAAGGCATTAACAACATTCCTTGCCTTGACCGTACGAAGTGGAAATGCCTCAGGATACCTAGTGACAGGATCCATAATAGTTAACAAATACTGGCATCCGGTAGAAGTGGGAGGTAATGGGCCAATAATGTCAATAATGAGTCTGGAAAATGGAGGTTGAGTGACAGGAATAGGAATTAATGGCGACTTTGGAGAGGGCTGGTTTGGCTGACCCACCACTTGGCACGTATGGCAACACTTCACAAACCGGGCCACATCCGCCACCATGGTAGACCAGAAAAACTCAGCACGAAGTCTCTCAAGAGTCTTTCTTACTCCCAAATGACCTGCAAAAACATTAGAATGTGCAAGAGTCAACAATTCTTGCTAACACACTTTAGGAACTACAATCTGATGGTAATCCCACATTCCGTCATCAACATTGACATGAGATGGTCCATCTTCTCCACAAAACATTATTCTTAACATAAAAACAAGTACCCTTTTCACCCTCAACACTATCTACTGCCAGGTTCTTTAACTTCTGAACCTCTTCATCATGAGCCTGCAACTCAATCAGCTTATTCACATCAACATTATCAATAGTAACACATTCATTCTCAGGCAAATCATCAACGTTTGCCATAAATGTGTCACTTAGTACAACTTCGTTGTCTGGAGGAACACACTCTCCAGTCACAACGTCAGTAGGTGGCATGGGGGCAGAATCATCAGCATCCGCAAGACTCGCCTCCTCCCGAGACATGGACCTTGTCACGGCACACGCCGGGAACACCTCAACATCTACGGTATCACTATCATTTTCAGGCACAGGTACTTTGGTTAACACAGGGACATCCACATTATCACCTTTAACCAAATCATTACCAAGGATAAGATCCACACCATCCTCGGGCAAATTATCCACAACCCCAACACGTGCCTGACCACAAAACAAATCACACTCCACAACACTGTAATAAGGGCACGGTCATAGATCCGGTGACCACCTTAATCAACACAAAATCATCACTACCAACGTCAACATGATCTGGTCTCACCCATAACGAAATAGATAAACCGGTGTCTCGCAGGATACGGGCTGGGTACTTCACACCCTCCAGCTGAACTTCTCCATCAAACAGGTATGGGGCGTAACACACACCAGGTGCAACATCACTCGTCACCGCCTGTGCCACACCTCCTGAAACATGGCACTCCAAGGCAACATCATTGTCACCACAAATTCCACCTCCCGGGACATTCCTAGCCTGGGTAGGGGACAAATTACTAACAGAGGAGCCCTTACAATTATTCTGGGACTCTGCAGAAACAGTAACAACAGGAGTATCATTAGAAACAAACATGTTCGGCCGGACCACACCCGCTTTCTTCCAACACCTATCTACCGTATGACCAGTTTTCCCACAGTATACACAAACAAATGGGCGACGTTGGGTTTTAGGAGAATTATGTGTGTTTAAAGGTTGTGTTATTATGTGAGACATTAGTGGAATTTGAGGAGTTACTAAATTTCTTTGACTGCTGAGAGGTATTTGAAGTAGATGAAGGAGTATCTTTGGGGACTTCCTTACCCTTGGGTTTAAACTGATTACGAATAAGATAATAATCATCTGCACAAATGGCAGCTTCTGAAACTGTTTTTACACGTTTATCAGCCAGGAATAATTGCAAATCAGTGTCAAGTTTACCCACAAAATTCTCAAGTATAACTAGCTCCTTCAACTTATCATAATCACTTCCCACACGTTCACTATTCATCCAAGCATTAAATTGTTCTGTCAACACACGACAGAATTCAGAGTGAGTTTCATGCTGTCGTTTCGTACAATTCCGAAACTTTTGCCGATAGGCTTCTGGTCGCAACTCGTAACAACGTAGAACAGCATCTCTCAAACACTCATAGTTTTGAGATTCGTCAAATGAAAGCGAGTCAAATGCCCTGTGAGCTTTACCAGTGAATGCAGTTTGAGCGTACGTAGACCATTCATCCCTAGGCCACTTATTCCCTGTTGCAATTTTCTCAAAACGGTTAAAGAATTCCGCTACTTGGTTTTCTTCAAACACAGGTACTAACTTGGCAAGGTTGAAAGAACGAGATACAACAGAGGGAGCAGAAGGCACATGTACACCTTTATCAACTTTGTAACGTTCCAAAGAAATTTTGGCTAATTCTATTTCCTTTCTTACCCTAGCCTCCTCCTGTCGAGCCTCTCGCTCTCTCTCAGCCTCAGCCAATCTAACCTCTCTCTCAGCCTCTCGCTCTCTCTCACGCTCAGCCAATCTAGCCTCTCTCTCAGCCTCTCGCTCAGCCTCTCTGTTACTTAACTGAAGCTGCAACATACGGAATTCATGGTCACGCTTAGCTTGTTCATTATCCACAAAACCATGACTCTCAAGAACTGTTCGCTCATTCACGTCGTCACGAGAATTCCATCCGCTCTCGGAGACAGTTTCGGTATCAATTGATTTATCAGCAAATTCATACTCTGATGTACCAAACAAATGACTACAAATAACATTTACCAAAGGAAATACGTTATCACTTTCCCTCTCCAAACCTAATTCACAAGCCACCAACAGTAATTCATACTTCTGTAACTTCTCTACTTCAGCACGAGTAGGTTTTGAAGACAAGAAATTAGTGACATCACTCTGAGAAATAATGTGAAGAGGGGTTGTAACACACTCAGCCATTGCGATACAAGAAATACAAAATATATGTTACAAGAAAAATTCACTGTTACAATAATCACGCGATAATACCTGAAAGCAATTAATTAATTCACAGTATGAAATCGGGTATCCTGGCGAGGTCGCCAATTATTTATGTTACGGATGCGCTAGAGGGCCACACACCAAGATAATCTGCTGTTACTCCAACAGACTACAACAGGGAAACAGAGTCCCTTTAGATTAACCTTACTTACGGAAAAATCAACAATACCCTCTAACAACCGAACATATCCAGGGTTCTATGTAAATGGGAAAGTTAAACACACTGGTTTAAAACTTAACAATAAAATATTTAATGAAAATGAATAAACTACGTGACAAGAAATTATTATACAACAGAATACCCGACAAACAATAATAAAGAAACTAATAAATGAATATCACAAGTTATTACTACTCTACGATGACTTACTTTAACACATTAAGACAATAGAATAATTAATTTAACTACGACAAGATCAATATCACACATGAAGCTCACTCTTTATCACAAGAATTAATAAATATAATCAACACTCGAGGGACGTAGCTAGGAAACCCTTGACACCGTCACTAGCCCAATGAGTCAACCACACACACGTAATACATACGGCAATAATAATAATAAACACAATACACTGTTATGCTTGAATGAATATAGAACAAAAGTAAAAGTGTGAATGTATAGGAAGAACAATATATATAGAAAATACCTCTAGCAAACTAAGAACTCAAACCGGCTTCCTCTTCTCTCAGCTTATTACAGGTTTCTCCCTTTGTTTCCAACTAATGTCTACTGAAAAAGATGCTCCTCCCCCCTTATATACACTGGGTTACCCACCCCTTGGGTTGGGGTAGGATATAGGAGAGGGAAGGGGGGTGGAAGGCTCTTGGCGAATTTTCCTCGAGGCGACAGTCTATCTAGAGAAACGCCCGCACGAACAAACACACGAGTATCGTGAGAAAAATATTAGGCTCCTCCAATTGTACAAAGTAACAGCAAATTCTGGGATACATAACAATATCCACTCCTTTGCTGATTATTCCACCCAGTTTAACAACCACCTGTACCAGCAGCTGACCGCTGATCTTTCCCTCAAGTCATACTGGGACAGAGAAAACACAGGTTCTTCATCTTTTAACTCGCACTAGTCTTCCAAATGATTATCCCCACTTCTCAACGGCATACATCTTGATCTATCTCCTAACCTAAATATTCTTAGAGTATTTTTCTCTTACCTCTCATATTTCCTCTCTAGCGAAAAGTGCCTTAAACCTTAAATCATGGGTGACGACATAAGTCGACACCACCAACAAGTGTGGGTAACCACAGGTTATTGATTGCCAACTGTAAGGTGTATCATATTCCTAGATTTAAAAAAAAACAAAAAAACACACACAGTGACATGATGGTGGTTGTTAGCAAAAGCCTCACAAATGGGCGATTCTAAACTTAATGCGGTTGTCGTTGAGTGCAATTTATGGAAGCCATACTATAATGGCGACAAGTGAACACTCCTCTCCAAATACCACTTGAGTTTTGCATGAACCATCTTCACAATTAGTTTACAAAAGCAGGATGTACAGTCGCGGCACATAGTCCTTGACCAGGGTGTAATGGGAAGTCTGGTCAAGGACTATTTGCCGCGACTGTACGTGAAATTATTCAATAGTTAGCAGCTATTAGGTGCTCCTTCCCAAGTTTGGGGATGGGAAGTATTATCACAACCCTCCAAGAAAAAGATAATTCACAAGTATACCATATCAGATTAAAAAGATCTAACAAAAATGAGGAGCCACTTCTGACATATGGTGCAAGAATGCGTAACGAATACCATTTTGCCCCGACGATGAATCACAACACGGAGACAATGCCATCTGATATTATATAAGAGGATATTATATAACTCACCACCAGGTGAATTAATTGCTGATGGTAATAAGTGAGGCAGGGTCTTTCCTGAACACATTTGCAAAATGGCTCGCACATGTATTCGCTAACTCCTTGGAATCAGCCAGAGTTGTCCCTAGATGAGATATGATTGGAGGAGACGGGACCGAGAACTTTCCCTTAATTCTTCGGACTCTCTTGAACACTTGGATGAGCTGGGTTTTAGTAGTAATCAGAGACACATTGGCCTTCCAAGACACCCGTTGTTGCCTCTCCTATAACCCAAGCCTGTGCCCGTCGGAAGTCTTCTAAAAGAATAGGGTCCCCACAATTGCGATGCATTCAAGAGAAAGCAGTGCGCTTCTCCCACACAGCGGTGATGTAAACTGATAACCACCATGGGACAGGACGTTTGGGAAACTGGTCAGAAGTTTTAGGGACAGAATTGAGAGTAGCAGAGTGGAACATATTGGTGAACTAAGTCACAGCCTCGTCAGAGCTACTAAAATTTGAAACAGAAGACACCAAAGAAGTAAGCTCTTTATAAAACCACCAGTCAGCCTTCTCTAATCACCGAGGAAGACGAGACTGTTATTTTCTAGGAGCATAGGAAAATGGTCACTACCATATAAATTGGGCAACACATTCCAAGTAAAATCTAATAGTACGCTAAGTGTGGCGAGGGAAATGTCAAATGCTGTAAAAGTCCCAGTAGGCCTATGGAAATGGGTCACATCTAACTAATTTAAAACCCCTAATACATCATCCTCATTAAAAGAAGCAAATAAAACACCCCTGGGATTGACAGATTGACAGAGGATGACAACCATTAAAATCAAAACCAAACCCTCCCCCCCTCCCCCCCCAAAAAAAAATGAAATTAAATAAAGGAGCAAGGTCTCTTACGAGATGGATGAGATCACCCCTCTCAATAGTAATACTGGGAGGAATGTATAGACTGCACACCGTGTAGGGGCGGTCCATAAATGCCTTAACAGCAACAGCCTGGAGTGGAGTGTCAAGCTCCAGGCTCATGCACGGAACATCACGTCGAACTAGGATGGTGGAGCCACCGTGGTGACCATGCCCTTCAAAGGAATTGGAATATAATGAAGAGTATACAGGAGGATTAGCAGGAACAGAGTCCCCAAGCAATGTCTCTTCGAAACAAACACACACAAGGGAGAAGCAAGCAACGAAGCAGAAGAGAAGCTTCCAACATCACCTTGAAGCTCCACTGTCTCATCTAGTGCGACACCCAATAATTTCGGGGCCTCGCAAGAGTCACGGGCTACTGACAGCCTACATTCCCTAAGTACCGCGTAAAATAGAAAGGGAAAAAATCCTCTTGGGATGCACGTAATCAACGGCAATCCACTGAAGGAGCTTTAACAGTTTCATTTTGATTCAGATGTTAAGGAAGCCTGTTACCACCTTGATCAGAGGTCTTACTCATTCGACAAGTTTTCTCTAATCCTGGGCCACTAACAGAAGAGCAAACCAAAAGGATAGTACTAGGGGCAGTAAATGGAACACGTACACGTGTATCCAAAGCACCTAATATGTTAGAAGAAGGTGAAGGGAGAAGAGCAGGGATGAGGTGGCAGAGTGGATTTGATTATGGACTGCGAATAAAATGGTTCTTGGTTTGAGTCCTCGAGGGAAACTTCTGTTTTGTTTTTGTTTTTCAGAGGTGATCTGATGGGTCCAAGCTGTTCGTTATCTATCCTGGCTACGCCGACACGTCAATAAAATACCCCCTACATCGTCGTCAACTCAAAACATATTCCAGGATGCTGTGAGTGACGGTGTAGCTGCTCTCTCCTGATAGTGACGTATATAAATAAGGTGTCGTCATCTAGTGGGGCAAAACAGAAGCAACCAACAACATGAAACTCCACAGTCTCGTCTACTGCGACACCCAATAATCTCGGAGCCCGCGATTCACGGGCTACTGACAGCTTACTGTCCCGAGGTTGAGGTATAAAAAAGAAAAAAAGGGAGATTGCTTGAAAAAAAAAATAATAATACACATTGGAATTGTCCTGTAATGTAGTGGTAGTACTGACACAGGTAGGAACATCATATGTATTTTTTTTATTAGAGGTAAATAAAAGAAAACAATATTACCTCTATGTCTTCATTATTCATTTAATCCATGTGTACAATGTTGGGCTATATATTATTTTATCTATTCATGCATCAAACACGTAAATGAATGTAATGAAATATTTTGTATAGCTCTGCCAGCTGGCATCCTATATGGCCCGCTGCTGTGTGATTGGCTGAAAGGCCACGTTGAAGGAGGAGGCGGGGCTGAGGCACTGAAATGGGTTACAAAACTTGAATATGCGGCCTGGACGACCACTACTCGAGGAGGAGAATGAGGTTTAATGATAGCTATAAAACATTAGTTATTGTTAGAAGGGCCAGGAGCTAGTGCCCACCAGGCAGACGAGAAGATCGAGCTCCTGTCACCGTATGCGGGTTACCTCGTTACCCACTGGGCCACACTTTTAAAATGTAGCCCTGGGGAGGTGGCTCGAATATTGTCCACTTTGGTGCTGAAACCCCCTTCCCCACTATTCCTCTGCCAAAACACTCGACTATCAAACACAGGA
This sequence comes from Petrolisthes cinctipes, assembly GCA_033782935.1. Classification (NCBI taxonomy): domain Eukaryota; kingdom Metazoa; phylum Arthropoda; class Malacostraca; order Decapoda; family Porcellanidae; genus Petrolisthes; species Petrolisthes cinctipes. The sequence continues at coordinate 1,056,759 of JAWQEG010000831.1, read as the reverse complement.
GATGGTCCCTCTGTCCTCTCTGGGCAGATCAGGGACTGGAGCTCCCAATAGTCTAGCACGCCAGGTCTCAGGTACACACAATCCCCTCACTGCGGGATTCATCAGCTTAAAGGAGACGGTACCGTCTGTGAACTCCCTCATTGTTGTGGACAAAACAAAAAGCATGATTAAACCACGAGTGTTATGATTTAACCACCTAGCCACAGGCATTATCTATCGCGGTAACTCGTGTCTTCCGATATATTTTCGTGGGAAACATATTGAGAATATTTTCGAAACTGAGACATAGTTAGTTTTTGAGTTATGATACAAGCATCAAACAAGCTTCAGCCTGCCCACCCTGTACGAATCTCTTGCGCAGAACGCGAAAATACTTCCAGGTCTCTCTCCGCACTCGCGGTCACTATGTAAACAACACATTTGATGGCTAATAGCTTGTAAACCACTCACACTACACCCTGTCAAGGGCAAGCTGCATGCGCTGCTCTGCCACAGACATACGGGAAGCAGCAAAACAGACCGCCAGGTCGTCAACGTACATCGAGTTGGCTATACCGTCCGGAACGGATGAGGCAATGGCATTAATTGCTACTACAAACAATGTGACACTGAGGATGCTTCCCTGTGGGATACCCTCCTCCTGTGCAACGGATGATGAGAGTGCTATACCAACCCTGTTATATAATGCTAGAAGAAATGATATCACCTCCTCACCCAAGTGTCACAACATTGCATATGGGATGTTATCTGGCCCAGGAGAAGTGTCACCGCAAAGAGAGAGAGAGAGAGAGAGCAGAATGCAGGTCTCTCAGGGTGAATATATAGTTATAACTTTCATTCTCCTTCCCCGAGAAATCCAGGACAGTGAGCTCCTGGGCTCTCAACTCATGCCTGACAGCCAGAGGTCGAGAGTCACGGCTGAAGACTCTAGCAAAAGCCTCTGCCATGGTATTGGCTACTGTTAAACCATCCATTATCTTAATTCTATTGACCTTAAGAACAGGTGGAGAACTAAGAGAAAATTTCCCAGCCATCTTACGGACTCTCCTGAACACTTGGGTGAGTGGGGTTTTAGTATTAATTGAAGACACACGTTGTGCCTCTTTTAAAACTCGTCTAGCCCGAGCCCTTGCCCGTCGGAAGTCCTCTAAAAGAGTTGGGTCCCCACGATTGCGACAAAGGCGAGAGAAAGCAGCGCGTTTCTATCTCACAGCAGTGGTGCAGACTGGTGACCACCAAGGGATAGGACGTTTGAGAAAGTAGCCAGATGTTTTAGGGGAAGAGTTGAAAGCAGCAGAGTGAAGCATGTCAATCAAATATGTTACAGCCTCGTCAGAGCTACCAAAATCTGCTACAGAAGAGACCGAACAATTTAGCTCTCTAAAAATCTGCCAGTCAGCCTTCTCAAATCTCCACCTGGTTCGTACCTGTTATTTTCTAAAAATATAGGGAAGTGGTCACTGACATATAAATCGGGCAACACACTCCAAGTAAAATCCAACAGAGCACTGGGTAAGCAGAGGGAAATGTCAATGGCGGTAAAAGTCCTAGTAGGGCTATTAAAATGTGTAACATCTCCTCGTATTTATTAACCCTAATCCCTCATCCACAATAAAATAAGCCAATAAAACACCCCTGACCGAACTGTCATCCCACAGAGGATGACTTCCATTATAATCACCCAGTAAAGTAAAGGGATAGGGAAGGTCCCATGCAACACAGTTGAGATCACCCTTCACAACTGTAACACTCGGAGGAAGGTATAGACTGCACACAGTGTATGGGCGGTCCATAAAAACCTTAACTGCGATAGCCTGGAGCGGAGTGTCAAGCTCCAGGCTCGTGCATGGAACATCTCGCCGAACTAGGATGTCAGAGCCACCATGTGATCCTGCCCTTCAAATGAATTACAGTATAATGCAGAATATGCTGGAGAACTGGCAGGAATGTAGTCTCCAAGCATTGTCTCTTGGAGAGAAACACATGCAGAAGAAAAGCTAGAGAGAAAAACGCGCAGTTCCTCCCAAGAAGCACGCAAGCCACGGCAATTCCACTGAAGGACTTTGAACAGTGTTACTTTAGTACTGATTTTTGGGAAGCCTCACGGAGATACTTCCCACTACCACCTTGACCTGAGGGTTTACTCAAACGATAAGTTTTGTCTAATCCTGAGCCACTTGAAGGAGAGCGAACCCGAGGAGTAGTACTTGAGGCAGTAATTGGGACCCTTAGACGAGTCCCTGAAGCATCTGATATTTTAGAAGAAGATGAAGGTAGATGAGCAGGGATGTTCTTAGAAACAAATACATTGGTACTGCCTTGTACAGTAGTGGTATCACTGACACAGGCAGATACATCAACATCTATAATACGGTGGTAGAATTACTCCTCTGCTCAAGCGGAAGAGAAACTGAATCTTTTGAAGTCACAACATAAGAGGCATCCACATTCACTTCACACCTCTGATGATCCCGAAGGAAGCTTGCGAGGGGGAACATCTGTTGAATCAAGAGATTCATCAGAGCCACTAGAACACTTCTGGTGAAATTGCCTTGAAAGGAAGAATATCTATGGACTCCAGTGCCTCAGCGGAACCACGAAGGTGTCTCTGTGGCAGTTTAGCTAACTTAAGTTTCCTTTTTAGAGAGCGTGTGGCAGCGTGAACCTCTACCACATGGACACCTTTAGTTAAAATCTGAGAATTGTAATCAGTTGAAGGGTTACCAGTATGAGTTTTTGATACAGTTTCCAAAATAGAGAAACTATTATTTAGTGAAACCTTAGAAAAGCTCTCACTAGAGCAAGAAACAGTCGCTTCTTGAGAGAGTTGAGAGCGTTCTGCAACCGATTTAGGACGAAGGAAGGAGGCGTATGTCTTCACACCACCATCCTTCTGTCACCTGAAGTTGAGTTGCCGTCTGGCACTACCAATGCTGATGAATTTGGTGTTATCCAAGTGGAGGATATCCTGCTAAAGGAGGTACATCTTACATTGCCGAGCTCGTAAGGGGTGAGCTTCCCTGCAGCAAAAGCAGTAACTATCTGACTGACACTCAGAAGTAAGATGCGAGTCAAGAGCAGAACAATTGCCATACCGGGATCGGTTGTTGCAATTCCTCCTCCCATGACCAAACTCATAACAACAGAAACACTGCAAAGGACACTCAACAAAAGGCTTCACCTCAAAAGAGGTGGGGTTAATGTTAATGCGATCTGGGATATGCGAGCCATAGAAAGTGAGGATGATCAAATTTTTACTGTCCTTCATCTTTGTTACTCGTAGGACATTATCTGGGCACATAGCGAGAATGTCCTCTTCTGAGAATTCATACAGGTCCTCATTATATATACGCCCCTTTCTATAATTAAATGTTCGATGTGGTTTGATGGATTCAAACATGCCATCAGAAGGACAGGGGAGATTGGGGAGCATCATGGCACGTGTAAATATATTTGGCTCTGATTAAAACACCCTTACCGTATTTTTTTATTTGGCCCATCGGTAGTTATCCAATTTCATTCTACAGATACCTAGAAGCATGGATAAGGTTACCACTTCCCTCGCTGTAGTAAGCCTCAAACCAAAAGGGTGTAGGAACCCGACGCTCTTTAGTGACATGCTCTACAGAGTCATCAAAGATGTTAGGGCAGTAGTTATTGTCACTGTCAACTACGTTTGTGGACCGCATTATCTGAACTTTGCAGTGAGTATCCCCCACATTCAGAGAATTTGTTACCTCAAAAGCTGCTTTGGCAGCAGCATTTGCATTGAAAGTAATATAGCACCAATTAGATCTGCAGTCGCTGTCATAAATGATTCGGATACGAAGAACCACTCCAAAACACTTAAAAATGGAATGGATAGCACCATAGGAAGAGGATGCAAGTACATTTGTCAACATTAACGTGTCCAAACTGCTAACAGGGTTCGTCGACACAACACCCGACCTTCTGGGTCTTCTCTTATTTGCAGCGTTTTGCATACCACCACGACCAGAGAGTGACGTCTCGAGGGCCTGGTCGACCACCCCTCGAGGAAGAGATTCTGGCTTTTCGTTATCTATATATCATTAATTTTGTTTGATTGGCCCCAGGAGTCAAGAGCTACTACCTACCGGGCAGATGAGGGGACTGAGCGCTGGTCGCCGTGGGCGGGTTACCTCTTCCCCCACGGGGCCACTCATTTAAAAAAGCAGCTCCAATGTCTTGGAAGTTTGCCCACGACGGTGCTGAGACACCCTTCCCCAACATCTCCCGGCCCTGACATCCAACCATCCAACACAGGACGGCCCCTAGTGGGCGGTCCCTCTGGAGGGCAACACTATTGGCTCGTACTGGCAGCCTATTGCATGGGAACCATTTAGTCTGGTCTCTCACTGGCGACCTTACTAGCATGGGAAACCCTCTCTCCCCGAAATTGGGGCAGAGCAGGGGCTGGAGCCCCTTCTAGTCTAGCTCGCCAGGTCTCAGGTCCCTAGCTCGCCAGGTCCCCCACCACGTCAAGGCAGTTCCCGTTGGGTGGGCCAGCTACTAAGATAATATTCAGTAGGTCATGAATAGAATTTTTCGGGAATACCAACCCTATCCATGACTATCCATAGGGAGGTTCCAATACTTTTTTAGCCGAATGTACAATTGAATCAACAGAAAACCAGCATATAATAAGGAATAATAATTATCGTTGAATGAAATAATGTTTACGGTACCAGACGAAGTTGCAACCTTACTCTTTTAATAATATATTATGTTGATAACATAGTCAGTATATATACACCTATGATTTGAAGTCCTTAGGACTATGCAGAATATTTACAAATTATCTGTAGTGTGTCCTTAGAAAAAAAGTGGATAAGAAATTAAGAACATGACAAATTTTATAGTTCATTTGTATGTTGGCGAAACATCAGTAGAAGTTACATAAAGCATTATTCCCCATCAGAGCATGATGCCACCTGCTTGTATTAAAAATAATATAAAACAAAATAAAGTAATGCCAGGAGGCAAAATATGATTTATATATACAACATAGGATTGGCGATTTTATTTGGAGAAGGTTGGTAACCTTATCTTATGTAGCTGGATAATGTCATGACACTTAACATAAATGGAATGTTATATCTACTGGGAATACAGCCCTACATCTCACAAGTTACTTCCGGCAGGTCCAGAGTTCAGCTATGACGCTGCCTACTGGCAGGTGACGCAGGCCATGAAGGAGGCTTACAGCACTCACGGCTACATTATCGTCAGGTAAATACTCACTTAATCCTAATAACGTGCATGCAATACCAATCTCAAGGATTCTGATGGATGAGTTTTTTTATCTGTGAGCAGAGTGCCCTCTTGGGATTTGGTTAGAAACATTATATGTAGCTAGATTAAGAATATCCACAATGGCAGAGTGAAAGATGCATTTCAAACAGTTTTGGCAACCACTGTCGCCCTCTTCAGTGGGTGGAGCGGCGTATTTATATGAAACTTGGGACAGTGCAATTGGGACGGAAGTGCGGGATAGGACAGGTGAGGTGTGGTGTGGTAAGTGACTATGTAGGATAGCGAATCAATATAGTCCATTTATAAAACAGATACTTTCAATAACTGTGATGGTTCATTGTTAGGCAACAAGAACTTAATTAAGGCACAGCTGGAATGACCCCTCTATAGTAATTAATGAAAAGGAAATTATGTCAAATATTAAGACACTAAAAATATGATGGGTGGGTCTATCTAAATGGGGATTGATCGTCCTCTACCTCCCATAGCTCGCTCTTGCTTTCTCTACTACTTCTTCCTTCTTACTGAGTAGGCATAGGGATGTGGCGACCCAACCGCCCACTGTTTACGGTGCAATGGCCTCGGAGCGAGGGGCATGGGGAATCCCTCCTCTGTAAGTTTTCCCTAGAAATTTCGTCATGGAGCACATACAAAGGAAAAGGAGGAGGGAAGTATTTGTACTTCCCGAAACCTCAACAATATCAAAATTGGGACAATGGCTGTGCGGGGATGCAGTACGGTTGTAGGAAAGAGGGAGGAAATTGTAAGAATGTTTGTTGAAAGAAAGTTGGATGTACTAGCATTGAGTGAGACGAAGTTGAAAGGGAAGGGTGAATGTGAGTTTGGTTGTGTGAGTGGTAGAGTGTCAGGGGTGGAGAGGGGAAGAGCTAGGGAAGGAGTGGCTTTGATTCTTAGGGCAGAAGGGAATTGGAATGTGGTGGAGTGGAGAGAGTTGTCGGCAAGGGTGATATGGGTAAGATCTGGTCAGGTGATATGGGTGTTTGTGAGTGCGTAGGGCCGGGAAGTGAGAGGGATGAGGTGGAGAGAGAACAGTTTTGGTATGAATTGGAGGAGTGTATACAGAGTTTGGGGCAGAATGTGAACATCTTACTTTTGTGAGATTTGAATGCAAGAGTGTGGGATGAGGTAGTAGATAGGGTTGTGGGTAGGTATGGTGTGCCGGGAATAAATGAGAGTGGTGAAAGAATGATTGGGGTATGTGTAGAGAGAGAGCAAGTAGTTGGAAATACATTTTTTAAGAAAAAGGAAATATATAAATATACGTGGGTAAGACAGATAAATGGAAGAATGGTAGATAGAGCTTTGATGGACTATGTGGTAGTGTCTAAGACTGCTTTACAGTGTGTGTTGAATGTTAGAGTATTGAGGGGGGAAGGGGGTGGTCTTTCGGACCATTTCCTAGTAGAGGGTAGGTTAAGAGTGGGTTTAGGAGTGGTATCAAGAAATAGGGAAGGAGTAAAGAGGGCTTTAAAAGTGAGTGAGTTGAGCAAGAAAGAAAAGATGTTGGAGTATCAAGAGGAGATTGCTAGGAATTGGAATGGAGTAAGGGAGAGGGAGACAGGTGAAGTAGAGGAGGAATGGGAAATGTTTAAAAGGGCAATAGTAGGATGTACGGAGAAGGTTTGCGGTTGGAGACGGGTTGGGGGTGGTTTGAGGAAGGGTAGTGAATGGTGGTGTGAGGAAGTTAAGGCAGCTATAGTGAAAAAAAAGGCGAGCATTTGAAGTATGGTTACAGAGGAAAGATCAGGAATCGTATGAGTGTTGCAAGGAGAAGAGAAATAGGACAAGGAGAGCTCTACGGGATGCTAAAGTGACGGGATGATAGGTGGGGGGGAAAGTTAACTGAAATTTTCCAGGAAAATAAGAAAATGTTCTGGAAAGAAGTCAAGAGGATAAGGAAAGGGATATCAGGGAAAGTGGAAAGGGTGAAAGCAGAGGATTGTACTATGCTGGTTGAGAAGAATGTACCAGTCCTCTAAGGCTTTAACTCGTTCAGGATCTGATACAGTACCTTGTTCTGGAGTTGTAGTCGTAGTAGTTGTTGTTGTTGTTGTTGTATTAGGTAGCGAGCTCGGCGTCGTGATGGTGTTCAGTCAAGGTAGGAAATAAACTTCAGTAAGTAAAATTAAACTTACTTTATTTATTAATACTAAGGGAGTTTTATGCCCTCTCTTGTCTTATGTTAATGGAGTACAGAGAAGATGTCTTTTTGCTGTTTCGATCTAGAGTCCCTAACTAAAGCTCTCCTGGTCCATTTATATTCATTCTGTCTTGGGAGATGCCAAGTCTATTGGGATACCCCATTACCTCCTTGAAAAAAAGTGTGGAGTTCTATTTAAGCTCCACCCAATTCTCCTCTCTCTCTCTCTCCTACTTTCTCTCCCTCTCTCTCTCTTGAGTTAAGAGATGACAGGTGAGAAATGAAGGGCAAAATGGGGACCCTCTGTGTATGTTGTTGTAAGGGGGTGTCTGGTGTATGTTGTTTCAAGTGGGCGTCTGGTGTATGTTGTTTCAAGAGGGGAAAGTTGTGGTCGAGAACCTCTTGTATTGTACTGTACATTGCTCAGTCCGCTACCGAAATCTGTCCCCAGATATCATCTTTATTGTGGGAAACAGATGTACAATCCTCGGTACATACATATAGGACTAGGAACTTAATAATAAATACAATAAATAGTAACACAATAAAATGGCATCAAGACCTTGGCACATAGTATAAATAAATGAAAATCAATACATGAGAACATAAGGAAATCAACTTAATAGTAATGTGTTGAGCTAGGTGCTTGTAGTTATGTGTATGTAAGCTAAACCTATGCTGATGATTCATGCATTAAGGAAGGGTAAGCCTTGTTGCTATGTTGAGGCTGTGATGGAGCAGTTAAAATATTCCTTTCAAGACGAGATAACACAGTATAACGTCGATAGACCCTCCTAATGCAAAATATGAAAATCACTGTACAGGCCAAAAGAATAAGACATGGAATTATAAATGTAGGTAGCAATATCTCGTGATCCAGATATGGAGGAATCAAATTATCAGATAAGGATTCTTGAATCATAGTATCATTGAGTAGAGTCAACAGTTCCACTTTTTCTGAAACAATTGATAATTGGGAGATGTTAAACAAGTCGACATTATACGAAATATGTTGAAAGGTGGAAGAGAGTGTCATGTTTCCAAGCAAGTGATGTTTACTAGGTAAGGTAACGAATCTCTTGGATCGTATTTCACATGAATCTGCTGCTTTATAGTAGCCTTTAACCATACCATGTGTAGTGTCATTAGGGCAGATTAGCGTTACTCGTGTCTCAGCAGGAAAGTATAGATAGTGGAAATTAAAGAAATGACGATGAAAGAGTGTTTGATTAGTAACAGATTTGAAAGTACATGCAGAGAGTGCTTGACGAGTATTCCTTTGACTTAAAGCAATTAGACATGGTGCGTCAGTTGGAGCTTTAAATGCAAACAGATATGCAGGACAAACATATAAATGAAGATATGCCGAATGGCAATTAAGAAATTGTGCTTCACTAAGCACATCAGCAAGAGAATAATCATCACTAAGAACAATATTTATAGGTTGGGAATCAAACATTAAAAGATTATTTTCCACATTCATTGGGAATGGTTGTACTGAGTAGCCTTTGAAGGAAATCTTACTCTTCATTGGAATAGTAATCAGTATATAGTCTGGTGTTAAAACACTGGTCATGACTGTATAATAATATTCCAGATTAGGTGCATGAAATATGGGAGTAAGATGGTAGTTCATCATAGCTATTTCAAGTGCATCCTGCAATTGTGTGATTGGTAATAATCGTGAGTTAACCTTACCCAAACCTGCAGTAATTACATCCTTAATTAATGTTTGACAAGACTCCCTAAGTCCTTGTACCTGAGTTTCAGTTTCCTGCCAACTAACAGATATTAATAGAAGCCTAAGAATGCGATGTGAGTGTCCTATCTCTGCAGATAAGAGTTGCTGTTGTTTACGTAAAGCATCAGAAACTGTATCCAATTTTTGATCAATGATCTGAACACTTTTATATATTTGCCTGACTACCTTACCCTGATTTGCAACTGCTTGTCCTACAACATTTAATTTTCGGGATAATGCCTGCACATCACTATCCATTGCAGTACCAAAGAGTGCCTTAGATATTTCACCTAAAATATTAACTAAACCACGCTCCTGGCGGTGGTGGTGGCTCTGAGCAATTGGATTATTATGTAATAGGCGAGCAATGTAACTAAGGTCGCGTAAGTCCTTCATAGTGCGTTGAACCTTAAGGGACAAGACTGAATATAATGCTCTTAAATCACTAAATGCCATCGAGTCATTACTGTCAGGAAAAACTAGTGTATCATTAAGTACCTGCAATCCTTTCTCAACTGCAGCAAATTTGTGAAATAAAACAGATATATCCTTTAATGAATAAGAAATAGTGATAACATCTTCCGTCACCAATATTTTACCAAATTGTTGGACGAGCGCTCCCGGGATAAGCACATCATCATTAGGGACGGTGGTTACATCAGCGTAACCTTTCGTTGCCGCCAGTATGGCTATGAAAACCATAATATATGTTGAGTTGGGCCACATCTGTAAGAAGAATTATAATCTTTTACTTCTTCGCCGATCAGATTTTCTGTTTATAAATGTTTATTTTATGAGTATCAGTAGTAGGGATAATATTACTAGGAAGAGGAAATTGGTGATGTTCCAGAGATTCTAATTGGTTATTTAGATGTTGGGTTTGCGCGCTTTTTACCAATTTCTTTATTCTGTCTACATGAACAATATCATCCGCCTGAGTAAAATTATGCTTTATCTCAATTTTATTGCCTACTAGTGAGAGTACAGTGTACGGTCCCGTGAACCGAGGCAGAAGTTTCGAAGTTCGATCGGGCACCTGTAACATTACCTGATCACCAGGAGTGAAGGTTTGCGTCTTTGCCTTATTATGCTGCCGTATACGCATTTTATTTCTGCTAGCTTTTAAATTGTTTTGTACATCATGATGAATTTGTTGAAATGCAACTCGCTGTCGTTCAGCGTAGTCGTCCATGTTGTAGCATGGCCTCTGTGTGGGAATTGTTATATCATATGGAAGACGTTTCTGCACGCCAAATATTATTTCATGAGGAGTTTTACCCACTGTTTCCGTTTTTGTAGCGTTTATAGAACAGACTGTCATATCAATCCAGTCCTCCCATGTGGAAGGGATTTTATTTATTGCCCCCCGAAGTACTTCTAATATTTTACGGTTTTGCCTTTCTGCTAACCCATTAGATGCAGGGTGATATGCTAATACAAACGTTTGCTTAATATTATAAAACTCAGATATCTTCTGTAAGATACTGTTACGAAATTCCTTACCTTTGTCTGAAATTATGATTTTGGGACATGTAAATGGACATATGAATTTGGATATAAATTTATGTGCAACCTCTTCAGCCGTTTTCGTTTTCAGTGGAGCTACCACCAAATACCTAGAAAAATGATCAACCACAGTTAATAAATAATTTGAGCCCTGATGTGACTGTGGTAGCGAGAGTAAATCCATTCCTACTACTGCCCATGGTTCACTCGGCATTGGATATTCGCCTAATGGAGCTGGTCCAATTGGATGTCCCTTATTTGCATTGCATGTTTCGCACTGGGCGATATGCGTTTCCACATCTACTTTCATTGTATGCCAATAGTACTTCGTACGGAGAGTGGACAGACATCGATCTCTCCCAGGATGTCCTGCTGCATTATGATATAAGGTTAATACTGAGGGAACCAATGATCGTGGTATCACTATTTGATCAGTTTGTATGTTACATTTTCTAAGTTTCCTATAAACATTATCATGGAGAGAGAAGTTATTTATGCTAATGGGTAATTCCTGACCATTATAATCATCACCTGAGTTTAATGAGTAATTTATCGCTTTTATCATAGGATCCTGTTGTTGATGTATACGAACTGCATTGAAGTCAAAGTCTATGGGTGACTTAGAAACTGAAGAAACAGGATGTCTGCTTAAAGCATCTGCTACATGATTTAATCGACCTGGAAGGTATTTAATATCAATATGCGGTTGAAATTCCTGAATTGTTGAATACCATCTGGCCAATTTCCCCGTGAGATTTTGAGTTTTCAGGAAGCCCATAATCGGTTGGTGATCTGTAAAAACTTGTGAAGGATATCCCAACACGATTTCTCTGAAGGTACGAAGTGCCCATACTATAGCTAAAGTTTCCTGTTCTGTTACAGAGTAACGAGTTTCCTGTGCATTTAATATTCGAGAAGCATACGCAATTACCTGACACTGACCTTTAGCAATTTCTTGCATAAGGACAGTGCCTAAGCCTAATGAAGAAGCATCAGTACAAATTATAAAAGGTAACGAAAAATCTGGGAACGCAAGAATTGGAGCTGATACCAATTTATTCTTTAGTAATTCAAAGCTCAGCTGTTGTTCAGGCATCCATACAAAATCTGCATTTTTCTTGAGGAGATTATTTAGGGGCTTTGCTATTTGGGAAAAATTTCTTACAAAGCTTCTATAATAAGAACATAAACCCAAAAATGACTTTACATTAGTTGCATTTTTCGGAGTAGGGAATTCTTTCATTGCTCGTATTTTATCAGATTGCGTATGGAGCCCTTTGCTATTGATGGTATGTCCTAAGAATTTTATTTCCTGTTTAAGAAAATGACATTTAGACATTTTAAGTTTAAGGCCTACCTGATGCAACCTATGCATAACTTTCTTTAATGTTTCTAAATGTGAAGGCACGTCCTTTGAAAAAATAATCAAATCGTCTAAATAAGCAATGACTTCATTATTGATATCACCAAAAAGAAAATTTACCATACGCTGAAATGTGGATGGAGCATTACATAACCCAAATGGCATACGGGTGTATTCATAATGACCATGGGGAGTACTAAAATGCAGTTATGGGTTGACTTTTATCATCTAATGCTACTTGCCAATATCCACTGACTAAGTCAAATGTGGAGAATATCATAGGTTTTGTTTCACCAATGTTAGACAAAACATCTCTCAATAGAGGGAGGGGATATTTATCTTTAATTGTAGCATTATTTATTTTCCTGTAATCAATTACTGGTCTAAATTCACTATTATTTTTTTAAACCAAAAACATAGGGCTGTTATAAGGGGAGTAAGAATTCTTAATAATGCCTTCATCCAACATTTCACTTACCATTTCATTTACCATTTTCTGCCTACTATGAGGTAATCTATATGCTCGAGTATAAATAGGGTGAGGGGATGTTAGGGTAATTGTATGCTTTATAATATCGGTTTTTCCTAAACATTCACCAGGTTGGGCAATCGCCTCTCGATATGTGGCTAAGATGTCGATGAGATTATCACGATAAAGTGGAAAATCATCGCCATGGACAAAATTTCTAAGTTGTTCCCTTACATGACTGTCAATATGATTCCCTTCGGTAAGAACCGATGCAATATTTCCTTGTGGTATTTGGTCTAACTTCCATTTGTACAGATCACATAGATATGTTCCCATTTTCACCTGAATATTGGTAGATGATTTATTAAAGAGATAGATAGTAGCAACATTATTATTACTTACATTAGTTAAGGTAGATTCTAATCCCAGGTTATTTATTTTCACTGACTCTATTAAGGAGAGGACACTAGTATGTGGCTGTAAATGAGATGGAAGCTTTACCTTCAATGCATGGACGAAATTTGGAGTTAATATAGTATTACATGCAGCAATAGCCTTTATGATAATGGAGTCATTCCCATCATTTGTATTATGAATAGAGTGAACGTTACTTGAACGTAAATAAAGGCCAGGACAATCCTGTATTGGAATACATTTATTTTTGAAACTTATCATTCTATATCCTGGGTCAATGACAATATCCTGCCTAATAATGTCTGATAGTCCCAATACATCGTCTGTTGGTAGATCATAATTCCGTATTATATAGAATTTTATGTTTATATGGTTAGTTCCCTTTTCTAACCTTACAGGAAGGGTTAGCGTCCCTATGACCTGTAATTTATTTCCTGTTATGGCTGACAATTCTATCTCAATGGGCTCTAATTTGGTATGTAAATGTCGCTGTGGATTTAAGTTGCACAATCTTTTAAAGGAAATTTCAGATAACAATGAAACTGCCACGCCTGTGTCTATCATTAAAGAGGTGTTACAATGTAATACCTGTACAGGAATTGATAGTACATTACCGGTGGAGGCGACGACAGGGTTTATGGGACGTACTACTTTCTGGGATGTTGCCATTTCGAATATTGCGGTGGTCTCGTATCGTACACTCGTGATACGTAATCCCTGACCAGAGACGAACGGCAGGCACCACACATACCCTGCATTCGAACTCAGCCTCTATAGGTGCATACTGAGTGGGGAAATGAGCAATACCAGGCGATTCGAAGCTTTTTGCTTCTCACACTCTGGTCAGAAATTATGTATCACGAGTGTACCTCGTGTTTCGTTGCATTTCTTTCATTCTTTTAAGCACCACACATTCATCTGAGGAATGTGAAGTGGACTCATGTAAATGCCGATATTTATTGGAATAAGAATACTTATTACGTTTCCATTGATAATTCCCCCTAGAGTTATGTAAGACACAACAGTCACTGGTAAAATGATTAGTTTTGTTACAATGTTTACAATATTTCCTTTGTGACTTCCCTTGATTTGATGTGGCACTAGTATTGAAAGTCTTTGTTTCCATTGATGGAGCCACATGTAATGCACGAGGTACGCTCTGAGATTCTTTCATGCTAAGTTTGGAAGCTAACTTGATTAGTTTGTCAGTTGGACCAAATGAATGTTTAGGAATATCCAAACGATAATTTTCTTTTAACAGCAACGTAAATTGGACATATTCTATTAACTTAATAGTATTATCTAAGGTAATATTCCCATTTTGTACCCACTGTGAGGACTTTAATGATTCTTTGGCATCTAAGGCTAGGGACCCTGCTAATGCAAGTGCTTTTGCTGGATCATGTGCAGTTATGTTATCTGCAGTTGTTTTAGCCATTCTTTGTACCCAAGACAATGACCCATGGAGCTGACCATCTCCAAAAATATCTATGAGTGACTCTCTAAATGTATCATATGATGTTAAGTTATCAGGGTCAGAAAAAGCACTGGCTGTTAGCATATAACTAGCGGGGCTATCTGGTGCAATATGACCTCGCACAAATCTAATCTTATCTATATCCTGTCTAATTTCTGCCTGACAAAATGCATCCTCCAAATGTCGCAAAAAGAGATGAATTCCATATCGTGGATCATCTCCCTATATTGCTTCAAATAATTGGGGGTTGGTAATACTCTCACTGTTTGAAATTGGTTAGGCATAGCAGAGGAAGTTTGGCTAGAAGGAGTAGGGTTAGAGGCATTAGGAGATTGTGGAGAAGTGGCCATGATTGGAAAAGCTTCAAGATGATATGGAATACCAGATCGAGTTTTAGAAGGAGATAGGATGGAAGAAGCAGAAGGTGATTCGTATGTGTCGGCACCAGGAATAAGACTTTGGGACACAGGGGATGAATTTTCTAGCCCGGAGCTCAATGAATCATTGGTAGTGGCATTCAATGTTAGGTTTGGGTCGTTTGTATGTTCAATGGGGGAAAATATGTCGAAGCTCTGCTTCCACTTAGTGAAAGTATTCTTTTTAGACATCAAATGAGGAACCTATAACTTTCTAACATGTTCGTGAACAAGTGGAAAATAATGTAATGTACTTTGTACATGTACCTACTTTGTGTAGACTGATGCTGCTACGATGATGACGACGTGATGACGAGGTCGAGCTGGGGTGTTGCCTGACGAGTCGATGTCGTGAAGACGAGACGATGTGGAAGTGATGAAGCGAAGATGATTAGTTAGCTTGCACACTAACACACTAACAGTCGTTATTAGAGTGAAGACGATGAACGTTGACTTGCCTTTTACGAGAGAATTTACGTAAGGGGTGTCAGCTTGGAGGTGATGGAGTGATGGCGTTGTCCTTACGAAAGCATTTATGTAACAGGATCGCCGATATGGTAGTGATGAAGTGATGATTGTTTGTTGTGAAGTGGATGAGGTCCCCTTGTAGGTAGCAGGAGACCCTTGTAGGTAATTTACTTGTGGCATAAATCTCCCTCGTTAGAGGTCGTAAGATTATCACCACTGAAGGAATTGCTTGAGAGAATTTACAAGTCAATCCTTACTTGTTCTTGAACAATGTTAGTCTCTGTACTCCTGTGAAGTTTTTACCTTGCAATTTGCCTTGTTGCAAAAACACCGCTGCCATCAAAATGTACCAGTCCTCTAAGGCTTTAACTCGTTCAGGATCTGATACAGTACCTTGTTCTGGAGTTGTAGTCATAGTAGTTGTTGTTGTTGTTGTTGTTGTATTAGGTAGCGAGCTCGGCGTCGTGATGGTGTTCAGTCAAGGTAGGAAATAAACTTCAGTAAGTAAAATTAAACTTACTTTATTTATTAATACTAAGGGAGTTTTATGCCCTCTCTTGTCTTATGTTAATGGAGTACAGAGAAGATGTATTTTTGCTGTTTCGATCTTGAGTCCCTAACTAAAGCTCTCCTGGTCCATTTATATTCATTCTGTCTTGGGAGATGCCAAGCCTATTGGGATACCCCATTACCTCCTTGAAAAAAGGGGTGGAGTTCTATTTAAGCTCCACCCAATTCTTCTCTCTCTCTCTCTCTCCTACTTTCTCTCCCTCTCTCTCTCTCTTGAGTTAAGAGATGACAGGTGAGAAATGAAAGGCAAAATGGGGACCCTCTGTGTATGTTGTTGTAAGGGGGTGTCTGGTGTATGTTGTTTCAAGTGGGCGTCTGGTGTATGTTGTTTCAAGAGGGGAAAGTTGTGGTCGAGAACCTCTTGTATTGTACTGTACAAGAAGGCAGTTGAGAGGTGATGGGCCGAGTATTTTGAGGGATTGCTGAATTTTGATGAGGATAGAGAAGCTGAGATTGTTGTGTTTGAAAGGGGAAATGGAGTAAACAGGTTGGAGGGATTAAATGGGGAGCCGATAAGAAAGAAAGAGGTGGAGGAGGCAATGAGAGAGATGAAAACAGGGAAAGCTTCAGGTTTGGATGGATGCGGTGTAGAATGTCTGAAATATGGTGGAACAAGTATGATGGAGTGGTTGGTAAGGTTGTTGATGATGTGTTTTGATAGTGGTAAGGTCCCAATAGATTGGGTGAGTGCTTGTGTAGTTCCTCTATATAAGGGAAAAGGAGATAGATACCTATTACGAGTTTCAGGGGTATAAGCCTGTCAAGAGTAGTAGGAAAGCTGTATGGGAAGGTGCTGATAAGAAGAGTCAGAGAGGGTACGAAGACTGTGATTGGTGAAGAGGAAGGTGGCTTTAGGAGAGGAAGAGGTTGTGTTGACCAGATATTTGCATTAAGGTAGGTGTGTGAAAAGTATTTAGAGAAAAGTAAAGAAGTAGTAGGGGCATTTATGGATCTCGAGAAAGCATATGATAGAATTGATAGAAATGGATTGTGGAAGGTTTTGCAGTTGTATGGGCTGGGGGGGAAAGCTGGAGGGGAAATTATTGAGAGGGGTGAAAAATTTCTATGTGAACAGTAGAGCGTGTGTTAGAGTGGGAAGTAACGTGAGTGAATGAGTCCCAGTAAAAGTGGGACTCCATCAAGGTTGTGTGATGTCACCATGGTTGTTTAATATTTATATGGACGGTGTGGTAAGAGAGGTAAATGCTAGGGTGATGGAAATAGGACTGAGTTTGGTGGACAGCAGAGGTAGAGAGTTGGGCCTAAACCAATTACTGTTTGCTGATGATACGGCGTTAGTGGCAGAGTCAGAAAAAGACTGAGTATGTTAATGCAAGAGTTTGGACGGGTGTGCAGGAGGAGGAAACTGAGAGTGAACGTGACAAAGAGCAAAGTAATGAGATGTAGGAGAGGAGCAGAGGATAGAAGGATGAATATAATGCTAGATGGTGAAATCCGCAGTGGCAGTATCATAACCAATGAGGTCGAGGTGTTTGCTACTGTGCAGAGCTACTGCTGGTATTGGGAAGGGCAGAAACCTCGGTGACCTACCCCTCCCCAGGAAGGGTAGGTAAGCCTTACTCCGCCTCCAAGCGGTGACCTCGGGGGTAAACCTCCTCTTTTTATCCTTATTTTATCAACTTAGGAGGTGGAGCCAAAGGGGAAGGATTAGCTTCCCCCACATATAGGTTTTAAGGTTTTTATTGTATTATAGTGTTTTAGATTTTAATCTCTTATATTGTATGTTTTTAGCATACTTATATTTTGTGATTTTTTAAAAATTTATGACCGTGGTTTTTTTAGCTTTTGACAATGCCGACGGCCCGTGTCCCTCTGGGAATAAGCACTGCATTGGCCCCCCAATGGGGGAGTGGACAGCTATGGCTACTGGCGGGGGAGAGTCTCCAAGCTGCCCTGTAGAGGGAGTGGGGAAGAGGGAGTGCATGAGAATAGTAACTGTGAATGGAATTAATTATGTGACTAAGAGACGAGAGATTGTAGAATGTTTCAAGAAAGGAAGAGTAGATATGATGGGAGTGACGGAGACACATGTGAAAGGATGTGGAGTGTTTGAAGGTAAGGAGGAAAGGGAGAGTGGACTGTGGGAGGGAATGAAAGGAGGAGTAGTATGGACGGATATGAATGAAAAGACTAAAGAAAGAGGAAAGGAAGGGTGTGCGCTATTGGTGTCTCCGTGGGTGTGGAAGGGAGTGGATGGACATGGGTGGAATGGATCGAGGATAATATGGATGACTGGAAAGACTGGGATGGTAAAATATGCGTGGGTGTGTGCTTATGCACCAGTGAATGAAAAGAGTAGGACGGGGAGAGAGAAGATGAGAGTGTTTTGGGAGCAGTTGAATGCATGTCTGAGAGGGATTGATAATGGAAGGAGAGTGGTGATGATATTAGATATGAATGGAGAGGTGGAAGGTGAGGAAGTGGGGAGTATTGTGGGTAAATGGGGTGTTGAAGGAATAAATGAGAATGGTGAGTATCTGGTGGATGTCTGTGCTAAGAGGGGGTTGTTCTTGGCAAACACCTTCCGTACCGGGGAAGGTGTATGGGAAGGTTCTTACTGAGAGACTGATTGAAGTAACAGGAAATAAAGTTAGTGAGGAGCAGGGAGGGTTCAGGATCGAAGGGTAGAGGATGTGTGCACCAAATATTTGCATTAAAATCAATAGTGGAGAAATATATTGGGAAGGGTAGAAAGTTGTATGCTGCCTTCACGGACTTGATGAAGGCATACGATAGGGTTGATAGGAAAGCTATGTCAGAGGTGTTGAGAATTTATGGTGTTGGGGGGCCCTTGCTGAAAGGCATTGAGGCCTTTTATGCAGAGGCAACAGCATGTGTACGGGTAAAGGGTGATCTAAGTGAGAATTTTAATATTGGTGTAGGGCTGAGACAGGGATGTGTTATGTCACTATGGCTGTTCAATTTATATATGGATGGTTGTATGAGAGAGATGAAAGCCAAAGTGAATGGCCTAGGGGTGAAATTGAGGCTGAATGAAGCAAATTGATTCATGGTGGCAAGTTTATTTGCGGATGACACTGTGTTGATGGCTGAGAGTGAAAGGGAGTTACAGAGGGTGGTGGATGAGTTCCAGTCCGTGTATAAACGAAAAAAAAACTGAAGGTGAATGTTGGTAAGAGTAAGGTGATGGTATTTGAGATGACCAAAACAGAAGTAATTGACTTTGCTACACCCTATAGAGTGGCTGTACCAACTGGGACGGAATGTGAGATAACTTTTGGGGGTGAGAGGATGGAGGAGGTGAGTGAATTCAAGTATCTAGGAACAGTCCTGTTTAAACATGGAAGTATGGAAGGAGAAATCAGGGAGAGAGCAGTGAGGGGCAGGCAGGTCATAGGTGCACTGGGGAGGATTATGAAGGGTAGGAGTGTGAGTATGGAAGTGAAAAAGGGACTGAGAAATAGTATAATCCTGCCAACACTGACATATGCATCAGAGACATGGACATGGAGTCGGGCTCATCAGTCGAGAATAGGTGCTGTGGAAATGAGTTACCTGAGAGGAGCATGTGGACTTACTAGGTGGGATGGAGAAAGTACTGAGAGTGTGTATGAGAGATGTGGTATGAGTGAGAAGGCAATTGGTATTGAGTGTGGAGTGGTTGATAGAGTGAAGCGTAATACACTGAGATGATTTGGACATGTAGAGATAATGCAAAGTGTGGAGTTTGTAAAGAAGGTGTACGATAGTGAAGTTGTGGGACCTGGTGTGAGAGGTAGACCTCCGGTTAGATGGCAGAACAGAGTGGAAGAGTATGTAAAAGAAAGAAGTGTGAGGGGGGGAGGGGGATGGAGAAAGTGAAAAGGGAGGGCTGGAACAGGGAAAACTGGAGACTCTTCTGTCGTGGCCACCCCCTTGGTGTGAGTTCCCGGAGGGAGCGAGGCGTCGGAGCTATAGATAGATAGATAGATGGTGAAATGTTGGAGTGCTTTAAGTATTTGGGGTCAAAGGTGACGGTGGATAGCAAAATAGAAACAGAGGTAAAATCTAGAGTAAATGAGTTGGAAAAGTACTAGAAGGAATAAATAGGATGTTTGGCTGTAAGTCACTTAGAATGGATGTAAAGAGAGGAAGATGTACGAAGGGATAGCAGTGCCTACTGCACCAAGGCCGCTTGAAGAGCGGCCTTGTACTGCACTGTATGGAGTGGAAACATGGAATATGGGAGAAAGTGAGAAGAGAAGGTTGAATGTAGGAGAGATGCGATGTCTGAGAAGCATGTGTGGTGTGACTCGAATGGACAGAGTTAGGAATGAGGAAGTGAGGAGGACAGGTGTCGTGAGAGAGCTAGCAGGCCGTGCAGAGCAGAATGTGTTAAGATGGTTTGGACATGTGGAGAGAATGGAGGAGAATAGAGATGTTAAAGAGGATAGGAGTATCAAATGTGGGAGGTGTAAGGAGGAGAGGACGGCCACAGAGGAGATGGATAGACACCGTGAAAGGAGCTCTGAGTGGAAGAGGTATACCTGTGGAGCAAGGTAGAGTGATTGCGCGTGATAGAAACGAGTGGAGGAGGGTGGTGAATGCTTGAAGAGTGGACGCAACCTCACAGTCCTTGGAGGAGTAGCCTGCATTGAGTGTGGCCCATGGCCGGCTGAATGCTGGAGGGGGAGTTTGCCCTGTAGTGAAGTGGCAGGTGTAAACCAGCTTTTGCTGTCGGGCCTTGCTATGGATGGAAACATGACTGTACCCCTTGTAGTCCCACAAGGAGATGCGGTGGGGGGCTCCCTCCTCCAACAAGGATCGGGGGGTTGAGATGTGGAGTGTGTGTGTGTGTGTGTGCGGGGGAGGGGGGGGGGGAGTTCTATGTTTGGGCATTTTGTTTCTGACGGTGTGCGACGTGACGAGGCTACCTCCAGCGTGGAGATGAACGCCTGGTATATGTATGCAAGGTAAAAGGAATGTAAGGTAGATTCACGGGAGGGTGAGGGGAGCCAAAATGAGTCTGGTCTGTGCATGACGTCACGGCTAATACAGACTGTAGGTTATCCTGCCAGACATACGCCATTCACACACACCTGCCACCGGATAAGAGCTCCGTTTTCTTTTGTTTTTTAGAGTGACTATGGCAATACCAGTATTTTGTTCCCCTTAACTGATTGCAGCCCAATAAAAATTATAATGGTATGTTTTGGTGAATGCAAGCTTGTGAGAGATGCATGTGTACTATCTCCACTCAACATCTAAGGTAAAAAATACAGGGCTACAAGTAACAGCCGCACTTGAGGTGGAAATCTTGTTTCCCTATACAGGGAAATTACAAACGGAAAAATAAGGAAACATTCTTGCAAATCCTTCAGGTGTCTCCTCAGGATTCTGCTACCTGGTTCTTGTGTAACTTTCAACTGGATATAATTTTTCCATATTCATCTCAATGCTCAAGCTTACTTTACCTGCTATTCCTCTTAATATATCATCATAATGTAGTATACGGTAGAGTTATTATAACTATATACTAATGAAATACAAATTTCGTAATTCTCCTCCAGTCACATGTCCCACAAAATGATGACTAAAGGATTATACTATACATAGGTAGTGAATGTGTTGAGTATTGACCTGTGTGACCAATTATAATACAAAAGTATAAGCCTACCATACATACAGATGGTTTTCTGTCAAACTCTCGTTTTCTTCCTTTACCTCTCTCTCTGATAAACGTTGACGTCACAGGATATCTGCGCGGTTCGTGGCAGGGGAATGTACCTCTCTTCTCTTTACCTTGTATGTATGTATGTGTAAAAATATCACCCAATTCTAGAATCGCAATAACAGGTTCTTTAAGAATATCAAAATAATTACTGAAGCAACAGGATTATATCTCAGAGTAGATAACACGAGTTCAGTTTCACTACGCAGACACGAGAGGTCACTGAGTTATATTGCTAGCGCCAAAGAACTAGCAGCACACAAGGATGATTCACTGTAGCACTAACTTAGGTGTAATGACTAGGCAATAATGTTTACAACAAATAAAGGTTAATGGCAAGAATAGGTAAATCTTATTATTATTATTTTTTTTTAAGTAATATCAAGACAACAATAATAATATACATTGGAACATGTATATAGTTTAGATGCAGGCACAAAGTAAGGTTAAATATGGTACATTGTAATGCAAGCCTAATTTACCATTGTTATTTTGTCTCTCAATTTCTGTATAAATTTGACAATAACCTAATATCTTTTCTCATGGACTGTGAACATCTTCCCGACAGTATGGCGCCAAACAAAATTTTAGCCAGCTAACTCCCCCTCCCTTCCTGTATCCCCTCTCTCTTACAGTGACGTGTCATTACGACTGCACTAGGTAGATAAAAGGGCCCTGGTTTGACTCCTATAATCAGACACTGGAGTAACTTGGTAGCGATTGGTGGTTTGCTTTAGTCTGCAGAGAGAGATGCCTTGTGGTCACGTCCGTTGTACAGCCACAATCAAATATCCACCTACACTTTCCTTCCATCGTAGTAAATATCTTAGTAATAAAGAACAACACATGTATGATTTTGCAGCACCTCATAATAATAATTGAGGGGGTTGAGTTGACTTAAGGTGTTGTATGATTATTTCTTGATATGATAGTGATTTATTTACACGATGGAAGGAAAATGTCGGTGGTTATTTGATTGTGGCTGTACATATCCTGTCTAGTTAAGTAGGCCTACTATTCTATACTTTCTCCTTGCATATATTTCTGTGTGTAAACTCATCCAAGTCAATATAATTATATTTAAGTGAGTAAAGTAACTAAGGAATTTCTGCCAGTAATAAAGTTTTTAACTCTGTCATTACCCAAAACTTAATTGTTGAGTTATTAAGGAAGTTTTATCATTATAATTATTGTGTTATTAAGTGAAGTATTGTAATCAGTGGAGGATTTGGTTATTAATATTGCATAATAATAATAATTATTATTATTATTACTATTATTGCCGTGTCATATCTTATTGTGTTCTGTGTGGCCATATTAGAGACCCTATATAAGAGAGACTGGACTGCCGCCATTTTTGCTCAAACTATGGAGGTATAATATAGAGGAGGCGGCATGAGCCGCTCGTCCTGTACACCCAAAGTGAAGCCAGGGGCGGAGCCTATTACCCTACCCCCCCCCATAGACTCAAAACATTGCCCCGGCCGCTTTAAACCCATTATAATTATACTCTTATTTTCTCATATTAACTATAATTAGAGCCAAAAAGATACTTGAATTTGTTCCATATATGATAACTGCATAAATACCGCTGTTTCCTAGAGCATTACCTCTTCTCGCAAACTTTTCCTAGGAGGAGTATGAATGAAAGAATAAATGAATTAATGAATTAATAGTTTATCTTATGCAAAAAGTATAGTAAAAGAGAAGGTCATACTTAGACACCAACCCACAGACAGTATTATAAGGTTACAGAGAAATAAGAACAAGTACAGTTGCCCACACATACAACAGGAAGGAAAGTGAGCAAAAGTTATAGTTTGTTGACAAACAGATAGTAATAATATTTTACTGTCTGCCTGTCAACAAACTACATCTTTTTTCACTTTCCTTTCGTTGTAGCCACCTCACAAGTAACGAGCCATACCAGCTTCATGTGTGGGCAACTGAACAAATGCAAATACAATTAATTTTATAAAGAGTTCTAGTATGAGACTCTGGAAGGCCTTATGTCACTCTTTAAGTACAGTATATAAATAAGATTATATACAGTAAGATGTGTATAGTGTAGTGAAGATGTGTGGTGTGCTGTGAAGATGTGTGATGTGCAGTGAAAATGTAGCCTACATAGTTTAGTGAAGATGTGTATAATGTAGTGAAGATATGTATAGGGTAGTGAAAACTTACACAGTGTAGTGAAGATGTGGTGTGTTATGATGATATGTATAGTGTAGTGAAGATGTGTGATGTGTAGTGAAGGTGTGGTGTGTTGTGATGATGTGTATAAGGTAATGGAGATGTGTGTGTAGTGAAGATGTGTATAGTGTACTGAAGATGTGTATAGAGTAGTGAAGATGTGTATATGGTTCTTGAGATATGTGATGTGTAGTGAAAATGTGTATATTATGGTGAAGAAATGTGTAGTGTAACACCCAGAACTGTCATGTTTACTGCATAAAGTGCGTCATCACTTACTCAGTTCCAGTTCATTCTGATTCTCATAAAAACATTAATTTTACTCATCAGTCCCAGGCCGTAATTTCACAATTAAAAAAACTTTTTTGGGACATTGGCTTAACTTAGACTACGGTACTATAACTTAGACCTAAATTCTCAACAACCAAATAGTCTACGTAGTAAACACAATTATACATTAAATATCTATAAAACATTATGAAATATGCTAAAACATTCATAATACAATCTCTCAACACTCGAGTTATCCTACAGGCCAACCCTAACTTGGGCACAAGTAGGTCGCCCCATGGAGCCAGTTTATCTTTTATAACCCTATCAATGCCATATATACGTCAGGTTATACATTAACAGTTAATATCTGAGGCAGTACTATAATAGCCTTGGCTTTGCAGTTTTTGTGTGTACAGTATCAATATTCTACAGGACATGGGTGTCACGGTGTGTGAGGCAGGTGATGAATTTCATTTCGTTGATTTGTCCAATTCTGTCGTATATTTTTCTGTATGACTTTCTTAACATACCTACGAAATGTAGTAGAAAGACTCCTGTCTCTCTGGGTACACCCATATGCTGAACACGCCGGCATTATTAAAAAAAATAGCAAAGAATGTTGCAGGTACTTGGTGAAATTGATGCTCCGACGTGATCAGCTGAGGTTTGTTTGTCAATGGGGGGTAGGGGAGACAGCCGACCAATAGCGAGTTGGCTTCACTTTTGTTACGTCATGCCGCCTCCTTTATATTATACCTCCATGGCTCAAACTTTGTGTTTTCCGCGATACCTCTCACGTTAGTATAGAAAAAATGTATAGTTGCTAGATACTACTAGCTAGTAATCTCCTGCTGACATTCGTGGGCAAAATGTTGAAAATTGCATTCTTTCAATTTACATGTATATATTTTTAAATACTAAAAGATACCTGAAGTTATAAATCCTATTATACGTCATGTAGACGTTATTTAAAGCCCATGATAGGACGTGACGAGTTGCCAGATGACACTACTAAACCGAAACGTTTGACTGAAAGACGACAGCAGTAGTCAATATGTTTAGGTTATCTGTAAAACTTTTGATACTATGGTTAGTTTAATTAAATTTTGTAACAAAATGGGTTTCGTAGGGGTATTACCAACGTTTGCACGCTATTGTTTACATACTGTTCACATAAATATGAAGGAATTTGTTGTTGCGATGGAATGGTTAAGTACAGTATTATATTACTGATTCGTCACCAGACAGTTTGGCATTCTGTATGGCTTAGGGAAGTTTTCAAGGAATGTTTATGTTGAGTTGAAGATCGACTAGAAATATCTTTGCTGGTTTATCTAAAGAAGATAATATATACATATAACAACATTCTACTGAGTAATCAATCATGCATCATAGTAAAGGCAAAATATACATTGTGCCGAACCTGCTAGCAGGCAGAGACGAATATGAGCAAAAATGGCGCCACATTTAACCAGCCAATCAGCGAGCAGCAGAAATTTTGGCTGTCCAGTCTCTCTACGGCCATATGAGCCCGTCATATACATGGAATTCTATTATTTTATTGTGCATTTACCAAGTGTCGAGTGAGAAATTTGTTCTTTGAGGTGTAATGCGGGAATACCTGATTTAGTTTTCATTTATTGTATTGTGTTTGTCCTCCTACTTAGTGTTAATAATAATTGTTAATTGTTTGTACTTCGTGTTTGGATTTACACCAAGTAATATAGAACCTGGATTGTTGTAAGATGGGTTTGTTAGCATTTATTGCTTTAATTAAGTAAGTGTTCATTCTTGTTAGTCAGATAGCCATTCTCATTTCTCCCCAATCTCCCTCTCATAATAAAATGTATAAAAGGGAAGAATTAAAAGAGTAGGGGGGGGGGTGGCGATTGATGGATAATGACACGGCATCTGGCGGCGCAACAACAAGGGTCATTTTGCCACTTAACTTTTTAAGATTTAAAAATATGATCATTTATATTATTTATAAAATATATACATATATAAGCCAGGCTTCACTATCCCAAAAGGGAGAAGCAGCATTATTAAAAGGACATATCAACTAAAACTCACATTTTACTAAAATAACTTGATTAAAGTTAAAGTAGTAGGGTTTCAGTTCTGGTATGTACCTCTGATGATATACACTCCCGAACGTCAGCCAGGCAAGCCCAACTCCCCACCATGGTAACAAACCCCCAGTAAACAGTTTTAAACTCTCAGGCCTGGACGAGGCTCGATCTGCCGACCTCACGGATGCGAGGCTGGCGCGCTACCACTGTATGAGCCAAAGATATAAAAGAATCAAAATTAAAATAAAAGAATCATTGAACTATCTAAAAATGCAGCCAAAAAATAATAAAATTCACAACTTGTGGAGGAGGGTGCTCCCTCTCAAAAGAAGGAGACTGAAAACACCAGCCGAATAGGGAAGTATTCCTAGGGTGTATGCTGGATTGGTGATAGGGAGGGGTAGATCTTCCGTTTCACCTGTCTCTCCACCTTTGCTGATCTTTTTCATGTCTCACCTACACCGAGAATAGTCCAACATGTTCTTAAAGACATCGCTCCATATATTTATACAATACAATCTAGCACAATAAACCTCACACAATACGCCTCCCAGGAGGAGGCAATTGTGGCACTAAAGCGCTGCCAACTGGGATGATCTGAGGCAGTACTTTTAAGATTTCCCATGGAATGACTTTTGCTTCTATGGCCGGGGTCCCTTTGAGAGTTCTGCACACATCACAGAGGTGATCCTCTCGGTCATGGAGGCATACATTCCATATTTTTCCCTCTTACTAATTCACGAAACTCTTGGTTTAATCACGCTTGTTCTACTACTGTCAACAACAAGTCGGAAGCTTTCAGACGATACCGACGCCTTCAAGCTGATGAATTTCGTGCTCTGTATATTTCTGCCCGTAATCGTTCCAAATCTGTTTTCCGACTAGCCAAAAAATCCTTCATCCGTGTCGAGTGCAATGATCTTTCCAACTCTTCCTCCTCTCGTTCTTTCTGGCATCAAGCCAAAAATCTCTCCAGTAACTTTACCTCTTCCTCTTTCTCTCCTCTTATCCTTCCTGATGGTAATATCGCCATCTCTTCACCTGATATAGCTGAACACTTCTCTCATACTTTTGCCTTCAACTCCACTCTGGACGATTCTGGCTCTGTTCCTCCATCTCCGACCCCCCTCTGACTTACTTATGCCTATCATCAGAATCTCTTCAAAGGAAGTTTTCTCTGCCCTCTCTGGCCTT
The DNA here is from genome assembly GCA_033782935.1 of Petrolisthes cinctipes. Classification (NCBI taxonomy): domain Eukaryota; kingdom Metazoa; phylum Arthropoda; class Malacostraca; order Decapoda; family Porcellanidae; genus Petrolisthes; species Petrolisthes cinctipes. The sequence goes on along the minus strand of JAWQEG010000831.1, from coordinate 1,029,473 downwards.
GACACTTGGAAGGCATACGGGCGTGACGGAATTCCTCCTGTTGTTCTCAAGAACTATGCTTCCGTGCTGACACCCTGCCTAGGCAAACTGTTCCGTCTTTGTCTGTAATCTAATACTTTTCCTTCTTGATGGAAGTTTGCTCTGTTCCAACCTGTTCCAAAGAAAGGAGACCGTTTCCAACTTTCCAACTATCGCCGCATTGCTCTGATCTCTTGGCTATCTAAAGTCTTCGAATCTATTCTTAACTCAAAAATTCAAATACAACATACTCGTCACGACCTTTTTTCTGATTGTTACAACCCCAGGTTTGGTTGGTTTATGTCTAGGGGAAGATTAGGGGTTGTGAACATATAGAGTTATAACTCTTGGTAGATATGTTACTGTAGTCAGTGGAGTTACAACTAATGAAATGAAACGGGAACCTCACTCCACTCCCTCAAAGGATGTTTGCCCAGAAAGAATAATGTAAACGAATGACTAATGAATTTAACATGTATATTATTACCATCACCAAATAATTACAATATTTACAATAAGACAAAAACAATAATAGGAAGGACGTTAACGTTAACAGAAACCAAGTGACACAAATTAGAACACCAAATAATATAACACAATAGAACACAATGGAGCAAGAACAGAGATATGCAATGGCGGAGTGAAGACTGAGCTTTACTAGATACAAAATAGATCAAGGTTGAACAGAGATGATATATATATATATGTGACGGAGTGAAGCCTGTGCTTCCACTACATATAAAATATGACAAGAGTTGAACCAAGATGGTATGAAAGTGACGGAGTGAAGCAGGTGCTTTCACTACATATAAGATATAACAAGAGTTGAACAGAGTTGAACCAAGATGGTATGAAAGTGACGGAGTGAAGCCTGAGCATTCACTGACTTGGAGCTTGCTTGATTGTTGGATTTATTGGCTATCAACCAGTGGCATATAGCCAAAGGTCTTTAAGCCAATGGTTCCGTGTTATTATATCAATTAATATAAGGTCATAAAGTTTTGTCTCCCTCAGAAAACTCATTAGTTTGTTTATAATATTTTTATCATCTGCTAGTAAATTGTTGATGGTGAAAGCTATTTTTTAAATTTGGAAATGTTGTTTAATTTTGATTCTTTGATTATTATAATTATTGCAATGAATTAGCAAATGATTTATTGATATTATGGACGTGCATGATTGGCACTGAGGGGGGAAATTTCTGTTAATATGAGGTTCCAGATGCGTTGCCCATGTGTCATTGAGCCTGAGTCGGGCCAACACAACCTCGTCCCTACGGCTACGCTATGGTGACGTAGCCCAGGGTTCTATAATGGTTTTGACTATATTGTTGATGTTTAGTCCGGCCCACTGCCTTTGCCACAGGAGATGAATTCAGACTTAATTAATGAGGGAAACAAAACACCTGAGATCCGTACGGACTATGCTAAGGTCCAGATCAACAGTTGACCCGGCTAGTATATCAGCCTGTTCATTGCCATAGATACCATAATGTGAAGGTACCCATATTAGCTTGATTGATTTATTGGCACAAAACAGCTTACTAATCATACTACCCTGTATTTCGTTGTTAGTTGTATTTAAGGATTTAATAGCTTTAAGTGAACTTAATGAATCAGTAAAAATAACTATCCTATCGTGGGTCGTCGATAGGGCAAAATCCAAAGCTTTATTAATAGCAAAAAGTTCTGCAATAAAAATCGATGTATGAATCGGCAGTCTGAATCTTAACTGACATTCAGTCGACCATACACCTGCACCCACACATTCATCCATCTTGGAGCCGTTGGTATACAGATGGAAATATGAAAGATGTTGAACAATTATCTCACGAAACCTCTGGTGTACCTCCACCTCCGGCACCCTGGATATAACCCCTGGCAGCCAGGAATCCACAATAGTGAAAGAGGGTGTTACCCAGGGTGCAATATTTACTAAAACCAGGGAAACAATTGTTGATAATTCTATACCGACACACTCTACGAGGTCGTGGAGTCTTGCTTTGAGGGACCTCACGCCAGTGCCCTCTGGGGCCATGTGACGCCCAGGTGGATAACTCGGCCCTTCCGGGGGCCTATCGCCATGGCCCCCCGGCTGCAAATGCCTCACCAAGGCATTACCGGGAGGAGGACTCGGCTCCCCGGGTACCTGAAGTTGGGGCCTGGTCCCCATTGGCCTCACGCCAGTGCCCCCTTGGGCGCAGGGGTTCCCGGACGGATGACTTGGCCCCTCTGCCAGGGGCCTAGTGCCATGGCCCCCCGGGTGCTGTTGCCGTGGCAAGGCAATCCCGGGAAGATGATTCGGCACCCTGGATTTTTTAGCACAATATATTAGAAGTTGTTGGTCTCGTCTCAAACGGAGGGGAGGCACTTGTGAGTCCACCTCTAGACGCTCGATTCGGGTGCAGCGTAGGGCTCCAAGACACACACACCAAACACGCATTCTGCACAACATCCAAACCTTTCAACACAGACTCAGATGCTGAACCATACACTATTGACACATAATCTACTCTAGATCTAATCAGGGAATTATATAGCATTAGCAATGACTTCCTATCTGCTCCCCATTTAGTACCAGAAATGCACTTCAGCAAATTGAGTGCTTTTAAACATTTAATTTTTAACTGACTGACATGGACTCGCCATGTCAGTCGACTGTCAAAATGCAGTCCAAGAAATTTAGTAGATTTTTGAATAGGTTGTCACCCATAGTCAGCCGGACGTCTGGCTTCTTCCTATGAATGAAAATAACCCCTACACTCTTTCTTATTGAAAACTTAAAACCCCACTGGAGGCCCCAATTCTGAATCAAATCCAGTGCCAATTGGATCTGAGCTGCTGAAAACTCTGCATTACAGCTGGAGTGCCATATCGCACAGTCATCGGCGTACAGTGAGTATTTAAGATTTCGAGGAGGAGCTGTTAGGTCGGAGACAGAACACTCCCCTGGGGGACTCCATTTGCCTGGACAAAAATGTCCGAGAAAGTGACTGTTTCCGAAAAAAGCTTGACAGAGAAAGTTCTGTCAGAAATAAAGTTCTTAACAAAAATGGGCAGGTTACCAGGTAATCCCATCGCATATAGTTTCCTGAGGAGGCCATGTCGCCAAGTCATGTCGTAGGCTTTTTCAATGTCTAAAAATACTGGAATCAAATTTTTTTTTTTGGCAAATGCCTCTTGAATTTGAACTTCCAGGTTTACTAGCTGATCGAGCGTCTGGCGACCTTTACGAAAGCCACACTGTTCGTCAACCAGCAAATTCCTGGAATTTAAAAAATGCAATAGCCTACGATTAACAATTCGTTCACCTCGCATAAGCAACTTGTTAGCGCAATAGGGCGATACGATGAAGTCGATCTGGGGTCCCCCCCTCCTTTCGGTATGGGAAAGACATGTGCAAAGTGCCACGAGTTAAGCACTTGCAACATCTTGATCATGGAATCATGATCAAGATGTTTTATCATCTCATACCGAATCTCATCGGGTCCTGGGGATGTCCCACTACAGGTTCCTAGGGCTTGGACAAGCTCTTGCATTGTTAGATCACTGTTGTAATCTAATTCATTTTCTGTGGCAAAGTCAATATGCTGCAGCTCTGATGCTTCCTTGATGGGCAGGAAAGCTGGATGGTAATTTTCAGAGCTGCTAGCAAAAGAGAACTGCCTGGCGAGGGCGTTAGCAATGTCTCTAGGTTCGTCATATTAGATGTTATTAAAAGTAATGTTGGGAATTTTATTAGATGCTTTTTTTCTTATTTAATTTTCTTACAGTGGACCAGACTTGGGAAATTGATGTTTCACTGTTAATACTAGAGACAAAGCATCGCCAGGAGTCTCGTTTGGCTTGTCTGATGGTTCGACGAGCCCCAGCTCTCGCAAGTTTATACTTGCGAAAGTTCTCATCACTAATGTGATTTTTGAAAAGCCTGTAGGCTCTATTCCTCTCACACAGTACTCTGCAGCAATCTGGCGTCCACCAAGGAACTCTATGCTTTGCTCTATCTATCGAAGTCTTAGGAATTGTTGCCATTGCGGCTTTGAGGATATTATCTTGAATATTATTTACTTTATCATCAATGGTTTCTCCAACAATTTCAATATTGACACCCTTTGTGAAGGACACCCAGTCTGCTTTTTTTAACGTTAAATTTAGGTGCTGAAGGCTCTTTAATAGTGTAGCTTTTAAATTTAATAAAAATAGGAAAGTGGTCGCTTCCCAATGAGTCATCAACGGGTAGCCACTGGCAGGAGGCTGATGGGGAGACCAGAGATAGGTCAAGGACGTTAAAATTACCAGTATTATCATCAACTCTCGTCGGACTACCGTCGTTCAGAAGAACCAAATTGGACTAACTGATTAGCCTAGCCACCTGTTCCCCATTTCTATCATCCTGCAGGGAACCCCATAACGTATGATAAGCATTAAAATCTCATAAAATTAATTTCCTACAGGGCAGACTGTCCTGTAGATCAGAGACATCATCATAAGTTACTGCGTCAGGAAGACAGTAGACAGAACAGATAGTCAGGTAGGTGCCACCGAATTTTAATCTGCAAGCTACACTTTCCAGAGGAAAATTACAGGGCACATCAGTGAAAGGGAGGTTATGGCGGATGTAGATTGCCACTCCACCTCCACCCCTCCCCCCACGGTCCCTCCTAATTAACCTGTAGTTCCGAAGCTGAACAACCTCGTCTTCGACTTAGTCGTTCAGATGAGTTTCCTGAAAGGCAATAATATCGACAGCGTAAGAACAAGCCAAAAGTTTGAGTTCATTTAATCTAGCTCTAAGACTTCGACAGTTCCATTGGAGTATGGTTAGCCGAACCTTTTTGTGGTGGGAGGGAAGACCCTCTTCCTCCCCTGCACTTCCCGGGGACCTCCCTCGGGATGGTTTCGCGACGGTAGCCTCCATCGCCTGTTCCTCTCCATGAGGTACAGAGCCAGTCCTCGAACGGCTCATCTCGCGACACCAGGATGCAGGCTTCATAGGAGTCACCTAGGCGAGAACATGAGATTTTGAAGCTGACACGGTATCATCAGCCTTGTGGTGTTTCTTTTGTTGGGTTGATTCAACAATTTCTTCTAATTTCTTAGTCAAATTTTATACTTGAAGCATTAATTTGCTTACTTGATCCTTTAATTCTTAAATTTCTTTATCCATAGCCTGGATAGTCACGTTAACATCAGTTTAATTTACAGGAGCAGTAGTGCCAGTCATAACTGAAGCATAGGAAACTGTGGGAGTTTGGTTAACCCCCTCCACCTTCCTTTTTGCCTTAGCATAACTAACATCATGAGCCCTCATGTATGCCATTGCCTCAGTCTCCACTTTAAGGCTCCTTCAGTCACCTGCATTTGCCTGGTGGGGGCCGCTACAATTAGCACACTTGAGAACTGTCTCTGTACACAATTCTGTCTCGTGACTACCTGCACATTTACCACAAGTAAATGAATCTTTATTGAAGCACCTCAATGCTGTGTGTCCGAAATTCTGGCAACGGAAACAACGTATCGGTTTCTGAACATATGGTCTAACGTGAACTATTTCATAACCATTCTTAACCGTGTCTGAAATCTGTGCTGAAGCAAAAGTCATAAAACATAAGCCAAATTTCTCTCTTGTTCTCTCTCATCCTGGTCATACTTTGTAGATCAACAAAGCCTAGGTCCGCCATTCCCTCAAAATGTCTGCCTCATTCAGAGCGGCCAAATCCCTATGGAAAATGACGCCCTTACAGGTATTTGGCCCCACTGGAATAGTGGTTTTCACTTTCAGGTCATGAATCTGCGTCAGTTTAAGGATATCCTGAACCTGGGATGCCTTCAGTACTTTCATCAGGAGACTACCATCACGCAACTTCTTAGCATAATCAAGACTGCCACCTGCTTGACCATCAAGGACCTTTTTGTTGATAAAGGGGTAAACAGTCTTGAGAGACTGATCCTTGTCTACACATCTAATATTTACATAACAAGCATTCATAGGAGGAATTTCAATACTAAGTTGTCGTTGTCTGTCTGCCGTAGGGGTTCCAATGTTGTCTGCCATTGTCCTAGTTTGGTCCTTGGTCGTTAACCTCCCTCCTTGAGGCCCCCCCAACGGGAACCGCCTTGACGTGGTGGGGGGGCTTGCGTATCTCTGAGACCTGGCGAGCTAGACTAGAGGGGGCTCCGGCCCCTGCTCTGCCCCGATTTTGGGGAGAGAGGGCTTCCCATGCTAGTAAGGTCGCCAGTGAGAGACCAGACTAAATGGTTCCCATGCATTAGGCTGCCAGTAAGGGCCAACAGCGCTGACCTCCGGAGGGACTGCCCTCTAGGGGCCGTCCTATGTTGGATGGTTGGGTGTCTGGGCCGTAGATGTTGGGGAAGGGGGTCTCAGCACCATCGTGGGCAAACTTTCGAGCCATTGGGGCTGCTTTTTAAAACGAGTGGCCCCGTGGGGGAAGAGGTACCCCGCAAATGGCGACCAGTGCTAGGTCCTCTCATCTGCCCGGTTGGTAGTAGCTCTTGGCTCCTGGGGCCAAAAACTACAAATAAATGATATATGGATAAAGAAAAGCCCAAATCTCTTCCTCGAGCGGTGGTCGACCAGGCCCTCGAGACGTCACTCTCTGGTCGTGGTAATATGCAGAAAGCTGCAAATAAGACTAGACCTAGCAGGTCGGGTGTTGTGTCGAAGAACCCTGTTAGCGATTTGGACACGTTAATGTTAACGAATGTAATTGCATCCCTTTCCTATGGCGCTATCCACTCAATTTTTAAGTGTTTTGGAGTAGTTCTTCGAATCCGAATCACATATGACAGTGATTGTAGGTCTAATCGGTGCTATATTACTTTCAAATACAAATGCTGCTGCCAAAGCAGCATTTGAGGCAAAAGATTCTCTGACGGTGGGGGATACTCATTGTAAAGTTCAGATGATGCAGTCCATTAATGTTGTTGACAGTGACAATGACTACTGCCCTAATATATTTGATGACTCTGTAGAGCATGTCCCAAAGGAACGTCGGGTTCCTACACCCTTTTGGTTTGTGGCTTACAACAGGGAGGGACGTGGTAACCTTATCCATGCTTCCCGGTATCTGGAGAAAGAAATTGGATTATTACCAATGGGCCACATTAAAAAATATGGTAAGGGCATTTTAATCAGAGCCAAAGATCTTACACAGGCCATGATGCTCCACAATCTCCCCTGTCCTTCTGATAGCATGTTTGAATCTATTAAACCACATCGAACATTTAATTATAGCAAGGGGCGTATATATAAGGAGGACCTGTATGAATTCTCAGAAGAGGACATTCTCGCTATGTGCCCAGACAGTGTCCAACGAGTAACGAAGATGAAAGGCAGTAAAAATATGATCATCCTCACTTTCTATGGCTCGCATATCCCAGATCGCATTAACATTAACCCCACCTCATTTGAGGTAAAGCCTTTTGTTGAACGTCCCCTACAGTGTTTCTGTTGTTATGAGTTTGTTCATGGGAGGAGGAACTGCAACAACCGTTCCCGGTGTTGTAATTGTTCTGCTCTTGACTCACATCTTACTTCTGAGTGTCGGTCAGAGAGTTACTGCTTTTACTGCAGAGATGCTCACCCTTTGCGTTCTCGCCAATGTAAGATGTACCTCCTTGAGCAGGATATCCTCCACTTGGCTAATACCCAAATCATTAGCATAGGTAGTGCCAGACGGCAACTCAACTTCAGGTGACAGAAGGATGGTGGTGTGAAGACATATGCCTCCTCCCTTCGCCCTAAATTGGTTGCAGCACCCTCTCAACCCTCTCAAGAGGCAGCTGCTTTTTGCTCTATTGAGAGCGTTTCTAAGGTTACACTACATAATAGTTTCTCTGTCATGGAAACTTTATCAGACACTCATTCTGGTGACCCTTCAACTGATGAGAATTCTCAGACTTTAGCTAAAGGTGTCCATGTGGTAGAGGTTCACGCTGCCACACGCTCTCCCAAAAGGAAACTTAAGTCACCTAAACTGCCACAGAGATGCCTTCGTGGTTCCTCTGAGGCACTTGACTCTATAGATGTTCCTCCTTTGTAAGGCAACCATCTCTGTGGACTCATCGATAGTTTCCTCGCAATTTCACCATAAGCGTTCTCGTGGTTCTGATGAATCTCTTGATTCAACAGAAGTTCCTCCTCGCAAGCTTCCTTCAGGATCATCAGAGGGGCGTGAAGTTAATGTGGATGCCTCGGATGTTGTGACTTCAAAAGATTCAGTTTCTCTTCCGCTTGAGCAGCGGAGTGATTCTACCACCTGTATTATGGATGTTGATGTATCTGCCTGTGTCAGTGATACCACTGCTGTACAGGACAGAACCAATGTAATTGTTTCAAAGAATATCCCATCTCATATACCTTCATCTTCTTCTAACATATCAGATGCTTCAGGGACTCGTCTACGGGTCCCAATTACTGCCCCAAGTACTACTCCTCGGGTTTGCTCTTCTTCTAGTGGCCCAGGATTAGACAAATCTTATTGTTTGAATAAACCCTCAGGTCGAGGTGGTAGTGGGAAGTACCTCCGTGAGGCTTCCCAAAAATCAGTACTAAAGTAACACCGTTCAAGGTCCTTCAGTGGAATTGCCGTGGCTTGTGAGCTTCTTGGGAGGAACTGCGTGTTCTTCTCTCTAGCTTCTCTCCTGCATGTGTTTCTCTCCAAGAGACAATGCTTGGGGACTACATTCCTGCCAGTCCTCCAGCATACTCAGCATTTTATTCCAATTCATTTGAAGGGCAGGGTCATCATGGTGGCTCTGCCATCCTAGTTCGCCGAGATATTCCATGCACGAGCCTTGAGCTTGACACTCCGCTCCAGGCTGTTGCAGTTAAGGTTTTTATGGACCGCCCGTACACTGTATGCAGTCTATACCTTCCTCCCAGTGTTACAGTTGAGAGGGGTGATCTCAACCATCTTGTACGGGACCTTCCATCTCCCTTTATTTTATTGGGTGATTTTAATGGTCGTCATCCTCTGTGGGGTGACAGTTCGGTCAACCCCAGGGGTGTTTTATTGGCTTCTTTTATTGAGGATGAGGGATTAGGGGTTTTAAATACGGGAGATGTGACACATTTTAATAGCCCTACTGGGACTTTTACCGCCATTGACATTTCCCTTTGCTCACCCAGTGCTCTGTTGGATTTTACTTGGAGAGTATGGCAGTGACCATTTCCCTATACTTTTAGAAGGTAACAGGTACGAACCACAGTCTCGTCTTCCTAGGTGGAAATTAGAGAAGGCTGACTGGCAGTTTTTTAGAGAGCTAACTTCTTCAGTCTCTTTTGTAGCCGATTTCGGTAGCTCTGACGAGGCTGTAACATATTTCACTGATATGCTGCACTCTGCTGCTCTCAACTCTATCCCTAGAACTTCTGGCTACTTTCCCAAACGTCCTGTCCCTTGGTGGTCACCAGTCTGCACCACTGCTGTGCGGGAGAAGCGCTCTGCTTTCTCTCGCCTTCGTCGCAATCGTGGGGACCCAACTCTTTTAGAGGACTTCCGACGGGCAAGGGCTCGGGCTAGACGAGTTTTAAAAGAGGCCCGACGTGCATCTTGGAAGGCCTATGTGTCTTCAATTAATACTAAAACTCCACTCACCCAAGTGTTCAGGAGAGTCCGTAAGAAGTTTTCTCCTAGTTCTCCACCTGTACTTAAGGTCAATGGAATTAAGATCATGGATGGTTTGACAGTGGCCAATACCATGGCGGAGGCTTTTGCAAAGGTCTCCAGCCGTGACTTTCGACCTCTGGCTGTCAGGCATGAGTTAAGAGCCAAGGAGCGTATAGTCCTGGATTTCAGAGGGAACGAGAATGAAAGTTATAACCATATATTCACCCTGAGAGACCTGCATTCTGCTCTCTCTCTCTGCGGCGACACTTCTCCTGGGCCAGACAACATCCCATATGCAATGTTACGACAATTGGGTGAGGAAGCGATCTCATTTCTTTTAGCTGTATATAACAGAATCTAGCTGGAGGGTGTCTTCCCTTCTGGGTGGAGGGTTGCTACCATCCTTCCTTTTCTCAAGCTGGGCAAGGACTCTGGTGTTGCCCTCAATTATCGACCAATTGCCTTGACCTCCTGTCTCTGTAAACTATTTGAAAAGATGGTGAATGTCAGACTGGTATACTTCTTGGAACGGGGTGATTTTCTGTCTCCGTCCCAGTCTGGCTTTCGTAAATACCGTTCCACTACAGATGCTCTGGTCTGGTTGGAAGCTGCTGCATGTGAGGCCTTTGCACGACATCAACACCTTCTCTGTGTATTCTTTGATTTAGAGAAAGCCTATGACACTACATGGCAATATGGCATCCTGCAGCAACTCCATTAATATGGCCTGCGGGGTCACCTTCCACGCTTTCTTAAGGAGTTTCTCAGTGGTCGCAGTTTTTCTGTGAGGGTTGGTACAACCCACTCAGCATCTGTTGCACAGGAGGAGGGCGTCCCCCAGGGAAGTGTCCTCAGTGTCACATTGTTTGCAGTAGCAATTAATGCCATTACCTCATCCCTTCCAGACGGTATAGCTAACTCGATGTACGTTGACGACCTAGTAGTCTGGTTTGCTGCTTCCCGTATGTCAGTGGTGGAGCGGCGCATGCAGCTTGCCCTTGACAGGGTGTCATGTTGGACTGGTTCTCATGGGTTTCGATTTTCTCCTTCCAAGACAGTTGCTATGCACTTCTGCCGCATCCGAGGCGTCCACCCCGATCCGGACTTATTCATGTATGGTCATCGGATACGATGTGTCGAGGAGACTCGCTTTTTGGGTCTCCTTTTTGACAAACGTTTGACTTGGGTTCCCCACTTATGTACACTTAAGGTCTCTTGCCTCAAGGCTCTTAACCTGTTGAGGGTCCTGAGCCATACATCCTGGGGATCTGATCAGGCCACCCTCCTCCGCCTATACCATGTTCTTATTAGGTCAAAACTCGACTATGGGTGTGAGGTGTACTCTTCTGCCACCGATGCCCGTCTCAGAGTTTTAGACCCTGTTCATCATGCTGGAGTACGTCTGGCGACCGGAGCCTTTAGGTCGTCCCCAATCCCCAGTCTCCTGGTGGACGCTAATGAGCCACCTCTTGATCTCCGTCGTCAGTCCTTGATGGTTCGTTGTTGGCATCGATTACATCGACTTCCTGACTCCCTACCTTGCTTGGCGGTGTCATCTGATTTCATGTCTCAGTACTACCTTTTACATTCTCGTGCACCATGGCCCTTTGGATTCCGGGTCAGGAAGGCTATCGAGGAGATGGGCATAGATGACTACCAGATTTGTCCTGTGAGGGTCCCCAGGGTGGCTCCATGGCTTCTTCCAGAAGTTTTCCCCTGCACCTGCTTTACAGACAAGAAGGAATCTCTTCCTCCTTCAGTGGCTCGTTCCCTCTTTTTAGAACATGCCTTCACTCTCAGAGAGTCCCTCCCTGTGTACACTGATGGGTCAAAGTCTGATGCTGGAGTTGGCTTTGGAGTTGTCTTTCCTGACTTTTGCTGTGGAGGCAGGCTTCCTTCTGTCATGTCTATTTTTACTGCTGAGCTCTCGGCCATTTTATATGCCCTCCAAGTGATTTTTACTCTCCCTCAGCCTTCGTTTACTATTTTTAGCGATTCCTGTAGTGCCTTGCAGGCCTTGTACAATTTTAACTCTTCCCATCCCCTGGTGTTGGCCATTCTTGAGTGGCTTGTCCTCCTGGGCCGTCGTGGCCGGAAAGTCACTTTTTGTTGGGTACCGGCCCATGTGGGTGTTGATGGGAATGAGCGGGCTGACGCCCTGGCTAAGGCTGTGGTCTCCAATTCCCGGCCTCCTGCCAGGCGTCATCCTGTTCCTGCAGTGGACCTTCGACCCTACATAGATGCTACCGTTCGTTCCTACTGGCAGGACAGATGGGACGCCGTCGGGGCTAACAAGCTCCGCGAATCCGCCAGCGTCTTGGTTTGTGGAGCTACAGTGACTTGTCCCGCCGGTGGGAGACAGCTCTTGTCCGTCTCCGCATTGGCCACACATTATTGACTCATGGCTATTTAATGGAGAGGGCTCACCCTCCCTACTGTGATGATTGTCTTGTCCCTTTGACAGTACGGCATCTTATTGTCGAGTGTCCCAGCCTTGGGGACCTTCGTCGTAGGCACCTCTCCGAGTACCGGAAGGGTGACGGTTCTTACAGTCTCTCACAGGTGCTCGGGGAGGAGGCTTGTAGTGTGGGAGGGAACACCCTCTCCTATGTGGAGGAGGCTGGCCTCCTCCAAAAGTTGTGAATTTTATTATATTTATGGCTTTTTAGATAGTTCAACGTTTTCTTATCTTTTATATATTTTACTTGAATTAGTCAGGTTTTTTTTTTTTTTTTTTTTTTTTTTTAGTATATATGTGCCTTTTAGTTTGTATGTTCTTTTATTCATGCTGCCTATCCCTTTTGGGGTGGAGAAGTCTGTTTAGTTTGTGTAAATATTTTATTAATGATGTAGATGACCTTTTTATGTTGGGCGGTATATGACCATAGCTGTTGCGCCACCAAATGCCTCATGGCATTTCTAAATCAATCAATCAATCAATCCCTAGAACTTCTGGCTACTTTCCCAAACGTCCTGTCCCTTGGTGGTCACCAGTCTGCACCACTGCTGTGCAGGAGAAGCGTGCTGCTTTCTCTCGCCTTCGTCGCAATCGTGGGGACCCAACTCTTTTAGAGGATTTCCGACGGGCAAGGCCCCGGGATAGATGAGTCTCAAAAGAGGCCCGACGTGCATCTTGGAAGGCCTATGTGTCTTCAATTAATACTAAAACTCCACTCACCCAAGTGTTCAGGAGAGTACGTAAGATGGCGGGGAAGTTTTCTCCTAGTACTCCACCTGTACTTAAGGTCAATGGAATTAAGATCATGGATAGTTTGACGGTGGCCAATACCATGGCGGAGGCTTTCGCAAAAGTTTCCAGCCGTGACTGTCAGGCATGAGTTAAGAGCCAAGGAGCGTACTGTCCTGGATTTCTCAGGGAATGAGAATGAAAGTTATAACCATATATTCACCCTGAGAGACCTGCATTCTGCTCTCTCTCTCTGCGGCGACACTTCTCCTGGGCCAGACAACATCCCATATGCAATGTTATGACACTTGGGTGAGGAGGCGATCTCATTTCTTTTAGCTTTATATAACAGAATCTGGCTGGAGGGTGTCTTCCCTTCTGGGTGGAGGGTTGCTTCCATCCTTCCTTTCCTCATGCCGGGCAAAGACTCTGGTGTTGCCCTCAATTATCGACCAATTGCCTTGACCTCCTGTCTCTGTAAACTATTTGAAAAGATGGTGAATGTCAGACTGGTATACTTCTTGGAACAGGGTGATTTTCTGTCTCCGTCCCAGTCTGGCTTTCGTAAACACTGTTCCACTACAGATGCTCTGGTCAGGTTGGAAGCTGCTGCATGTGAGGCCTTTGCACGACATCAACACCTTCTCTGTGTATTCTTTGATTTAGAGAAAGCCTATGACACTACATGGCAATATGGCATCCTGCAGCAACTCCATTTATATGGCCTGCGAGGTTGCCTTCCACGTTTTCTTAAGGATTTTCTCAGTGGTCACAGTTTTTCTGTGAGGGTTGGTACAACCCACTCAGCATCTGTAGCACAGGAGGAGGGTGTCCCCCAGGGAAGCGTCCTCAGTGTCACATTGTTTGCAGTAGTAATTAATGCTATTGCCTCATCCCTTCCAGACGGTATAGCTAACTCAATGTACGTTGACGACCTAGCAGTCTGGTTTGCCGCTTCCCGTATGTCAGTGGCGGAGCGGCGCTGCAGCTTGCCCTTGACAGGGTGTCACGTTGGACTGGTTCTCATGGGTTTCGATTTTCTCCTTCCAAGACAGTTGCTATGCACTTCTGCCGCATCCGAGGTGTCCACCCCGATCCGGACTTATTCATGTATGGTCATCGGATACGTTGTGTCGAGGAGACTCGCTTTTTGGGTCTCCTTTTTGACAAACGTTTGACTTGGGTTCCCCACTTACGTACACTTAAGGTCTCTTGCATCAAGGCTCTTAACCTGTTGAGGGTCCTGGGCCATACATCCTGGGGGGCTGATCGGGCCACCCTCCTCCGCCTATACCATGTTCTTATTAGGTCAAAACTCGACTATGGGTGTGAGGTGTACTCTTCTGCCACCGATGCCCGTCTCAGAGTTTAAGACCCTGTTCATCATGCTGGAGTACGTCTGGCGACCGGAGCCTTCAGGTCGTCCCCAATCCCCAGTATCCTGGTGGATGCTAATGAGCCACCTCTTGATCTCCGTTGCCAGTCCTTGATGTTTCGTTGTTGGCATCGATTACATCGACTTCCTGACTCCATTCCCTGCTTGGCGGTGTCATCTGATATCATGTCTCAGTACTACCTTTTACATTCTCGTACACCATGGCCCTGTCCTGTGAGGGTCCCCAGGGTGGCTCCATGGCTTTTTCCAGAAGTTTTCCCCTGCACCTGCTTTACAGACAAGAAAGAATCTCTTCCTCCTTCAGTGGCTCGTTCCCTCTTTTTAGAACATGCCTTCACTCACAGAGAGTCCCTCCCTGTGTACACTGATGGGTCAAAGTCTGATGCTGGAGTTGGCTTTGGAGTTGTCTTTCCTGACTTTTGCCGTGGCGACAGGCTCCCTTCTCTCATGTCAATTTTTACTGCTGAGCTCTCGGCCATTTTTTATGCCCTCCAAGTGATTTTTACTCTCCCTCAGCCTTCGTTTACTATTTTTAGCAATTCCTGTAGTGCCTTGCAGGCCTTGTGCAATTTTAACTCTTCCCATCCCCTGGTGTTGGCCATTCTTGAGTGGCTTGTCCTGCTGGGTCGTCGTGGCCGGAAAGTCACTTTTTGTTGGGTCCCGGCCCATGTGGGTGTTGATGGGAATGAGCGGGCTGACGCCCTGGCTAAGGCTGCAGTCTCCAATTCCCGGCCTCCTGCCAGGCATCATCCTGTTCCTGCAGTGGACCTTCGACCCTACATAGATGCTACCGTTCGTTCCTGCTGGCAGGACAGATGGGACGCCGTCGGGGCTAAC
Source organism: Petrolisthes cinctipes (assembly GCA_033782935.1). Classification (NCBI taxonomy): domain Eukaryota; kingdom Metazoa; phylum Arthropoda; class Malacostraca; order Decapoda; family Porcellanidae; genus Petrolisthes; species Petrolisthes cinctipes. The sequence goes on along the minus strand of JAWQEG010000831.1, from coordinate 1,014,404 downwards.
AAGCTCCGCGACATCCGCCAGCGACTGGGTTTGTGGAGCTACAGCGGCCAGTCCCGCCGGTGGGAGACGGCTCTTGTCTGTCTCCGCATTGGCCACACATTATTGACTCATGGCTTTTTAATGGAGAGGGCTCACCCTCCCTACTGTGATGATTGTCCCTTTGACAGTGCGGCATCTTATTGTTGAGTGTCCCAGCCTTGGTGACCTTCGTGGTAGGCACCTCTCTGAGTACCAGGAGGGTGACGGTTCTTACAGTCTCTCTCAGGTCCTCAGGGAGGAGGCTTGTGGTGTGGGAGGGAACACCCTCTCCTATGTGGAGGAGGCTGGCCTTCTCCACAAATTGTGAATTTTATTGTATTTATGGCTATTAATTTTTAGGTAGTTAAAGTTTAATGTTTCTTTCGTTAATATTTTAATTCTTTTATCTATCTAACTTAAGTAGGTTATTTCATTAATATATGATTTTTTGGAAGACGTGGGTTTTATTCTTGCTGCTTCTCCCTTTCGAGGTAGTGAAAATTATTTAATCTTTGTACATATTTTATTAATGATGTAGATGACCTTTTTATGTTGGGCAGTATATGACCATTGCTGTTGCACCACCAGATGCCTAATGGCATCAATAAATCAATCAATCAATCAATCCCTCCTTGAGGAGGAGGGAGGCTAGTCGGGGGATCATCCATCCAGTTCATCGGACTACGTCCGACCCCTCTCCTAGCACACTCACTTAACTCCCTTAGCTATTGTATTAACCCCCCAAAAATGGACAATAATTTAGGGAATAAAAGTTGCCTTTACTCGCTCTCCCCTAGTGGTAGCCTAGCGGTGTTCTCCAGTACCAGCTAGGGGATCGGAGTTTGTGCGGAAGGAACTTCCCCACCACCGAACCTGCCTAATGCGAGGGGTGGTGTAGTCAGAACCCACCTCCCAAGCAAATACTGTTACTCAGCCAAGAGACAACCAGGCCCAGGAGGTCGCACGGAAAATATGGAAAAAAAAGTAGTTTAAGAGAAAGAAGTGCCCAAATGACGCTCCAAACTACTGGGTTTCCCCTGAGGCAGCGAGTGCTGCGGTCTGGTGTGGGGAACAAATAACTACTATCTATCATGTACTACTGGTTGTCCTCCAGCAAAAACCAAAACACTGAAGGTGCAGCACAGCAGTGCAGCAAAATGCTGCAAATTTACTTTACTTTTTTACTTTACATTAGGCAAAGAAACAACAGAGTACTGCTGGTGAGAGGCCTCGGTACACCAAGGTAGCTCCACGGACAGTACTGTAGTCTGTTGTTGCTATGCTACGAGAGGACGAAGTCTGGACAATACAAGTCTGGACGCATAATGACGTGGAGCATTCTTGCTTGTTGGATTTATTGGCTATCAACCAGTAGCATATAGCCAAAGGTCATTAAGCCAATGGTTCCATTTTATTATATCAATCTATATAAGGTCATAAAGTTTTGTCTCCCTCAGAAATCTCATAAGTTTATTTATAATATTCTTATCATCCGCTAGTAAATTGTCGATGGTAAAAGCTATTTTTTTTCGTTTGGAGATATTGCTTTACTTTACGTCTTTGATTTTTATATTTATTACAAAAAATTAATAAATGACTAATGGACATAATTGAATTGCATGCTTGGCACATGGGAGGAAAAGTTATATTTACATACAGCTCTAGGTGTGTTGCCCATGTGGCATTGACCCTGAGACGGGCCAACACCACCTCGTCCCTCCGACTATGCTATGATGACGTAGCCCAGGGTTCTATAATTGTTTTTACTTTATTTCTGATGTCTAATCTGGTCAACTGCCTTTGCCACAGGAGATGAATTCGAGACTTAATGAGGGAAACAAAACACCTGAATTCCGTACAGACTATGCTAAGGTCCAGATCAACAGTTGACCCGGCTAGTATATCAGCCTGTTCATCGCCATAGATACCATAATGTGAAGGTACCCATATTAGCTTGATTGATTTATTGGCACAAAACAGCTTACTAATCATATTACCCTGTATTGAGTTGTTAGTTGTATTCAGGAATTTAATAGCTTTAAGTGAACTTAATGAATCTGTAAAAATAACAATCCTATCGTGGGTCGTCGATAGGGCAAAATCCAAAGCTTTATTAATAGCAAATAGTTCTGCAAGAAAAATTGATGTATGATTCGGCAGTCTTAATCTTAACTGACATTCAGTCAGGATTTAACCCCTGGCAACCAGGAGTCCACTAAAGTGAAGGGGGGTGTTACCCAGGGTGCAATGTTTACTAAAACCAGGGAATCGATTGTTGATAATTCTATACCGACACACTCTACGAGGTCGTGGAGTCTTGCTTTGAGGGACCTCACGCCAGTGCCCTCCGGGGCCACGCGACGCCCAGGTGGATAACTCGGCCCCCCGGCTGCAAATGCCTCACCCAGGCATTACCGGGACGATGACTCGGCTCCCTAGGTACCTGAAGTTGGGGCCTGGTCCCCATTGGCCTCACGCCAGTGCCTCCTGGGGCGCAGGGGTTTCTGGACGGATGACTCGGTCCCTCTGCCTGGGGCCTAGCGCCATGGCCCCCCGGGTGCAGTTGCTGAAGCAAGGCATTCCAGGGAAGATGACTCGGCACCCTGTATTTCATAGCACAATATAATAAAAGTTGTTGGTCTCGTCTTAGACGGAGGGGAGGCACTTGTGAGTCCACCTCTAGATGCTCGATTCGAGTGCAACGTAGGGCTCCAAGACACACACACCAAACACGCATTCTGCACAACATCCAAACCTTTCAACACAGACTCAGATGCCGAACCATACACTATTGACACATAATCTACTCTAGATCTAATCAGGGATTTATATAGCATTAGCAATGACTTCCTATCTGCTCCCCATTTAGTACCAGAAATGCACTTCAGCAAATTGAGTGTTTTTAAACATTTAATTTTTAACTGACTGACATGGACACGCTATGTCAGTCGACTGTCAAAATGCAGTCCAAGAAATTTAGTAGAATTTTGAATAGGTAGGTAAGAGGCCTCGGTATTCCAAGGTAACTCCACAGACAGTACTCTATTCTGTGGTCGCTATGCACAACGAGGACGAGGTCTGGACGTAACAAAGTCTGGATGTATAATGTGTGAGGACTTGGAGAGTCGAAGGTAGGGCTTATATAAACTATCAACTACTGTTTATGATTGGTCAAGTCTGAAGATCACAAGTCTCTGATAGGTTGAGAGAATGTAACCATGTCTCCGATCGGTTGAGAGCATGCAAGCTGGTCTGTGGTTGGTTGATACAGCCCCCACATCTGCGCAACTTGGTAGATTAGGGCAACAAGGGCGGGTTGGTTATGGTCAGTTAGAACCAGTGATGATGCAAACTATGTAGTTTACGGGAAACAGCTGGCACCTGGTTGTCGAGTGTTTGCAAATTCGTGACATGATCGTCAGTATGGTTTCCATCAGGGACGCTTTACTGTCGATCTTCGATCCCTCCCTTCTGATTCGTGGAGAGTCTTAATTATCCAATGATAACTATGTCTCTTCTCCCTCACCATATCTCCACCTCCTCCCTCCCAGCACTCATTCAATCTACTCCTCCACTTTCCCTCCTCACTCTCCTTTTTACCACCATCATCATGACCAATCAAATATTATGAAAGCAAGGTGTGAAATTATATGATGTGGTATTTTGTGTACAATCTCAGTTCATGTAATATGGTAGGACTACATTTACACGCCAAGGTCAGTGAACCAACCACCAGTGTTGAAGTGAGTAGTGTTCGAGAAATTGAAATAATTTCATACACCCATAATGTATCAGAGTCACTCTCCCTATCCCTACTCCTCTTTCCATCCCACTCGGTAGTGAGTGGTTCGCATCATGATCACACGTGACTCGCGATTCAAATTTCTGGATGGCTCAACATTGATATCGCTAAATGGTAAATGTGGAAGTGGAGCCAATTATTCATACGACGAAGGTCCCCAATGCTGGGACACAACAAAAAGATGTCCTACAGTCAAGGGGACTAGACAGTAGAGAGGGGGAGCCCTCTCCATTAAAAATCCATAGGTCAAACGTGAGTTGCCAATGCGGAGACGGGCAAGAGCAGTCTCCCATCGGCAGGACAGGCAGATGTAGCTCCTCAAACCCAGGCGCTGATAGATACCACGGGGCTTGCTAGCCCCGACGGCATCCCATCTGTCCTGCTAGCAGGAACGAATGACAACATCTGTGTACGGTCGAATGTCGATGCAGGTACCAGATGATGCTGGGCAGAGGCCAAGCGCTGTAGGCCACAGCCTTAGCTAGGGCATTAGCCCGCTCATTTTCATTGACACCCACATATGCCGTGAACCAACAAAAAATGGTGACTGCGGTCAGGACATCCCAGAAGGATAAGCCACTCAAAAATACCCAACACCAAAGGATGGGAAGAGTTATGATTGTCCAATGCATACAAGGCACTACAGGAACCGCAATGAATATTAAAATAACTGTGCGGGAGAGTAAAAAATGTCTTGCACCCGGGCCTCTCTCCCACACTCGCGGTCATTATGTAAACAACACATTTGACAGCTAATAGCTTGTAAACCACTCTAAATAAATGATACAGGATATTGAAGTACACACCTTTAGCTGTCTCCTGATGTACTTGTGAAGACTAAATGGATATCTGTAGGATGGTTAGCCAGCTCAGAATTACCGCAACTCAAAATTCACTTTTACATTCTACATATCTAAGTACATTTTCACACTCTAATTTAATTATAAAACATGTCAGAATCACATTTCTCAACACAACAATATGAAATTTAATGTCACTGTCGTGTTTACGTACATATATGGTAATTACAGGAAAAACGAAGGTCGGGAAATACGTCTTTCCACCCTTACTGCTAGTTCAACACTGGCAGGAGGAGAGTCAATACATTCCATAATAACACCCGAGAAAACCAAGTAATGGGGCGCATAATTGAAAAAACTGCTTTGCTAAGAATTCTCGTCAACTGCGGTCCTCCACTCTTGTGGTTGATGAAGAGAATTCTCATCACCCGTGGTTTAAGGGTTAATTCAAGTCACATGACATAACCTAACCCATGTCAAGTGGTGGTGTAGATCACTGCTTGTCATAATTTCCTTTTGATATAATTCGAAGTGTTGTGGTAACTACAGACAGTAATAGATTCCATCTTATAATCCCACACGACCTTGACGCACTCATTCTGCAATATAAAGTAAATTCCATCACTTCAAGACACCTTATAGTGAATTTTCTTCACATTAAGGGGAGGTTTTCTTGTTGGTGAATTCCCTCCTTCGCAAACTTGAAAGAAGTTGCCAGATTCGCCAGTAGTTGCCAGATGGGTGAAGGGTCGCACTAGGAGCCATTCCCTTTTTTTCGTGAATTAAATATAAGAGGCTGAGGTCCATTCATCTCTTCATATGTATGTATGTATGTATGTATGTATGTATGTATGTATGTATGTATGTATGTATGTATGTATGTATGTATGTATGTATGTATGTATGTATGTATGTATGTATGTATGTATGTATGTATGTATGTATGTATGTATGTATGTATGTATGTATGTATGTATGTATGTATGTATGTATGTATGTATGTATGTATGTATGTATGTATGTATGTATGTATGTATGTATGTATGTATGTATGTATGTATGTATGTATGTATGTATGTATGTATGTATGTATGTATGTATGTATGTATGTATGTATGTATGTATGTATGTATGTATGTATGTATGTATGTATGTATGTATGTATGTATGTATGTATGTATGTATGTATGTATGTATGTATGTATGTATGTATGTATGTATGTATGTATGTATGTATGTATGTATGTATGTATGTATGTATGTATGTATGTATGTATGTATGTATGTATGTATGTATGTATGTATGTATGTATGTATGTATGTATGTATGTATGTATGTATGTATGTATGTATGTATGTATGTATGTATGTATGTATGTATGTATGTATGTATGTATGTATGTATGTATGTATGTATGTATGTATGTATGTATGTATGTATGTATGTATGTATGTATGTATGTATGTATGTATGTATGTATGTATGTATGTATGTATGTATGTATGTATGTATGTATGTATGTATGTATGTATGTATGTATGTATGTATGTATGTATGTATGTATGTATGTATGTATGTATGTATGTATGTATGTATGTATGTATGTATGTATGTATGTATGTATGTATGTATGTATGTATGTATGTATGTATGTATGTATGTATGTATGTATGTATGTATGTATGTATGTATGTATGTATGTATGTATGTATGTATGTATGTATGTATGTATGTATGTATGTATGTATGTATGTATGTATGTATGTATGTATGTATGTATGTATGTATGTATGTATGTATGTATGTATGTATGTATGTATGTATGTATGTATGTATGTATGTATGTATGTATGTATGTATGTATGTATGTATGTATGTATGTATGTATGTATGTATGTATGTATGTATGTATGTATGTATGTATGTATGTATGTATGTATGTATGTATGTATGTATGTATGTATGTATGTATGTATGTATGTATGTATGTATGTATGTATGTATGTATGTATGTATGTATGTATGTATGTATGTATGTATGTATGTATGTATGTATGTATGTATGTATGTATGTATGTATGTATGTATGTATGTATGTATGTATGTATGTATGTATGTATGTATGTATGTATGTATGTATGTATGTATGTATGTATGTATGTATGTATGTATGTATGTATGTATGTATGTATGTATGTATGTATGTATGTATGTATGTATGTATGTATGTATGTATGTATGTATGTATGTATGTATGTATGTATGTATGTATGTATGTATGTATGTATGTATGTATGTATGTATGTATGTATGTATGTATGTATGTATGTATGTATGTATGTATGTATGTATGTATGTATGTATGTATGTATGTATGTATGTATGTATGTATGTATGTATGTATGTATGTATGTATGTATGTATGTATGTATGTATGTATGTATGTATGTATGTATGTATGTATGTATGTATGTATGTATGTATGTATGTATGTATGTATGTATGTATGTATGTATGTATGTATGTATGTATGTATGTATGTATGTATGTATGTATGTATGTATGTATGTATGTATGTATGTATGTATGTATGTATGTATGTATGTATGTATGTATGTATGTATGTATGTATGTATGTATGTATGTATGTATGTATGTATGTATGTATGTATGTATGTATGTATGTATGTATGTATGTATGTATGTATGTATGTATGTATGTATGTATGTATGTATGTATGTATGTATGTATGTATGTATGTATGTATGTATGTATGTATGTATGTATGTATGTATGTATGTATGTATGTATGTATGTATGTATGTATGTATGTATGTATGTATGTATGTATGTATGTATGTATGTATGTATGTATGTATGTATGTATGTATGTATGTATGTATGTATGTATGTATGTATGTATGTATGTATGTATGTATGTATGTATGTATGTATGTATGTATGTATGTATGTATGTATGTATGTATGTATGTATGTATGTATGTATGTATGTATGTATGTATGTATGTATGTATGTATGTATGTATGTATGTATGTATGTATGTATGTATGTATGTATGTATGTATGTATGTATGTATGTATGTATGTATGTATGTATGTATGTATGTATGTATGTATGTATGTATGTATGTATGTATGTATGTATGTATGTATGTATGTATGTATGTATGTATGTATGTATGTATGTATGTATGTATGTATGTATGTATGTATGTATGTATGTATGTATGTATGTATGTATGTATGTATGTATGTATGTATGTATGTATGTATGTATGTATGTAAGTAAGTAAGTAAGTTTTATTGCTAATATACAGTATAATACAATAAACATAATACATATAAAGTTCTAATTTACATTAGCTACAGTCCGTCGAGCTGCCGCTCCTTGACGGTCGTTCTAACTGTAACATGGTTAAATATTGTGGGAACAAACTAGTGACTTAATTATACTGTACAGTACATATTTATGGATAATTGCTTAAGGTAGCATTTAGTTATTGTTGCTGAGACAGCAAATACAATTTTATTTCTTTCTTAAATTGATGGACATTAGTTGTGTTTAGAAGAACTTTTTTATCTTGAGGGAGACTGTTGAAAAGTTTAGGGCCAAAACTGATAACACTGTTTTTGTATAATGTTGTTCTAAATACGGGACAAATTAAATTAATGTGATTACTTCTGGTGTTTCTTAAATTCTCAACTAACTTAAATATTGAATTATTATGTGCTCTAGTTTTAAATATTAACAATAATGTGAAATATTTATGAATGACAGAAAACTTCATCAATTTAGCTTTAGACAATATATGGGCTGTGGAATCAAATTTTTTAAGAAAATATATGCATCGTAAAAATTTGTTTTGAGATACTACTATTCTATTTAAAAATGATGGCCAAGTACATGCCCATACAGAAACACAGTATATAAGATGTGGATAACACAAAGTATAGTATATGCTGATCATAGCTTCTATTGTTAGATTATTACGAATTCTGTATAGTATTCCAGTCATCTTAGAGATTTTTAAACATGTTTGGTCAATGTGATGTTTCTAGTTTAAATTCTCATCAATAAAGACACCAAGAAATTTTGTAAAATTAACTTGTTTTATCATTTCACCATCCAATAACACTGGATTTATAATATTTTTTACAGATCTATTTTGAAAAAGGATAAAATTAGTTTTCAAGATATTAAGTTTTAACTTATTAGATTTTAACCATAGTTTTACGTTATTTAGTTCAGATATTATGTTTGTGTGCAGTGAGTCTATATTTTTATCCTTTAGCAACAGAGTTGTATCATCAGCATACATAACAAACTTTAATTTTGTACTGGTATTAACTATATAATTTATATAAATCAGGAAGAGTATAGGACCTAATATAGAACCCTGTGGTACTCCTTTATATATGGACTTAAGTGGAGAATAATTTTGATTACAATATACTGCCTGTTTTCTACAATCAAGATAGCTTTGAAATAACTTTAGTGGTAATCCTCTAATTCCTAAATGTTCTAATTTATACAATAAAACTTTATGATCCAACGTGTCAAAAGCTTTTGATAGGTCCAAAAATACACCAATAACATACATTTTTTCTTCTAAACTTGTGTATACATTGTTAACGAACTGAAGTATTGCAGATTCAGTGGAATGATGAGCTCTGAAGCCATGTTGGTATGCTGTTAAAAGATTGTTAGTTTCAAGGTAATTTATTAGTCTAATAGAGATTATTTTTTCAAAAAATTTACTGAAGGCTGGAAGTACAGAAATAGGTCGGTAGTTATTAATATCACTTCTGTCTCCTGATTTAAATAAAGGAATTACTTTTGCTAGTTTTAATTTATTAGGAAATTTACCTGTTTTTAATGTAAGATTTATTATATGGGTTAAGGGAGCAGATATGAGAGATGAAGTGCGTTTTAGTATTTTGGGAGAAATGTCATCATATCCAGAGGAATCTGATTTCATCGCAGTTATGATTTTCTCTACCCCACTTGTGTTAGTAGGTGCCAAATACATCGAGAAATCTGGGGAGTTAAAAAGATATTTTGAAAAATCAGTTTCTTCATTTGTTATTGTAAATATGTTTCTTAAAAAATGTTCGTTAAATGTAGTGGCTGGATCCATACAAGGTGGATGTAATTCAATGTTTGCATTTAAGTTACGCGATCTACCTAAAAGAGTATTTATTGTGTTCCATTGTATTTTTGGATTACCTTGATTTACCGTCAGTTGTTTTTTAAAATGCATGTTCTTTGCTAAGCGTAAGGTTGATGTCAATTTATTTCTATAGTGTGTGTATAATTTACCAATGTATGTATGTATGTATGTATGTATGTATGTATGTATGTGTGTGTGTGTGTGTGTGTGTGTGTGTGTATGTATGTATGTATGTATGTATGTATGTATGTATGTAAGTAAGTAAGTAAGTAAGTAAGTAAGTAAGTAAGTTTTATTGCTAATATACAGTATAATACAATAAACATAATACATATAAAGTTCTAATTTACATTAGCTACAGTCCGTCGAGCTGCCGCTCCTTGACGGTCGTTCTAACTGTAACATGGTTAAATATTGTGGGAACAAACTAGTGACTTAATTATACTGTACAGTACATATTTATGGATAATTGCTTAAGGTAGCATTTAGTTATTGTTGCTGAGACAGCAAATACAATTTTATTTCTTTCTTAAATTGATGGACATTAGTTGTGTTTAGAAGAACTTTTTTATCTTGAGGGAGACTGTTGAAAAGTTTAGGGCCAAAACTGATAACACTGTTTTTGTATAATGTTGTTCTAAATACTGGACAAATTAAATTAATGTGATTACTTCTGGTGTTTCTTAAATTCTCAACTAACTTAAATATTGAATTATTATGTGCTCTAGTTTTAAATATTAACAATAATGTGAAATATTTATGAATGACAGAAAACTTCATCAATTTAGCTTCAGACAATATATGGACTGTGGAATCAAATTTTTTAAGAAAATATATGCATCGTAAAAATTTGTTTTGAGATACTACTATTCTATTTAAAAATGATGGCCAAGTACATGCCCATACAGAAACACAGTATATAAGATGTGGATAACACAAAGTATAGTATATGCTGATCATAGCTTCTATTGTTAGATTATTACGAATTCTGTATAGTATTCCAGTCATCTTAGAGATTTTTAAACATGTTTGGTCAATGTGATGTTTCCAGTTTAAATTCTCATCAATAAAGACACCAAGAAATTTTGTAAAATTAACTTGTTTTATCATTTCACCATCCAATAACACTGGATTTATAATATTTTTTACAGATCTATTTTGAAAAAGGATAAAATTAGTTTTCAAGATATTAAGTTTTAACTTATTAGATTTTAACCATAGTTTTACGTTATTTAGTTCAGATATTATGTTTGTGTGCAGTGAGTCTATATTTTTATCCTTTAGCAACAGAGTTGTATCATCAGCATACATAACAAACTTTAATTTTGTACTGGTATTAACTATATAATTTATATAAATCAGGAAGAGTATAGGACCTAATATAGAACCCTGTGGTACTCCTTTATATATGGACTTAAGTGGAGAATAATTTTGATTACAATATACTGCCTGTTTTCTACAATCAAGATAGCTTTGAAATAACTTTAGTGGTAATCCTCTAATTCCTAAATGTTCTAATTTATACAATAAAACTTTATGATCCAACGTGTCAAAAGCTTTTGATAGGTCCAAAAATACACCAATAACATACATTTTTTCTTCTAAACTTGTGTATACATTGTTAACGAACTGAAGTATTGCAGATTCAGTGGAATGATGAGCTCTGAAGCCATGTTGGTATGCTGTTAAAAGATTGTTAGTTTCAAGGTAATTTATTAGTCTAATAGAGATTATTTTTTCAAAAAATTTACTGAAGGCTGGAAGTACAGAAATAGGTCGGTAGTTATTAATATCACTTCTGTCTCCTGATTTAAATAAAGGAATTACTTTTGCTAGTTTTAATTTATTAGGAAATTTACCTATTTTTAATGTAAGATTTATTATATGGGTTAAGGGAGCAGATATGAGAGATGAAGTGCGTTTTAGTATTTTTGGAGAAATGTCATCATATCCAGAGGAATCTGATTTCATCGCAGTTATGATTTTCTCTACCCCACTTGTGTTAGTAGGTGCCAAATACATCGAGAAATCTGGGGAGTTAAAAAGATATTTTGAAAAATCAGTTTCTTCATTTGTTATTGTAAATATGTTTCTTAAAAAATGTTCGTTAAATGTAGTGGCTGGATCCATACAAGGTGGATGTAATTCAATGTTTGCATTTAAGTTACGCGATCTACCTAAAAGAGTATTTATTGTGTTCCATTGTATTTTTGGATTACCTTGATTTACCGTCAGTTGGTTTTTAAAATGCATGTTCTTTGCTAAGCGTAAGGTTGATGTCAATTTATTTCTATAGTGTTTGTATAATTTACCAATGTATGTATGTATGTATGTATGTATGTATGTATGTATGTATGTATGTATGTATGTATGTATGTATGTATGTATGTATGTATGTATGTATGTATGTATGTATGTATGTATGTATGTATGTATGTATGTATGTATGTATGTATGTATGTATGTATGTATGTATGTATGTATGTATGTATGTATGTATGTATGTATGTATGTATGTATGTATGTATGTATGTATGTATGTATGTATGTATGTATGTATGTATGTATGTATGTATGTATGTATGTATGTATGTATGTATGTATGTATGTATGTATGTATGTATGTATGTATGTATGTATGTATGTATGTATGTATGTATGTATGTATGTATGTATGTATGTATGTATGTATGTATGTATGTATGTATGTATGTATGTATGTATGTATGTATGTATGTATGTATGTATGTATGTATGTATGTATGTATGTATGTATGTATGTATGTATGTATGTATGTATGTATGTATGTATGTATGTATGTATGTATGTATGTATGTATGTATGTATGTATGTATGTATGTATGTATGTATGTATGTATGTATGTATGTATGTATGTATGTATGTATGTATGTATGTATGTATGTATGTATGTATGTATGTATGTATGTATGTATGTATGTATGTATGTATGTATGTATGTATGTATGTATGTATGTATGTATGTATGTATGTATGTATGTATGTATGTATGTATGTATGTATGTATGTATGTATGTATGTATGTATGTATGTATGTATGTATGTATGTATGTATGTATGTATGTATGTATGTATGTATGTATGTATGTATGTATGTATGTATGTATGTATGTATGTATGTATGTATGTATGTATGTATGTATGTATGTATGTATGTATGTATGTATGTATGTATGTATGTATGTATGTATGTATGTATGTATGTATGTATGTATGTATGTATGTATGTATGTATGTATGTATGTATGTATGTATGTATGTATGTATGTATGTATGTATGTATGTATGTATGTATGTATGTATGTATGTATGTATGTATGTATGTATGTATGTATGTATGTATGTATGTATGTATGTATGTATGTATGTATGTATGTATGTATGTATGTATGTATGTATGTATGTATGTATGTATGTATGTATGTATGTATGTATGTATGTATGTATGTATGTATGTATGTATGTATGTATGTATGTATGTATGTATGTATGTATGTATGTATGTATGTATGTATGTATGTATGTATGTATGTATGTATGTATGTATGTATGTATGTATGTATGTATGTATGTATGTATGTATGTATGTATGTATGTATGTATGTATGTATGTATGTATGTATGTATGTATGTATGTATGTATGTATGTATGTATGTATGTATGTATGTATGTATGTATGTATGTATGTATGTATGTATGTATGTATGTATGTATGTATGTATGTATGTATGTATGTATGTATGTATGTATGTATGTATGTATGTATGTATGTATGTATGTATGTATGTATGTATGTATGTATGTATGTATGTATGTATGTATGTATGTATGTATGTATGTATGTATGTATGTATGTATGTATGTATGTATGTATGTATGTATGTATGTATGTATGTATGTATGTATGTATGTATGTATGTATGTATGTATGTATGTATGTATGTATGTATGTATGTATGTATGTATGTATGTATGTATGTATGTATGTATGTATGTATGTATGTATGTATGTATGTATGTATGTATGTATGTATGTATGTATGTATGTATGTATGTATGTATGTATGTATGTATGTATGTATGTATGTATGTATGTATGTATGTATGTATGTATGTATGTATGTATGTATGTATGTATGTATGTATGTATGTATGTATGTATGTATGTATGTATGTATGTATGTATGTATGTATGTATGTATGTATGTATGTATGTATGTATGTATGTATGTATGTATGTATGTATGTATGTATGTATGTATGTATGTATGTATGTATGTATGTATGTATGTATGTATGTATGTATGTATGTATGTATGTATGTATGTATGTATGTATGTATGTATGTATGTATGTATGTATGTATGTATGTATGTATGTATGTATGTATGTATGTATGTATGTTACAATACCTGTTTATCATATTAAAATGGTACTGTATCTAAATAATGCAATGGACACTCCCCCCCATCCTTCAACCCATGTGTGCCCATGCCAACGGCCGAATCCACAAGATAAACAATGCTTATATATTTTATTTCCCTAATCTGTCTTTCAATAAAAATGTTTGAAGTACGATATAAGTTATTATATTGCACTTACCAGCTTCCACTACATATGGTATATTTCTACCTGTTACATGGTAACGGCAGTCAACTGTACAGATTTTGATATTATCATAGAAACTACTGCAGGTGTAAAGGAAATAAAACAGTGAAAGTAAGTTAAAAGAATATGATGTCCTCCCAGTCAATGTCTTTGATTTATTTTCTTGACAAATAGCTGCCAGTAAACTTTTTGTATCATGCTTTTCTTGATTTACGGTACGTAACCTAACCTATATTAAACTAACCTAAACTAGCCAAACCCTACCTAACCAAATCTATATACAATATCATACTAGTGATTGGCGTGATATTAAAAATATGCCTGGGCAGCTGCCCTAGCTCCACTGTTGTTTTAAATGTGTACTAACACAGTATGATAATTCCCTTACCAGTCTTTTGCTGTTCCTGTTTGATGTACTCGGTGACTGCATCATCTTTATCAGCTGCTGCCTGCTCGTGGTGTTGACATCCGAGACAATGGGGCCCTTGTTCTATTTATTGACATTGTGATACTACGTTATGATTGGCTCACAGTACCAAGGACCTTTTGTTTCCTTCATTGCGATTGGCTGAGAGCCAGGGAGACTCGCTACGAAGCGATCATCGTGAGCTACGAAGGAGGTTACGAAGCTTTGGAGATCGCCACTTACGATGTTCGTAAGCCACGATCAAATATGGCGGCTACGAGAGAGTTAAGATGATCGTAACGCCACCAATTTAACGAAGTTTTGAAGATCCCACCCTAGACCATCTTCTGGTCTACAGGAGCCTGCTCACCACCATACATCTCTAGGCTGATGGCAATATCAGAGGCATCTGAAGGCACAACAACGATATCACCTCTATCTGGCCCAGTAACATGTGCACCAACTATTTACAGTGTAGAGGTCTTAACGGTAAGGTTCAGAGGGCCTTCTTAATTGCAGTCTGGCAAAAAAAGAACCAAAGAAGATAAGAATAATCATGTTGTTACTCCCTAGGACTTTGGAGACACTTTGGACTATATCTGGAGTCTCCATACCATAATATTCTCCTCTGAGAATGAATACCGTATACATCATGTTTATAGACACAACCTATACAAGATATAAGTTTCTCAAGAAGTTAGATAAGACTTGAACATAGCATTTGAAGGACAAGGTACACTCTTTTAAAAACAAACTATTGGTACCTCTGGTCTTGATGTTTTTGAAAGCGAACACAAAACACATGGCCAGCAAGTATAGTTCAGTTGGTATTTCTGACAGAAGCGGTGTTTCGTACACACGAACATTGATCGGTCACCTGTGCTCTGATCTGCTCGCTAGTGTCACATTAGCTTCTATTGAGGGCTCCTGCTGCCATGCCGTACGGTGAGCCCTGCTGGGTTCCTCTCTTGGGCTGCTGTTTTCCTCCCCCGTAATATTTGGTATTCCTGATTGTGAGTTACACTTTTCTCTCGTCATCTCACGTTAAATACTATAATATGTTGCAGTATCCTGCCGTGTGTCATATACGGCTGTGAAAATGGATTGAATGTGATTATGTATAGGCTACTTAGCTACTTCCATCATATGTAATCCCACAAAGTAATGGATATAAGCTTGTCACATACAGGAGGATTGGGTTGCTAACTGAAAATTAAGTGTTAGTTTGGTTCTTAAAGCAGGTTTCAGTCAATATGCGTTCAGTGCATTATAAGGATCTATGATGCATTATCAAAATAATTTGCAAGTAATTATGGATGCCGTGTAATGGAAACAAGATTTCCTGTATTTTTATAATATATTTGCCTCAGTTGATTATGTGGCAAATGTGTTAATATCATTAAATGACTTGAAACGAATTCGAATCATTATCTGATTCACACTAAAAGTTGTAATGGAGAAGGCAACACTTGGGATTGATCAACACCGCATGCACTTTTTAATTGCAGATGTATCAAGATATTGAAGGTCTCACAGAATATTAGCAGAATGTTTCGTCCATTGTGCTACAATATTTCGATGAGAAATGGGTATGATCGTTTTTAGGTAGAGTGTACATGAAGTAGCATCGATCCTTGAGTAACATCCTTAGCATGTATTATTACACCCTTTCCATACTTCTTCAAATTTTCTTCTGGGATGTGTCCAGTCTATTTCAGGAGGTAACGGGCAGCCTGAATAAAAATGCCCTATATGTCTTGTAGTAAGCCACAAACCATAATGGGGTAGGACTTTGTGGATTTTTGGAGCAGAAACTGGAACCCCAATAATCATTTTCACTATCTTGTACACCCGGAAGTACTAATTTCTCCCCCCCCCCCTAATAACTAAAGTCACGGCCAGTGACGACCGAGCGATCGAACACACCATATCACAACCAACCAACAACTCAGACGCAGCGCCAGAAACAGACGCCACCCCCCATCCACCAATCACTAGGCTGCTGACATGGTGGCCCAGCCCACCCCACATACGGAAATTGGATAAATACCTCTCACCCACCCAGAATCACCACTTCTCCCTGAAGATGTCCTATGTACTGGACGAAACGTCGACCTCCCCCAACAACTCAACATTTGCCTCACTTATCCACCATCTAAGTGAAGATTTAAGAAATATTGTTAGATCCATTAAAAGCATAAATAAAAAACTCATAAATGCAGAACAAGCCATATCCTTCAACCACGTTTGTTTAAAAGATAATATACTCCCTGGCTATACCAATATATATATATATATATATATATATATATATATATATATATATTCCAACTTGGTTTAACACATGTATTTTGATGTATATTTTCACTTCAGTCCTTATTCTTTCGCAGACCCACTACATTTTTGTACATTAATTTCTTTACTTTCTATTAACTTTTTCATTTTATTTACACAATATATATTGCTTTCCCTACCAGAAAAATGTTTAGTACAAAAGAAGTTCAGAAGGTGAAAACCGCACTAGAGGACCCTGAAGGGGTGACAATGCACAGCTACGGACGGAATGACGGCAAGGATCGGTTCAACAAGATGGTTTTGTGGAACCACCCT
Source organism: Petrolisthes cinctipes (assembly GCA_033782935.1). Classification (NCBI taxonomy): domain Eukaryota; kingdom Metazoa; phylum Arthropoda; class Malacostraca; order Decapoda; family Porcellanidae; genus Petrolisthes; species Petrolisthes cinctipes. Next base: position 996,923 of record JAWQEG010000831.1, on the reverse strand, counting down.
GGGCGGGACATAACAGGAATGCTGGCAAGGACTCAGAGGATTGCTGGTACTGCAGAACAGGTGAGCCATTTATTGAGTGAATGGATATTTTCACAAAAAAAATAAAAACAAATACAAATAAAAATCAATTAAAGAAAATTATTGCACTGCGTGTAGTGACTGCAAATAGCTATATATAAATAAGGCCATATCTTATTTTAAATCTGTGAATCACGGAAATTTCCCTCTCTAGACCCAAGGCCATCGATGCATATGGTACATATTATTACTCGCTTTCCAATGCGATAAAGTTTTGGTTGAATTACACTTGTTCTAATGCTGTCTACAACAAGAAGTATACCAACATATACAATTACGTCTTCTCTGAAATTATTAATCTCAAACTCTACATATTTTTGCCAGGAATAATTATTCCTATTCTCATTTATATACCTGCCAAAGGTAATTCAACTATGGCAAAAGCAATGCTTTATCTAGGTCTTCCTATTTCCCTATGTTTTGTCATTTCACTAAATATCTATTATAAATTTTCCTCTACCCCAATTTCTGTTGTTTTTCCTGATGATAATGTTGCAGTCGCTTCACCTGATCAAGCTGAATTATTTTTTCAAACCTATGCCTCTAACTCCACTTAACGATTACGACACTATTTATATATTACTGCCCCCTTCTGACTCATTCATTCCTGACATTAGAATCTTTTCATTGGAAGTACTTTCTGTCCACTCAGGTCTTGAAGGTCAAAAGGTGTACGGTTCTGACGAAATTCCTCCAGTCATATTAAATGACTGTGCTGATTCCTTGGGTTGGCAAAATTATCCACTTTTTACTGCAAATTTTTATTGATTTATAGATACCACTAGGCATCTGGCGGTGCAAAAGCTAGGGTCATATACTGCCCAACATAAAATGGTCATCTGCATAATTAACCCCTCCGGGACGGGCCAAGAATGGAAATACGTACTGTGGTTCTGGGGGCAATACTCACTTTTTACCCTGCCTGTCCGGGTATTTCCCGGAAAATCACTCTACTTCTCTTACTCCCTACGTCTAAACTACAATACTGAACAACTTAAATTTGATTGTGTACTCACCATCAACTCCTCCTCTTTCCATTAAAACCAACCCCAGCTCTCTAGGACACTCCATTGCCGAGAAATCAAGTGAGGAATGGAGGTCACTTTTCCCGTGAGAGCGAGGCTGCGTTCGCTTTGTGAGCGTGGCTGTGACTCAATCTAGCTGGTTGCACCCGCGGAGTGGAGGTTACAGGAGCGGGTGCGCCCGGCAGCGCGGTAGGATGCACCGAATCGAACGAGCCCGTATTTTCTTCACTACGCCCAGCCATTGTCACGGTCAAGCACACACTGATTGAATGTGGGGATGAAAAGGTCTGGTGGTGAAGTATAGCCAGATCAAAAAAAATCCCGACAAATTTGGCGTTTTTCCCCATAAATTACCAAAAGCGGGATTTCCCGCTGCCCGGACTCTGTCGACAGAGCGGGATTTCCCGCTGCCCGGCCTCTGTCGACCGAGCGGGAAATCCCGCTGCCCGGACTCTGGGGGTTAATAAAATATGTACAAACATTAAATAATCTTCACTACCCCGAAAGAGAAAAACAGCACGAATAAAAAGCCATATAATCTAAAAATCACATATTACTAAAAATAAGCTACTTAAGTTAAATATATAAAAGAATTAAAATATGAACGAAAGAAACATTAAACTTTACCTACCTAAAAAAAGAATAGCCATAAAATTCACAATTGTTGGAGGAGGCAAGCCTCCGCCACATAGGCCCCCCCAACGAGAACCGCCTTGATGTGGTTGGGGGCCTTGCGTGTCTCTGAATCCTGGCGAACTAGACTACAGGGGGCTCCAGCCCCTGCTCTGCACTGATTTCGGGGAGAGAGGGCTTCCAATGCTAGTAAGGTCGCCAGTGATAGACCAGACTAAATGGTTCCCATGCAATAGGCTGCCAGTACGAGCCAACAGTGCTGTCTGACAGAGGGACCGTCCTCTAGGAGCCGTCCTGTGTTGGATGGTTGGGTGACTGAGCCGGGGGGTGTTGGGGAAGGGGGTCTCAGCACCTTCGTGGGCAAACTCTCGAGCCATTGGGGATGCTTTTTAAAACGAGTGGCCCCGTGGGGGAAGAGATACCCCGCCAGAGCTCGATCCCCTCATCTGCCAGGTAGGTAATAGCTCTTGGCTCCCTGGGCCAATATAACATAATTAATGGTATATGGATAACGAAAAGCCCCTATTTCTTCCTCAAGTGGTCGTCGACCAGGCTCTCGAGACGTCACTCTCTGGTCGTGGTGGTATGCAGAAGTCTGCAAATAAGAGAAGACCCAGCAGGTCGGATGTTGTGTCGACAAACCCTGTTAGCGTTTTGGACACGTTATTGCTGACAAATGTACATGCATCCCTTTCCTATGGTGCTATCCACTCCATTTTTAAGTGTTTTGGAGTGGTTCTTCGTATCCGAATCACTTATGACAGTGACTGTAGATCTAATCGGTGCTATATTACTTTCAAAACAGATGCTGTTGCCAAAGCAGCTTTTGAGGCAAAAGATTCTCTGATTGTGGGGGATACTCACTACAAAGTTCATTTGATGCGGTCCACAAATGTAATTGACAGTGACAATGAATACTGCCCTAACATATTCGATGACTCTGCAGACTCTGGTATAGGCGGAGGAGGGTGGCCTGATCAGCCCCCCTGGATGTATGGCCCAGGACCCTAAACAGGTTAATAGCCAGGAGGCAAGAGACCTTAAGTGAACGTAAGTAAGGAATCCGAGTCAAACGTTTGTCAAAGAGGAGACTCAAAAATCAAGTCTCCTTGACACAACGTATCTGATGACCATACATGAATAGGTCCGGATCGGGGTGGACGCCTCGGATGCGGCATAAGTGCATAGCAACTGTCCAGGACGGAGAAAATCAAAACCCATGAGAACCAGCCCAACGCAACACCACCCTGTCAAGGGCAAGTTGCATGCGCCGCTCCGCCACTAATATATGGGAAGCAGCAAACCAGACTGCCATGTCATCAACGTACTTCGAGTTGGCTATACTGTCGGGTAGGAATGAGGCAATGGCATTAATTGCTACTGCAAACAATGTGACACTGAGGATGCTTACCTGGGGGATGCCCTCCTCCTGAGCAACGGATGCTGAGAGGGCTGTTCCAACCCTCACAGAAAAACTGCAACCATTGAGAAACTCCTTAAGAAAGGGTAGAAGGCGAGCCCGCAGGCCATATGCATGTAGTTGCTGCAGGATGCCATATTGCCATAGGCTTTCTCTAAATCAAAGAATACACAGACCAGGTGTTGATGTCGTGCAAAAGCCCCACATGCAGCAGCTTCCAACCTGACCAGAGCGTCTTTAGTGGAACGGTGTTTACGAAAGCCAGACTGGGACGGAGACAGAAAAAGACCCTGTTCGAGAAAGTATACCAGTCTAACCTTCACCAGGAGGTCAAGGCAATAGGTCGGTAATTGAGGGCAACACTAGAGTCATTGCCCGGCTTGGGGAAATGAAGGATGGTAGCAACCCTCCACCAAAAAGGGAAGACACCTTCCAGCCAGATTCTGTTATATAAAGCTAGAAGAAATGAGATGGCCTCCTCACTCAAGTGTCGCAACATTGCATATAGGATATTGTCTGGCCCAGGAGAAGTGTCGCCGCAGAGAGAGAGAGAGCAGAGTGCTGGTCTCTCAGGGTGAATATATGGTTATAACTTTCATTTTTGTTCCCGAGAAATCCCCCACTCCCAACAAGAACCGCCTTGACGTGGTGGGAGGGCTTGCGTGTCTCCGAGACCTGGCGAGCTAGACTATTGGGGGCTCTGGACCCTGCTCTGCCCTGATTTCGGAGAGAGAGGGCTTCACATGCTAGTAAGGTCGCCAGTGAGAGACCAGACTAAATGGTTTCCATGCAATAGGCTGCCAGTATGAGCCAACAGTGCAGTCCTCCACAGGGACTGCCCTTTAAGGGCCGTCCTGTTTTGGATGATTGGGTGTCTGGGCCGGGAGATGTTGGGGAAGGGGGTCTCAGCGCCGTCCTGGGCAAACTTTAGAGCCATTGGGGCTGCTTTTTTTAAATGAGTGGCCCCGTGGGGGAAGAGGTACCACACCCACGGCGACCAGCGATCAGTCCCCTCATCTGCCCGGTAGGTAGTAGCGTGTGGCTCCTGGGGCCAATATAACCAAACCAGTGATATATGGATAACGAAAAGCCCCAACCTCTTCCTTGAGTGGTGGTTAACCAAGCCCTTGAGACGTCACTCTCTGGTCGTGGTGGTATGCAGAAGTCTGCAAATAAGAGAAGACCCAGCAGGTCGGATGTTGTGTCACCGAACCCTGTTAGTGGCTTGGACATGTTAATGTTAACAAATATACTTTCATTCCTTTCCTATGGCGCTATGCACTCCATTTTTAAGTGTTTTGGAGTTGTTCTTCGTATCCGAATCATTTATGACAGTGATTGTAGGTCTAAGCGGTGCTATATTACTTTCAATACAAATGCTGCTGCCAAAGCAGCATTTGAGGCAAAAGCTTCTCTGATGGTGAGGGATACTCATTGTAAAGTTCAGATGATGCGGTTCACCAATGTAGTTGACAGTGACAATGACTACTGCCCTAACATATTTGATGACTCTGTAGAGCATGTCCCTAAGGAGCGTTGGGTTCCTAAACCCTTTTGGTTGGTGGCTTACTACAGGGAGGGGCGTGGTAACCTTATCCATGCTTCTAGGTATCTGGAGAAAGAAATTGGATTACTACCAATGGGCCTCCTTGAGCAAGATATCCTCCACTTGGCTAATACCCAATTCATCAGTATTGGTAGTGCCAGACAGCAACTCAACTTCAGGCGACAGAAGGATGATGGTGTGAAGACATACGGCTCCTCCCTTCGCCCTAAATCGGTTGCAGCTCCCTCTCAAGTAGCGGCTGCTTCTTGCTCTTGCGAGAACAATTCTAAGGTTTCACTACATACTAGTTTTTCTGTCTTGGAAACTGTATCAGACACTCATCCTGGTGACCCTTCAGCTGATGACAATTCTCAGACTTTGGCTAACGGTGTCCATGTGGTAGAGGTTCACGCTGCCACACGCTCTCCAAAAAGGAAACTTAAGTCACCTAAACTGCCACAGAAACGTCTTCCTGGTTCCTCTGAGGCACTTGACTCCATAGATGTTCCCCCTTGCCAGGCAACCGTCTCTGTGGACTCATCCATAATTTCCTCTCAATTTCACCAGAAGCGTTCTCGTGGATCAGATGAATCTCTTCATTCAACAGATGTTCCCCCTCGCAAGCTTCCTTCGGGATCTTCAGAGGGGGGTGAAGTGAATGTGGATGCCTCGGATGTTGTGACTTCAAAATATTCAGTTTCTCTTCCGCTTGAGCAGCGGAGTAATTCTTCCACCTGTATTATGGATGTTGATGTATCGGCCTGTGTCAGTGATACCACTCATGACAGGAGAATACCAATGTAATTGTTTCAAAGAATATTCTTGCTCATCTACCTTCACCTTATTCTAACATATCAGATGCTTCAGGGACTCATCTACGGGTCCCAATTACTACTCCTCTGGTTCGCTCTTCTTCTAGTGGCTCTGGATTGGACAAAACTTATCGTTTGAGTAAACCCTCAGGTCAAGGTGGTAGTGGGAAGTACCTCCGTGAGGCTTTCCAAAACTCAGTACTAAAGTAATACTGTTCAAGGTCCTTTAGTAGAATTGCCGTGGCTTGCGTGCTTCTTGGGAGGAACTGCGTGTTCTTCTCTCTAGCTTCTCTCCTGCATGTGTTTCTCTCCAAGAGACAATGCTTGGGGACTACATTCCTGCCAGTCCTCCAGCATACTCTGCATTTTATTCCAATTAATTTAAAGGGCAGGGTCACCATGGTGGCTCTGCTATCCTAGTTCGGCGAGATGTTCCAAGTATGTGTGCAGTCTATACCTTCCTTTCAGTTTTACAGTTGAGAGGGGTGATCTCAACCGTCTTGTACGGGATCTTCCCTCTCCGTTTATTTTATTGGGTGATTTTAATGGTCGTCATCCTCTGTAGGGTGAAAGTTTGGTCAGCCCTAGGGGTGTTTTGTTGGCTTCCTTTATAGAAGATGAGGGATTAGGGGTTTTAAATACGGGATATGTGACACATTTTAATAGCCCTACTGGGACTTTTACTGCCATTGACATTTCCCTTTGCTCACCCAGTGTTCTGTTGGATTTTACTTGGAGTGTGTTGCCCGATTTATATGGCAGTGACCATTTCCCTCTACTTTTAGAAGGTAGTAGGTATGAACCACAGTCTCGTCTTCCTAGGTGGAAATTAGAGAAGGCTGACTGGCAGTGTTTTTGAGGGCTAACTTCTTCGGTCTCTTCTGTAGCAGATTTTGGTAGCTCTGATGAGGCTGTAACATATTTCACTGATATGCTCCACTCTGCTGCTCTCAACTCTATCCCTAAAACTTCTGGCCACTTTCCCAAACGCCCTGTCCCTTGGTGGTCACCAGTCTGCACTACTGCTCTGCGGGAGAAGCGCGCTGCTTGCTCTCACCTTCGTTGCAATAGTGGGGACCCAACTCTTTTAGAGGACTTCCGACGGGCAAGGGCGGAGGCTTTTGCTAGAATCTCCAGCCGCGACTCTCGACCTCTGGCTTTCAGGCATGAGTTGAGAGCCCAGAAGCACACTGTCTTGAATTTCTCAGGGAAGGAGAATGAAAGCTATAACCATATATTCCCCCTGAGAGACCTGCACTCTGCTCTCTCTCTCTGCAGCGACACTTTGCCTGGGCCAGACAATGTTGCGACATTTGGGTGAGGAGGTAATCTCATTTCTTCTAGCTATATATAACAGAATCTGGCTGGAGGGTGTCTTCCCTTATGGGTAGAGGGTTGCTACCATCCTCAATTACCGACCTATTGCCTTGATCTCCTGTCTCTGTAAACTATTTGAGAAGATGGTGAAAGTCAGACTATAAATAATATTCGACGAAATATGATTAATATCTTTTGGAGGTTAGGTAAAATCATCCGACATAATGCTACCTGCAAGTCTTAGCATTTCCCTACATATCACGGATTTTCTTCTTATACAGGCTTGGTATTACCCTTCTGCATTGAAAATATGATTCAATGCATGTTATAGAGCATCACATAAATATTGCAATTATGATAATAAATAAGGCTTATTTGGTCCGAAAACGATATTAGGCTTCCATTCCCTCCAAAGCCATTTGACAACACAAGACGGGCACACATTTAATTGTTTTAATTACTTTTAAACTAAACTAGAAAACTAAAATATCAATAGAGTATTTTGTTCCTAGAATTACTTAAGGATGTATTTGCCAAGTTTTCGGTCAAAACTCGTGAGACACCCTGTATATATATATATATATATATATATATTGTTACATATCAAACCTTGGTTTGGCATTTACGACTGTCTTAGCCACTAAGGATATTATGGTTAAAGTTTAAAATGCTAAAAGTTATTATTAGGGTGCCAAATCAAGCTTTAGATACATAAACAAATTCCAAAGTCAATATGACTTCAGCGGGAAACGCACATCAGTGTGGCCAGCTTGATATTAGGTGTATTCAAGAAAATATTTAGAAGACAGTCTTAAAGTTTTATAATTAATATCCCTACTTAAACTAACATTTACACAAATATTTACACAAAATATAATGACAAGTTGGGTGGCACCAATACGATAGCTCACCAAAGTACACACACATATAACTATAACAAGTAGCAAAAAGAATAACCTAAGCTGGACGTTAGGGAGAATAAAGTCAATGAAGCACCTGTAAATACTCTCAAAATGACACTTAGCTGTAGGGTTGCAGACAGTTAGGTCTTCCAAGGTGAAGAAATGAGGCACGAGAATAGTATGGGTTATCACCAATAGTCAGTCACCCAGTCGAGTACCGGTATAAGGTTCCTTGGATAAGTCAAGAGGATATGTAGAAAAGAGCTCGTAAACTGAGAGCTATGATCATGAAGAATGAGGGATAAATGAAGGAACTTTAAGTGACCTGTACCACCACCGGTATTTGACTGAGCGAGATCCAGAACAGAACTGCCTTCCACACTCACTCTCTCCTCCTTCATCACCTCGGATTATATGTTATGAATCATCCCCAACAATCTCGAACTGAGGAAAACAGTTTCATACAGTTTTCACAACACAGAAGATTAACTTCAAGTGTTTATCGAATCATGTCTTAACAAAACTAAATATCCAGCATGTAATAATTATAACGAGTTACTGAATATGTTACAACGTATATATATTGTCTTTGCCTATCATTGTGATTTTGAGAACATAAATCTGAAGTTGAGCATAATACACTGTTCAGTAACCTTTAGAGTATAGAGAGATCCATAAGCATCACGTTGTTCACCATTAATGTCCTTGTGGTCCTTATTGTGTCATATGGTGTTCTGCACAGTAATGCTGGAATTAGATAAAAGTAAGGTAATGTATCTCGGAGCAGAATTAAATAAAAAATACATATATGTAACTTAAAAAGAAAGATATAATATATTTCTCTTTCTGCAAATGGGTTTAACAAGTTAACATTCTGACTAGCAAGAGACTAGCAAATGGCAATGCATGAAACATTGTCCTTCAGGTTTATGAAGTCGAAATGCTGTGTCTGGGATAATCCCGTCAAGAATGCGTATCTGCCAACACTTTCATTCTAAACAATTAGTATATCCTTCTCAATAAATCTCTAGTTGTTTTGTAAATTCTCTACATATTAAGAACCTAAATGGTATTAACAACAGAATCTCAGCTACAGTTTTATGCATTTTATAATTGGACTATAGGTGATAAGGAAGAAAGGCCTATGTCATTAAAACTTTGTAAGAACGAAGGAGAAGGTTAAAAATATGAGAAATAAAGATAAACAGCAAGAAAGGAGGTTGTTGTTGTTGTTTGATTACCAGTAGCACCCCTATAAAGGAGGGAAGGGCAAGCGAGAGAGAGAGAAAAAACGCTTCCCTGGGGGATGCCCTCCTCATGTGCAACGGATGCTGAGAGGGCTGTAGCATCCCTCACACAAAAACTGCGATCACTGATAAACTCCATAAGGGGTCCCTTACAAGATGATTGAGATCATCCCTCTCAATTGCAACACTGGGAGGAAGGTATAGACTGCACACAGTGTAAGGGTGGTCCATAGAAACCTAAACTGCAACAGTCTGGAGCGGAGTGTCAAGCTCAAGGCTCATGCAAGGAACAGTGCACCGAACTAGGATAGCAGAGCCACCATTGTGACCCAGCCCTTTAAATAAATTGGAATAAAATGCAGAGTTGTTGTTGTTGTTCATGTTCTCCCAGGGCAGAATGGCCTCCTGGCCCACAGACCCCTGGTGCACTCTGGTCACAACGAAAAAACAAATTAAATTAAAGGAGGAGCTGGCCCTATATGCCTGGGCTACCGAAGCACATCCCAGGGAAATGGGTACTGGACCAGGGAGTCTGGGGGCCTCCGACCGCCAGGGAGATTGGGGGGAAGGTCTTTGATCCCACAGCCAGTGCTGTGGGCCCAAGTCCAAGTTACCACAATAACTACAAGTGGGGCCGCACCTTCCACGAGACCAGCCCTGAAGGGACCATAAGGGGGAGGGAGTTTACACTGCTGCATGCAAAGGGAAATGCACCCCCGTGTGCTGGCGGTCCACACAGCAGTGAAGAAAAAAGGAGCCTCTGGTTGCAGTACACCTCGCGTGGATCCATGTGGGCATATCTTGTCAAATCCACTAGAAAGTGACCAGATCTTACAACAATCATTATTCTAGCCCTGTGGGGGATGGCAGATATTCACAGAGAATAAAGTCAGCCCCAATAGGCAGTAAAATGCAAAGTATACTGGAGGATTAGCAGGAATATAATCCCCAAGCATTGTGTTTGGAGAGAAACACATGCAGGAGAGAAGCGAGAGAGAAGAAAGTGCAGTTCCTTCTAAGAGGCACGCAAGCCACGGCAATTCCACTGAAGGACCTTGAACAGTGTTACTTTTGTACGGATTTTGGGGAGACCTCGCAGAGGGACTTCCCACTACCACTTTGTCCAGAGGCTTTTCTTAAATGACAAGCTTTCTCTAATCCTGGGCCACTAGAAGAAGAGCGAACCCGAGGAGTAGTACTTGGGGCAGTAATTGGGATCCTGTAGACGTGTCTCTGAATTATCTGATATGTTAGAAGAAGGTGAAGGTAGATGAGCAGGGACATTCTTCAAAACAATCACATTGGTATTGTCCTGTACAGCAGTGGTATCACTGATACAGGCAGATGCATCAACATCTATAATACAGGTGGAAGAATCACTCCGCTGTTCAAGCGGAAGAGGAACTGTATCTTTTGAAGTCACAACATCTGAGGCATCCAGATTCACTTCACTCCCCTCCGATGTTCCCAAAGGAAGCTTGCGAGGGGGAACAACTGTTGAATCAAGAGATTCATTAGACCCACGAGAACGCCTCTGGTGAATGTGAGAGGGAATACATGGATGAGTATACAGAGATGGTTTGCAAGGAGGAATGCCCATGGAGTCAAGTGTCTCAGAGAAACCACGAAGACGTCTCTGTTGAGTGGGGCAGCGTCAAACTCTACCACATGGACACCTTTAGTTAAAGCATGAGAAATGTCATTAGTTGAAGGGGCACCAGAATGAGTTCTGATCCAGTTTCCAAGTCAGAGAAACTATTATGTAGTGAAACCATAGACATGTTCTCATTAGAGTAAAAAGCAGTTGCTTCGTGAGAGAGTTGAGAGGGTGCTGCAGCCGATTTAGATGTTGTCGACTTGGAATGATGAGGACAAAGGGAGGAGGAGTTTGTTCTAACACCGCCATCCTTCTGTCGCCTGAAGTTGAGTTGCTGTCTGGCTCTACCAATACTGATGAATTGGGTGTTAGCTAAGTGAAGGATATCCTGCTCGAGGAGGTACATCTTACATTGGCGAGAACATAAGGGGTGAGCATCCCTGCAGTAAAAGCAGTAACTCTCTGACTGACACTTAGAAGTAGTATGTGAGTCAAGAGCAGAACAATTACCACACCAGAAATGGTTTGTGCTGTTCCTCCTCCCATGACCAAAGTCTTAACAGCAGAAACACTGTAAAGGATGCTCAATAAAAGACTTCACCTCAAAAGAAGTGGGGTTGATGTTAATGCTATCTGGGATATGCGAGCCATAGAAATTGAGGATGATCATATTTATACTGCATTTCATCTTTGTTACTCGTTGGACACTATCTGAACACATAGCAAGAATGTCCGTTTCTGAGACTTCATACAAGTCCTCATTGTATATAAGCCCCTTGCTATAATTAAATGTTCGATGTAGTTTGATGGATTCAAACTTGCCATCAGAAGGACAGGGGAGATTGAGGAGCATCATGGCCTGTGTAAGATATTTGGCTTTGATTGAAACCCCCTTACCGTACTTTATTATGTGGCCCATCAGCAGCAATCCAATTTTTTTTCCAGATACGTAGAAGCATGGATAATGGTTTCCACGTCCATCCCCGTAGTAAGCCACAAACCAAAAGGGTGTAGTAATGTGACGCTCCTTAGGGACATGCTCTACAGAGTCATCCAAGCTGCTTTGGCAGCAGCATTTGTATTAAAAGTAATATAGCACCGATTAGATCAGCAGTCACTGTCATAGGTAAAATTCGGATACAAAGAACTACTCCAAAACACTTAAAAGTTGATTGGATAGCACCATAGGAAAGGGATGCAAGCACATTAGTCAACATTAACGTGTCCAAACCTCAAACCGGTCTTCTCTTCTTTGCAGCCTTCTGTATACCACCACGACCAGAGAATGACATCTCGAGAGCCTGGTTGACCACCTCTCGAAGAAGTGAAAGGGGCTTTTCGTTATCCATATAACATTATTATTATTCGAATGCCTCCAGGAGCCAAGAGGTACTACTCGTTTTAAAAAGCAGCCCCAATGTCTCGAAAGTTTGCCCACGACGGTGCTAAGAGCCCCTTCCTCAACATCTCCCGGCCCAGCTACCCAACCATTTAACACAGGACGGCCCCTATAGGGCGGTCCCTCTGTCGGGCAGCACTGTTGGCTCGTACTGGCAGCCTCTCTGGCGGGCAGCACTGTTGACTCATACTGGCAGCCTATTGCATGAGAACCATTTAGTCTGATTTCTCACTGGCGACCTTACTAGCATGGGAAGCCCTCTCTCCCCGAAATCGGGGCAGAGCAGGGACCAGAGCCCCCTCTAGTCTAGCTCGTCAGGTCTCAGAGACATGCAAGCCCCCCCACCACGTCAAGGCGGTTCCCGCTGGGGGGGATCACTCCAATGAGTAAAGCGAGAGAGAGGAAGTACAACAATAGACAAGTGAGTAGTAGGTGGTCCGCAAGAAAAATGAAGCTTGGAAGTAAAGGGGTAAATGGATAACTCTGCTGGGTGTGGTTGCCAGAGGTCCAGTGTAGCCATCTTCCCATGCTTACTCTTCGTTTTCTGTGTCAAGTATCACCTATGGTAGGGTATACCATAGAAGATTTCTCATAATATGCAGACCAATTCTTTGGGTATCTTGGGAGATACCTTATTCTGTATATTATTATAGCTCATGGTGCTGACGCCATCCTTATCCAATAATCTCTGTTTGGTGGTATGAGTTGCCGCACTCTGCCAACAACCTTGGGCCGAGCCTTGTCTGCTCTGCCACATGCATTCAGATCCAGAAACTGATCTCACCAGATGAGGAAAGAACTGTAGTGACTGGATTGGTGGGCATAAAGCAACAATTACAAATTATGGCTGATCGAGTACTTTTTGGCTGATCTCTTACCGATACTTTGATCCGGGATTTGATTCTCCACAGGTACAACTAAAACAGAGCATTACAAATCCAATATACTGAACAACACCTCATCTTAATGATGATACTCATATCAAGGGTGACACTGGCGAAAACATGGGGATGTGAAACGTATGTTACTCAACTGACTGTTCCTGGTTGGTATCCACCTATATACATAACTTTCATACCTTTTATTTCAGATGATGGGCGGGGAGGAGATCTATCATTATCACACGAAGCTCATTATGAAGGAGGCTCACACAGGAGGCACCTTTGTGTGGCACCAAGACTATGGGTTAGTATATTAAGGATGGTAGTACAAAATTAATTATTTTAAATGAACTGCATGGACATTACTTGTTATCACTGAAAAACTTTGCAAGTTTATGAATCATTCTAGGCTTCCTATTTTACAATTTCTTTCCTGTGAGACATCCCCATTATCTTCTCCACCTTATTTTCTACATTATAAGCATCATTAAATAAAGATAATTTCAATTATTTCAGTTACAATGTTCGCGTTTATCTTTTATAAATTTTCATTTAAAGAGGCAAGTTTATGCTTGCTTTAGGTCATATTGACCTCCGCAACTGGAGGTGGCGGCATGAAGACATTATAGGATAGCCTAGTAGCCTGGAGTTCCAGATCAGCCATCAGAACAGTAGTACAATTGACAGCTGAACCTCATTCTGCCTTTTCACTCGTTCAAAGCTACTCCCCTCCCTGAGGCGGATCACACCACCCAACACATTGGCGTCAGTCCAGCCGACTTTGCCCTAATCATCAGTCACTGTTGAGGATTGTCGGTGGAGGGAAGAATGGAGTAGCTGTATAGATCTAATCCTAACTAACCCATTTTCTATTACTGGTGCATGTGTTCATAAATCCCTGCTTCCAGTGACTTTCTGGTGTTCTCGAGATAAAAAAAAAAGACAAATGACCACCTTACCCTACTATGTACGGAGACTGAATTCTCTCTATATGATACTATAGATGATTATAATTCACTACCCAACGACCATCAGATCCCTTCTCGAATATATAGTGTTTAGACAACCTTCAAATTCATCATTACACGCAAGGCTTATAGAGAACTTGCTTGGGCATCATGACATGTTTAATTTAAATCGATCTCATGCGTTTCTCCACAGGTCCCCAGGTAAATCCAGCCAAAAAATCTCAACAATTACCACTTGCAATGTTGTTGGTGTCGTGGTCGTACTTATGACTTTGTATAACAGTCATTTCAATACAGTAAGCCGGGAAACAAGTCCATTATGTAATCAATACATATATATACAAAACCATGGTCACGTCTGTAGCCTAACTATTGTGGGTTTACAGGTATTGGTATAATAATGGCTGTATGGCGCCAGAAATGATCTCAGTCTTCATCCCAATGGACGACGCTGACTGCGAGAACGGCTGCCTTCAGGTTCTGCCAGGCTCTCACAAATTCGGTAGAATTGACCACTTGAAGATGGGTGAGCAGCAGGGGGCGGATCCAGAGAGGGTTGAACAGGTGAGTGCAGGCGTAGGGTGTCAATGGGAGTAAAGGACAGGTAAAGGCCAGATTCTGCGTCCTTGAGGGATAGGAGTTAATTACACGACTGGTAGGTAAAAACAGTTCAGGAGTTTGATCCGTGAAGAGAAAGAGATATTTGATTGAGGATGAAAGAAGAACACCCTAGGCCTGAAGGAAATAGAAGGAAAGGAGGACCTGTTGAAGAATACATCTTGTTACGAACGTTGGTAGTCACATAGCAGTTAGGTTTTGTTTAATTAGAGTGGTAACAGCGGTAAATTACTTTGCAACTTAGAATGATGAAAGCAGACGCAGACTTGTCACAAACAATAAATGTATTTACAATATTTACAAAACATGAACAGAACAAAACTAAATTACATATAAAAGTATCGCAAGTTACATTGCCAGGATCTCCGAAAATTGCTTTACTACAATTTAAAGTATCTTACAGCAACAGAAGACACGTAGCACAATCAGTCATAATCACAACACAAACAACACTTGAATTTTCACTAATAGTAACACAAACTTGTGAAAACTTATACTCTTATCACAATATCACAAGAGAGGACGCATGGCATAACAAAAGTAACTCTGTAAGATATCACAGTAATAAGTAGGTGGGACGCACCAAATAACACAATTAACACACTGAAATTATAACGTTGAGTAAAGGCTGGGTATAGGGAAGCAAGGCTGGGTATAGGGGAGGAAATGGGAGTGAATGATGTGCATAAAATGTTTAACACACTAGTGATGAGAACAGCAGCAGGGTTAGTGTGATACAAGACACAGAATATAGGCAAGAGAGGGAGTGCATGGTGGTCAGAAGTGAAGGATGCAGTAGAAAAGAAAATGAAAGCTAATAGGAGAACACTGCAGAGGAATGTGTCAGAGGAGGTGAAAGAGAAGTGGAAGAGAGAATACAATGTATGTAAGAGGCAAGTGAAGTGGATGGTGAGTGAGAGTAAAAGGAGAGTGGATGAGGAGTTTGGTAGGAAACTGAATGAGAAATTTAGAGAAAACAAGAAATTATTCTGAAAGGAGGTTAAAAGAGAAAGAGGAGAAGGAAAGTCTGGCAGCGTGAGAATGAAGAGAGAGAATGGAGTCACTGTGAGTGGAAGTGAGGAAGTGAAAGAAGTGTGGAAGAAGCATTTTGATAGTCTGATGAATGAGGGTACAGGAGGGGAGGCGGTGGTGACTTGCATGGGGATGGAGGCAGGTGCTAGACGACAGGATATACAGGGTGAAGTAGGAAGGGAAGAGGTTAGGAAAGTTGACGATGGGAAAGACCCCGAGGGTTTATGGGATAACTGCTCAAATGTTAAAGTGTGGGGGGGAAGTAGTGATGTAGTGGATGTTGTTTATATGCACATTGGCTTGGAGGCAAGGAGAGGTGCCAGAGGATTGGAGGAGATCTATAATTGTGACATTGTGTAAGGGATTAAGGAAAAATTAGTGAGGAGCAGGGAGAGTTCAGAAAGGGTAGAGGATGTGTGGACCTGATATTTGCATTAAAATTAACAGTGGAGAAATATTTTGGGAAGGTTAGAAAGTTGAATGCTGGCTTCATGGACTTGGAGAACTTCACTGGCATATATAATAATAAAACATCAATGCATCACAACACACATGTAATAATATAATAGAAATATCAATGCACAAATATATATAATAATAGTAATAATAATAATATCAATTTATAAGAGAGTGACCCTATGTTACTGTGAGAAGAATGTAGAAGTAAACACAATTATACTTAACAAATACGTCTGCGTGTCTCGTCCCGAATCTCACCACACTCAATCACTTACAAAACGCACACTAGCTTGCTGTCCCAGTCCCTTTAGATATCTGGCTCACAAGGCCTACCCCACGCTCTTATATACAGTCGGCTCGACAAAGAGGAGTGAGCATGTTACAACAGAGTTATAAGCGCATCTCCGAACTGTTCGTTAACGCAGACTTAAACACACATCACGCACACGCTCCCGTCTATCAACAACTAGGTGAAGTTACTAGAGACGAAAACGGACAATCTTCCCATCGCCACCTGCTAGGGGGGGAGGGAATGCATACGAATCTAGAAAACATAGCTGGCCATGACACTCTCGACCTTTTGACACACATACTTAAAGAAAATGGAATAATTGGATGAGCTAACGTCGGACACAACACATCCGGGAGCGAACCTACGCTACCACACTCACAGCCACAGTCACTTAATAGGATAGCAATACTTACAAATCAAATAATAATTCAGGCACGCGTAACACACCCCCACCAAAGAAAGAGTTTTCCTCTGGAAAATTCGTTCTTAAGTTTACAAAAGTTATGTACAACATGCAAAAATAAAAAAAACAAAACATTTAACTTCTAGATAGACAATCGGCTATCACATTATCAACACCTCTTATATGACGTACGTCTAGGTGATACTGTTGGAGGAACAAACTCCAACGGGTAAGCCTTTGGTTCTTGGCCCCCAAACTGTTCAAATACTTCAGAGGGTGGTGGTCAGTGTACACCCTAAGTATTGGTCCAAATGCAGGTACATACACAGCAAAGTGTTGCAGGGTGAGGATCAGGGCTAGGAGTTCCTTTTCTATAACTGAGTAGTTCTTCTGACTGGTAGAGAACTTTTTACTGAAATACGAAACAGGATGCTCCACCCCCTGCTCGTCCTCCTGCATCAACACAGCTCCTGCTCCCACATTGCTAGCGTCCACTGCTAGTGCGAATGGTTTGTCAAACTTGGGTGCGGTCATCACGGGATAGTGAACAAGTATGTCCTTGGCACTTTCAAAACTTTCCTCACACTCGTTGGTCCATTCATACTTGACCTATTTTCTAAGCAACTCAGTCAAGGGTGCCACTACAGTCGCGAAATTTTTCAAGAATCGCCTGTAGTACCCGATACATCCCAAGAAGCGTCTGAGTTCCCGTCTGTTCTGAGGCCTCTTGAAACCTTGTATGGCCACCACCTTCGAGCTAGGCGGGCAGACCAGACCATGTCCTACCACATACCCTAGGTACTGCACATGGACACACACAAAGTCGCACTTCTTGACGTTGACGACTAAGTTGGCATCCTGTAGGCGAGACAGTAACTGCTGCAGCACTAGGAGGTGGTGGTCCCAGGTGTCAGTGTAGACCACGACATCGTCAATGTACACAACGCAATTCTTGATGCCGCCAGTCACATCATTCATGAGCCATTGGAAGGTGGCTGGTGCATTCTTCATACCGTACGGCATCATGTTACACTGGTATGTTTGCCCATCGGCCACAAATCATGAGATCTGCTTTGCTCGGTCTGTCAGAGGTACTTGCCAAAATCCCTGCTTCAGGTCAATCTTGGTAATAAAACGAGAGGATCCCACATGGTCAATGCAGTCCTCTAGGCGTGGCAACGGGTACGTGTCAGTCTTCGTCAAGGCGTTCACTCTCCTGTAGTCGATGCAGAACCTAGCAGAACCATCAGGCTTAGGGTGCAATGTCACAGGGGAACTCCAAGCACTTGCACACGGTGTTATCAAGTTGTGGTCCAACATATACTTCAGCTCCTTCCGCAGCACTTCGATATGGTGTGGGCTGACTCGGTAGGGCGGCAGCTTAACTGGCGTAGCCACGCCCACGTCCACGTCGTGTTGAATCCAGTCAGTCCTTCCAGGAACACTGGCGAACACCTTGCCGTAGGTCGACATCAACTTCCACAACTGCGCCACTTGCTCGGTAGGTAAATGTGACACCTTGTCCCGAAGAGTCGTCTCTGCTTCCTCGTTGTCCACCCAACTACACTCTTGAAATTCACAGGTTACCTCTGCCACATCATCATCTTCTTCTTCCACAGCCACAGCCACAACATGCTGTGTCGTCACTGGAGTCTTCAAAGGGCGGTAGTACGGCTTTAACATATTCACATGGCACAACTGATGAGACCTCTGCCGGTCGGGCGTCTTCACAAGGTAGTCAGTCTCACCCAGCCTCTTCTCTACCACGTACGGACCTTGAAACTTGGCAGCCAGGGGTTGACCTTGAAGTGGCAGTAGCACCAACACTTCATCACCAACTTGGAACTCCCTCCATCTGGCCTTCTGATCATACCACTGTTTCATCTTCCCTTGGGCTTCCTCAAGATTCTTCTTCGCCTCTTCTCTAGTGTCACTCAGACGGGTCTTGAACTCCATGACGTATTGTAGAAGGTTCTTGCTGGTGTCGACGTCACTACTCCATGCCTCCTTGACGATGCTCAAAGGACCTCTGACATGGTGTGCGAAGACAAGCTCATTCGGAGAGAAACCCAGGCTCTCCTGCGGTACTTCCCTCGTTGCAAACAGTAGGAAAGGAACACCCTTGTCCCAATCCTTGGTGTGTTCTAAGCAGTATTTCCACATCATATTCTTCCGGGTCTGGTGGTATCTCTCCAAGGCACCCTGGGACTCTGGATGGTAAGCACTGCTTCTGACATGTTTAACTCCTAATTCTTCCAAAGTCTGCTGGAACAAGTTAGACAAAAAGTTAGAACCCCTATCAGACTGTATCTCATTAGGTAACCCAAACTTTGTACAAAATCCCAACATTGCTTTCACAACAGCCTTAGCATTCATAGTTCTGAGGGGAATTGCCTCAGGGTACCTAGTACAAGGTTCTAATATGGTAAGAAGGTACTGAAATCCAGTAGAAGTGGTAGGAAGTGGACCCACTATGTCTATGATTAACTTTGAGAAAGGTGGCCCAATAGCAGGAATGGGAATTAGGGGAGACTAGATGGTTTCTGGTTAGGCCGTCCCACAACCTGACATGTGTGACAACTCCTCACATGCTGGTACACATCAGCCCTCATGGCAGGCCAGTAAAATTCTGCCCCAAGCCGTTCAAGTGTCTTCCTTACTCCTAAGTGGGCAGCAAAGGGAATATCATGAGCTAACCTAACTAGTTCCTGCCTGCACACACTCGGCACAACTAGCTGGTGTACATCCCTCAATCCTTCATCCACACTAGTATGAGGAGGTCTCCACCTCCTGTACAAAACTCCATCCTTCTCATATAAACATGATCCCTTCTCTTCCCCCACATTTTCAACTGCCAGGCTCCTTAACTCTTGGATACCTGGGTCGCTCGCTACCTTGCAAATTCTTAAATTTATCAACATCGACACACTCTAAAGACAACTGCTCACTAGAGGTATCTGAAAAAAGATTGGTTAAAGAAAGGTCGTCCGGTGATTCTTCATCGCCGTCGACGTCGTCCACCGGTGGGTCGGAAGGAGTTAAAACTGCCTCGGCTGCCTCCACACGCCGGCTCTCCTCCACCCTTGACATCGATCGGGTCACGGCACATACGGGGAAGTTCATCTGGTCCTCTTCCTCCACAACTTCGGCAGGTACAGGATCCTTGGTTATTACTGGGGCGCTCACTTCCACACCCCTAACCAAAACATTCCCCAGTATCAGGTCCACATCGGGCTCGGGCAATGACTCCACCACTCCAACCGGTGCCATCCCTTTAAATAAATCACAACTCACCCTACACTCCACCAAAGGAACCGTCAGGGAGCCTCCAACTCCCCTGAGCAAAACAAAATTCTTGGAATTCACCTCAACATGTTTCGGTCTTACCCACAGAGTAATTGTAGAACCAGTGTCTCGGAGTATCTTAACAGGATGCTGGGATTCCCCCAGCTTGACCAACCCATCAGACCGATACGGAGCATAACAATCCTCAGCCGTAGTATCCGTAGCTACCGACTGGACAACAGCTCCTGTAATGTCAGACATGGGAACAGCATCCACTGCACCTTTCCCTCCTTCTGAAAGAACTCTATCTTTAGAAGTGGGTAAAACAGAGTTATCCCTACTATCCTTTCAGGGCTCAGAAACTGTGACAATAGCTCTGTCACAAGAAACAAAATTAGTTGGCCTAACAACTCCTGCTTTTCTCCAACATCTGTCTACAGTATGCCCTGTTTTGTGGCAATATGTACATGTGAGAGTTCGTGTCCAAGGTTTGTGTGGGGTGCGTGTAGGTGTTTGTGCATGTGAGATACCTGGGGGACTGGGACTAGTGACATGAGTGCTTTTGGAATTCGGGGAGACATCGCTATCATGAGTTTTATTATTGGTGGTTGGAGGGGGTCTATTGTGCCCTTTGTCTCTGGCTTTAAATTGCTTCCTGACTTAAACGTAATCATCAGCATAAACTGCAGCTTCCTCAGCTGTCTTTACTCTCTTATCACTTATAAACATCTGCAAATCTGTCTTCATCTGGCTCAGAAGTTGCTCCAACTTAACCAACTCCTCCAACCTACAATAATCATCTTCTACCTTCTCACTTCTTATCCATGCTCGAAATAGGTCACTCTGATATTTCATAAATTCAATCCATGTCTCATTAGGACGTTTCTTACTATTACGGTACTTCTGTCTGTAAGCTTCTGGTCTTAATTCGTACGTCCTCAGTACAGCAGACTTTAACCTCTCATAATCCAAAGATTCCTCAAAACTGAGAGCATCAAATGTTCTTAAAGCTTTACCACAAAAGACTGACTGTGCCAGCGTTGACCATCGTTCCTTCGGCCACCCACTACCCTCTGCTACCTTCTCAAACCTCTGGAAAAATTCAGCAACATGGTCCTCATCAAACTTAGGAACCAACCTGTGCTGTTCTGATGACACTCCCGACGCAACTGGTCGTCGTGGCTCATGGTCCACTTTATATTTCTCCAACTCCAATTCCAGTTTCCTTTGTTCAAACTCTAACTTCCTTTGCTCTCTCTCAGACTCTAATCTCCTTTCCTCTCTCTCAGACTCCAATCTCCTTTCCTCTCTCTCAAACTCCAATCTAAATTGTAGCATACGGAACTCATGTTCACGCGCAGCTTGGTCATTCCCAGATCGGTTATTCTGAACCATAGTGGCTTCAAGCAAATCAGAATGTACAGACCAGTCACTTACGACAGAAGCATTATCCTTCCTCTTAACAAAATCATACAAATCAGTGCCGCATAGATGGTGGCATATCAGGTTAGCTAGTGGAAATGAGTTGGAACTTTCAAAGGCAATGTCCAACTTCTGTGCAACAAGTAGTAATTCCTCTCTCCTCAGTGCTCTTACTCTCTCGGGATTAGGACTTGAATTAATAAACTCTGCAGCATCCTGCTCAGAAATAATATGAAGTGTAGCACCCTTCTCACTAGCCACACCCTGAGTCTCCATTGCTCACTAACTATTAGGCAAAGTACACAAAAAAATGGAAAAATACAATACAAGAAAAATAAAACAGTAATGCAATGGTAGAACACCAGTCTCAGTTCAGCAAAAATTGGAAATCCTGGCGAAGTCGCCAATTTATGTGTTACGGACGGAGGGTAGAGATACGGTACAGTACTAGTCACTAGACTAGACTTACCCCAACTTTAGCTATCAACAGAATAAAGTAGCACTGGGTGGCAGGTATCTGACTATTGAAGTTATGAATGATAAGTAAAAGTACAAATCCAGCCTATATGAAAGAATGAGAACACAACCCTTAAGAGACCGTCCATACATATACCCAGGTTCGGGTACAATGAATAAAAGATGATAGAGAAACTACTTTGACTTTCTATAATATATATTGACAATATGAACGAACACAAAGACATACAATTAACACTGAAAGAATTAATAAAATTAAATCAGGATTCCCAACTATGACAAAACATGAGACAGAGTTCCCAGATTAAATAATGCACTTGCAATAATCACACAATAATAGTAGTACGTTAGCACTTCACTGGCATATATAATAATAAAACATCAATGCATCACAACACACATGTAATAATATAATAGAAATATCAATGCACAAATATATATAATAATAGTAATAATAATAATATCAATTTATAAGAGAGTGACCCTATGTTACTGTGAGAAGAATGTAGAAGTAAACACAATTATACTTAACAAATACGTCTGCGTGTCTCGTCCCGAATCTCACCACACTCAATCACTTACAAAACGCACACTAGCTTGCTGTCCCAGTCCCTTTAGATATCTGGCTCACAAGGCCTACCCCACGCTCTTATATACAGTCGGCTCGACAAAGAGGAGTGAGCATGTTACAACAGAGTTATAAGCGCATCTCCGAACTGTTCGTTAACGCAGACTTAAACACACATCACGCACACGCTCCCGTCTATCAACAACTAGGTGAAGTTACTAGAGACGAAAACAGACAATCTTCCCATCGCCACCTGCTAGGGAGGGAGGGAATGCGTACGAATCTAGAAAACATAGCTGGCCATGACACTCTCGACCTTTTGACACATATACTTAAAGAAAATGGAATAATTGGATGAGCTAACCTTGGACACAACACATCCGGGAGCGAACCTCCGCTACCACACTCACAGCCACAGTCACTTAATAGGATAGTAATACTTACAAATCAAATAATAATTCAGGCACGCGTAACAGTATGTATGTATGTATGTATGTGGATGGATGGATGGATGGATGGTTGTATGAGAGAAATAAAAGCCAAATTGAATGGCCTGGGGGCTAAGCTGACACTGAATGGAGAAAATTGTTCCTTGGTGCCAAGTTTATATGCGGATGGCACTTTTTTGTTGGCTGAAAATGAAAGGAAGTTACAGATGGTGGTGGATGAGTTTCAGTCCGTGTCTAAACGAAGGAAACTGAAGGTGAATGTGGGTAAAATTAAGAGCAGAAATTGAAGTGATTGACTTTGCCACACCTTACAGAGTGGGAAAACCAACTGGGACTAATTGTGAGATAACTCTGAAGGGTGAGATGATTAAGGAAGTGAATTTTTTTGTACGTACTTGGGAACAGTTCTGTGTAAACATGGAAGTATGGAAGGAAAAATTAAGGAGAGAGCAGTGAGGGGTTGACAGGATCACCGAGGAGGATTATGAAGGGTAGAAGTGTGAGTATGGAAGTTAAAGGGGACTATGAAATCATATAATTCTGCCAACACTGACATATGCGTCAGAGACATGGACATAGAGGAGGGCTCATCAGTTCATCAGTCTAGAATAGGTGCAGTGAAAATGAGTTACTTAAGAGGAGCATGTGGACTGACCAGGTGGGATGGAGAAAGTAATGAGAGTGTGTATTAGAGATGTGGTATGAGCGAGAAGGCAATTGGTAATGAGTGTAGGGTGGATGAGAGGGTGAAGCGTAATATATTGAGGTGGTTTGGACATGTGGAGAGGATACAAGGTGAGGAGTTTGTAAAGAAGGTGCATGGAAGTTAAGTTGTGTTACCTGGTGTGAGAGGCAGACCTCCAGTTAGATGGCAGAATAGAGTGGAATAGGATGTCAGCGAAAGTAATGTGAGGGTAAGAGTAGGGTTTGACCAAGTAAGGAGAGAGTGCTGGAACAGATAAAACTGGACACACTTCTGCCGTGGCCACCTCCTTGGGGAAGTTCTCTGAGGGTACGAGGCGTAAGAGCAAAAGATAGATAGATAGATAGATTAAATAGGACTCACCACAAAACACAGTTAACACAATGAAAGATTATAGTTTTAAGTTTGGGAAACGCACCGTATAACACAATTAATACAAAAGATGCATAACTAATGAGTTTGACCATTGACACACAAAAGAAAGAAATAATTAAACACTATAAGTAACTTTCTTTGTCTGTGGCTGGCAACTGCTAGCAAACGTGTCCATGAAAACCTTATTTCCTGAAGCTAGATCAATCCTATTTTGGTATGTTTCTTATAAATCAATCACAGAGCCCATATATGGCCGATAATATAGCCAAAATACAGTTTTCCCATATTCGCATAACTTCGGACAAAATTTAGCAAATTAAAGTGTTGATATAAATGTGGATTGATTTCTTGATTAATAGATGCCACTAGACATCTGGCAGCGCCCAACATAATATTCAATGCTAAGGATATTAAAAATGCTCATTTATATAATTAATAATATATATATATATATTAGCCAGGCTTCATTACCCCTAAGGGAGAAGCAGCATGATTAAAAGGACATCTCAACAAAAAATCACATTTTTACTAAAATAACCTGAATAACTTCAGCATATAAAATGGCCTAGAGCTCGGCAGTAAAAAATGGACATGACAGAAGAGAGCCACAATAAAAGTCAGAGAAGACAGCCCCAAAACCAACTCTAGGATCAGACTTTTACCCATCAATGTACACAGGGAGGGACTCACAGTCAGAGGAGGCATGTTCTAAAACGAGGGGGTGAGCCACTGGAGAAGGAAGAGATTCCTTCTTGATTGAAAAGCAGGTGCAGGTGTAAACTTCTGGAAAAAAGAAGCCATGGAGCCACCCTGGGGACCCGCACAGGACAAATCTAAAAGTCATCAATGTCCATCTCCTCCATAGCCTTCCTGACCCAGAAGCCAGAGGGCCATGGTGTGCGAGAATGTGATAGTTAGTACTTAGACATGATATCAGATGACACCGCCAACCAGGGAAGGGAGTCAGGAAGTCGATGTCATCAGTGCCAACCAAGGAACCATCAAGGATTGGCGACAGAGATAAAAAGGTGGCTCATCAGCGTCCACCAGGAGACTGGGGATTGGGGACGACCTGAAGGCTCCGGTCGCAACACGTACCCCAGCATAATGAATAGGGTCTAAGACTCTGAGACAGGCATCCATAGCAGAGGAGTACACCTCACACCCATAGTTGAGTTTTGACCTAATAAGAGCATGGGATAGGCGGAGGAGGGTTGCCCGATCAGCCCACCAGGACATAGGGCCCAGGACCCTCAACAGGTTATGAGCCTGGAGGCAAGAGACCTAAAGTGAACGTAAATGGGGAACCCAAGTCAAACGTCTGTCAAAAATAAACCCATAAAGCGAGTCTCCTTGACACAAAGTATCCGATGACCATATATGAATAAGTCAGGATCGGAGTGAACGCCTCGAATGCAATAGAAATGCATAGCAACCGTCTCGGCAGGAGAGAAGTGAAACCCATGAAAACCAGCCCAACACGACACGCTGTCGAGGGCAAGCTGAGTGCGCCGCTCCGCCACTGTCATACGGGAAGCAGCAAACCAGACCGCCAGGTCATCAACCTCGAGTTGGCAATACCATCCGGAAGGGATGAGGCAATGGCATTAATTGGTACTGCAAACTATGTGACACTGAGAACGTTTCCCTGGGGGACACCCTCTTCCTGTGCAAAGGATGCTGATAGGGCTGTACCAACTCTCACACAAAAACTGTGACCACTGAGAAATTCCTTAAGAAAGCTTGAAAGACGACCCCGCAGGCCATATGCATGGAGTAGCTGCAGGATGCCATGTAGTGCCATAGGCTTTCTCTAGAAGCATCGATGAGGTTACCACGCCCCTCCCTATAGTAAGCCACAAACCAAAAGGGTGTAGGAACTCGACGCTCCATAGGGACATGCTCTACAGCAGTGTTTCTTAATTAAACTAGGGGTCCCCAGAAGCTTCCTGGGGGAGTGTGAGCAGGGTTTTGGTAAATAATCTGTGATGTTACTTATATATATATATATATATATATATATATATATATATATATATATATATATATATATATATATATATATATATATATATATATATATATATATATATATATATATATATATATATATATATATATTTGTCCCCGTGGCAATATGTACCAACTGATTGACGGTATAGGGATGGGTAGTCCCCTGGGGGTCCTCTTCCCTAACTTCTTCATGGGAAATGTTGAAGAGGATCTTCTCAAATATAATCGCCCATCGATATACTGTCGGTATGTTGACGACATTTTTGTTCAGGTGAAGGACCAAGACGAGCTACTACTACTACAGCAACGGTTCATCTCCTCGTCTGGCCTGAACTTCACCTACGAAAAATCAACGGATGGCAAACTACCCTTCCTGGACCTCTTGGTTGCCCACCACAACTCAGACTTCCAAACCACTGTATACACTAAGTCTACCAACAACGGACGGTGTCTAAATGGTGACAGTGAATGCCCCAGGAGATACCTCCTATCCACCATCTCATCCTACGTCAGGAGGGCTCTCACTCACTGCACCAGCTGGAGAGACACACACCAGGAACTAGACCGCCTCACCCAAGTCCTGGTAAACAATGGATATTCCAACTCTGACGTCTCTAACACTATCAAATTCCAGCTAGAAAAATGGTACGAAGTGAATTCCCCAACCAAACCAAACAGTGACATCAGACTTTACTACCGTAATTACATGTCCACCGACTACAAGACTGACGAGACCATACTAAGAGACATAATAAAGAAGAATGTCCACCCCACCGACCCAGACAGCGAGATCAAACTAGTAATTTACTACAAGTCTCCAAAAACCTCGAACCTCACCCTACTCAACCGACCTACTACCTCCAAGAGCCAGATGAACAGCGACCATGTGATTTACCAGCACACCTGTAACAGTGTGGACTGTGAGCCTCACCACTATGTTGGTAAAACACAAACGTTACTGTCTCGTCGGCTCACCATGCACCTCCAATCAGGATCTATAAAAGACCACTACCATACCCACGACCACCAAGCTCTAACACGAGACAAACTAGTAAATAATACCACCATAATAGACAAAGAAACAGACAGCAGACGACTCTCCTACCTAGAAGCAATTTACATAGAAACACTACAACCTTCTATAAACAACCAGATACAAGACCTCCAAATACTACCCTCCAGAAAACGACACACCACCACTACAGTCAGGATACCCACCACACCTCCTACACCTACTGACCCACCACAAGCATCTAACATCTTACCCACCACCACCACAACCAACCAACAACTCAGATGTAGTGCGAGAATCAGACTCTACCCCCCATCCACCAATCACTAAGCCTCTGATATGGTGGCCGCGCCCACCTCACAAACGGAAAACAGTTGGGAGGCGTGGCTGAGTGGATAGAGTGACGGACTGCGATTATATTGGAGAAGATCCTCTTCAACAGTACCCATGAAGAAGTTAGCGAAGAGGACCCCCAGGGGGCTACCCATCGCAATACCGTCAATCTGCTGGTACATATTGCCACGGGGGCAAATAAATAGAGCTTCCTTGGTGCGGAGTTCAAGTAGAGTCTTGAGGCAGGTCTTGGGGATGTTCAGTCGTGGGAGGTCTAGTGTTCGTAAACCCGGTGGAGGATGATGTCTATAGTTTTATTCACTGGTACATTAGTGAACAAACTCTCAATTCCAAGGAGGCGATGATGTGGTTGTCTACTTTAGGGGAATCACGGAGAATTTATAGAAAATCTGTGGCTGAATTGAGGCTGTACTTGCTGGGCACGTAAGGTGAAAGTAAGCTGTTCAGAGATTTGGCTAGTTGGTAGGTTGCAATCGGGATCTGGGAAATGATAGGCCTGAGGGGGTTGCCAGGCTTGTGGGTTTTCACCGTGCCATAGGCGTAACCAGGTGCAAATTCGGAAGTGGTGGTGGCGGGGGGGAGAAGACAAAGTACCAGTTTCCAACAGTCGTTTTCGCTGAAATTTTGCACATCGATAGCAATGGACCAAACATGTTCGCACACCGAGTCCTGACCCGGGGTGAAGTTTTGGGGGGTCAAAGTTCCCATAGACTCAACAAAGGGAAATAAAAAAAAACTATTTTACTCAGTCACTTTTGTTCGTACGGCATCCATCTTGGTACCGTTCGATGCGTCTTCCTGAGCTACATGCATTACCGGGAATCACCTATACTTGACCTTTCGGGTCAGGTCAAAGTTCACGGAAATTTTCAAAATCCTAATTTACGACCTATTTCAAGGATTTGGAAGCCGTTTTCGGGCAGTTTTACGATAGTCATAGTAGCTCAACTAAGTGAGAAGTACTTTTGACCCCAGCCTGCCTCTTGCCTACAGGCGGCTGGAACATGCTAGTATGCATATACATTTCATTGAGGGATGAGAATACATAACGCCAATTCCATCTGACTTCCATAAAATTATATAGGAAAATATATATTCATTCACGAACTGTTCATGAAACTTCATAATCTCGGTAATTTATTATAAAATACCAAGTGTGAACATGAAATACGTAATATAAGGCAACCTAACGATATCATACTGAATTTCAAGAAGGTTCTTTAGTTAAAATACTCATTGTCAATATGATTAGGCGGCTGCGTTTAAAAAAAAATCACCTTACCCTAAAATAAATCCTACAAAAAGCTTTTCAACTGTTTATTGTAGTATCAAATGTGCTTAATAACTTGCCAAAAGTATACCACAGTTTGACCATGCAAAAGGTTTGTATGCTGGATGTATGCTGACTTTACCAACGCCATTATAGAAAAGCAATCGTAGCTTTTGATATATGTAGTGAAGGTCCTTCCAATGTCGAGTTCCTTCCATCAGACAATACACATCAGCGACGCGAGCATAACACACGCCCGATCGTCAGCTTCCACGAAAAATCTGAGTTTGTTGGAATGAAGGATGATTTTCTTGCTAGATCTTGCAATAAACTAGGAATTATTGATAATGTAATTGAGGAACTACATAAGAAGGGTTGTACTTCAATACTGTTATCAATGCATTAGGGCCGATGATTAGGCGATACAGACATGGAAAATCAAGGCATCACAACATCAACCCACGACCTTAATAGGGGAGGATACAGACCTTCTTACTCTTCTATTCTACTATGCTGAAGCAAACATTATCGTTCTGACAAGACCACAGTTCCTAAGGTGTACAACATCAGTGAGATGAAACAAGTACTGGGTAGTGACATGTTCTCAGTTGTTGTGTATCCATGCTGGCTGTCAGAGGATGCGACACAACTTCTTGCATATTTAGTGTTGGCCTAAATATCAGCGTTCCAGAAATTTGTGAGTGGAGATTCGACCATTATGACGTATGCGAATGAGTTTCTGCTCCCAAATCAAGCAAACAGTGTCATAGAGGAACCTGGGTGCAAGGCGATGGCAGTTCTGTTTGGAAGCAAGAGTACTGATTGACTTGTCTCTTTGCGCTACAACCTTTTTGATCAAGAAAATAGTCTCCGACAAGTCATTTGTTACCCCAGAACGTCACCCTCCTACCATTATGTATTATCAGATCATGGTGTGGACTGGAAATGAGAGTAACATGAATGCAGTGGATTGGGGATGGCAGTTGGAAGATAATCAGTTTGTGCCAGTAATGACAAAGAAAACTGCTTTGCCAGAAAGCCTCCTGCAGATGGTCCACTGTAATTGCAAAACTGGCTGTCTATCACGTTGTACTTGCAGAGGTTACGGACTACCATGCACACCAGCTTGTTTTCCATGTCAAATCGTAAATTATGAGAACCTTTACAGGAGGAAGAATGTGGCTATACCTATTTGTAAAAGGCATTTTTTTATAAATAGGTATTATAGGATTTGTAAAACTTTTCACTATTAATCACTACACTATGCTAAACAGACTAGGCTAATTGGTTTCCTAGATGCCCAAAACAAGGGTCAGGCACCAAAATTATCTGTCTAGCGAAAATAATGATGGAGTAAGAGGCATTTTAATAGTCTGGCGGCCATATTGATCTGCCATCTTGAATTTTGTTATTATTTAACCACTTCAAAATAAGTTATTATATTTATTGGATTCTCAGATCCCCCAAAAATAGGGTTATACATAAAAATTTATTATCTAGGACGAATAATGAAGGCATTTTTAGGATTTGGAAGCTAACTTTGGTGCCATCTTGAAAATTAGTCCTTTTGCATGGTCAAACTGTGGTAGACTTTTGATATGTTATTGAGCACACTTGATACTACAATAATCAGTTCAGAAACATTTTGTAGGAATTTTCTTAAGGTCAAACCATATTTTCAGCTGATTAAACGTAATTTATGGCCTCGTGATTGTGGAGGGAAGAATGTGGCAGGACTTGGGAGAAGGAAGGAGGAAGGGGGCGTGACTTGGGAGTAGGGGAAGGTGAATGCAAAAATTTTACCGGACACTTTATGGGGCTCTATCAGGTGGGTGGGTTTAGGACTTATGTCCACAATAATACATACTTACTTTTGCCATCAATAAGTAAACCATCTTTCTTATTCTCAAGTATGGTGTGCAGTAATAGGAATGTGATTCAACACGTTCCTAAGGATTCTTCGATGGCTACTAAAACTTTTCATCACAAGCGATAAACTTCACAATGTGGAAGAAAGGGATCAACCCATCAATGGTGGTTGAATGCAACACCGTGTGTACTAGTGGAAAACTTGCATTCACAGCGGAAGACTTGGTTCAACAATAGACATATCACATCACTTATACTACCCACCCACCCATCTCAACTGTACATTTGTAGCACTTCCCATACACCTTTCCTTTCCATGCTTACATCTCCGGTTTAGCCAAAAACATTGGAGATATATTTTTTCTCTTAGCTGATAAAATTATGTTTCCAATATTACTCTTAATTCTTTCAATTCTAATTTCAATAATGCATCATCCATACCAACTTTAAAATCTCCAATATGTACACTAGTAGTGACCCACGTGGAAAAGCCAACAACCTTGCCAGTATATTCTCCACTAACTCAACTATGGAAGATAGGGAACACAATGTTCCCGTATTTAATGTTGATACCCCAGAAAGTCCCACTTTGAAGATCCAGACCAAATAAGTTAAAATAATCATAGATAATTTAATTTTTGACAAAGCCCCTGGCCCAGACGAAATCCCTTCCGTTGTCCTAAAAGAATGCTCTTCAGAACTGGCTCCCATTCTTTCTAAACTATTCCGTTTATGTATTCGGCTTGCCTCTTTCCCTAAAACCTGGAAAGAAGCAAATATCTACCCAGTGCCCAAAAAAGGTAACTCATCTGATCCAACTACTTACAGATCAATAGCTATTACTTCCACTCTGGGTAAAGTATTTGAAATCGTAATCAATAATCACATAACCAAACATCTCGAAACCAATAAACTGTTAAACGATAAACAATATGGATTCAGGCACGGACGATCCACTGCAGATATACTCAGCTATTTTACATAAAAAAATTTAGTCAATAGATCAGTATGGTGAAACTCATTCTAAATTTAGCTCTAGAGATCTCCAAGGCCTTTGATAGATTATGGCACCGATCCTTGGTATCCAAGTTTCCTAACTGTGTTCTTACATCACTGGGGGCGGATGCACGAAAGACCTTAGCGGCCGTTAAGATACCTTAGCCGCCATTTTTGCCCTTAACTCACTATGGTGGTATGCACGAAACACCTTAGCGGCAATTGTGGCGGCCATCTTTAACCTTACGGCTAAGGGTGGTCGAGAGCACCCTTTAGACGACCGTAGGGTTGAGTAGTGGAGCGTTGTGCTGCCCACCTGCCCAAATTATCGTACAGTAATGCCGAAATTATGGTACTTTCCTCAAAATTATGGTACGCTGTGCACATCAATTATGGCATTATTGTACTGCTGTGCTAATATTTACTAATAAGCAAATTTTTAATAACCAAGTTATATTATAGGCCTACTATAAAAGAGGAAAATCACATAGGTTAAAAATGCGTTTATTTGTTATTATTTTTAAATTATATCCTTGAATAGATGCTCTTTTCTTACCATAATTATTTACTTTGTATGTTCCAACATTGTATTGGTCTACTACAACTACCACCATTGTCCTACCACAACAACAAACATTACACAGGGAATGGTAAGGTTGGAAAATCATCTAAACGGGAATCATCACCACCACATTCACTACTACCACAACTACAACCTTCACATAAATAGAGAAGAAAAGTAGACAGTAAGAGAGAAAGTAAGGTGGTCAGAAATCTCTGCATACTCTGGTTGTAATAGCTAAATGAAGTCGGCAAATTCAAAGTTTCTCAATCCTCCAAACTATAGCCTACATACTAAATCAACGTGTATTCTGGTGTGATGTGGACGAATGGTAGCCACCAGCAAATGTATTCTCTTTTTTTCCATTCAGTTATCATAATCATGAGTTCTTCATCAGCTGCAGTATAATTTGCAATCTTGCAAGCTTAGTAGGAGGCTCTTCTGCCATATCAAGTAATTAAATGCCAAACTAAATACTTCTATGCTCAAGAAATCTCACACAATGTTCATCTCCCACTTCACGCAATGAAAATGAGTCATTTGTTTGTTTTCTGTGATAAGCTGTCATCCCAACTGACTTCTGATTGGCTTATGTTGCCTAACGTGTCTATGAAGCTGCCCTCTCATTGGCCCAGAGAATGTCAGCTGGTGGTCCATAGTCGGAAGGGAATGGAACGAAACAAACATGGCCGACTGCTAAGATCACCTAAGGGAACACTAAGGTTGATGTTAAGGCCAATAGAGCATACAACCATAGCAGCAACCTTACCATCCCCTTAGTGAAACTGCCTAAGGTTACCTTAACGGTCACTCCGCTAAGGTCTTTCGTGCATCCGCCCCCTGACCCCAATTATTTCCTCATATCTCAACAACAGGAAAATCCGTGTTCTGATAGAAGGTATTTTTTCAACATTCCATTCCTTTAATGCTGGCGTCCCTCAGGGATCAGTCTTGGCCCCAACTTTGTTCCTTATACACATCAATGATCTCTTAAATGTCACCCACAACCCTATCCACTCTTATGCAGATGACTCAACACTGCATAGTTCATTCACACTTAGTCTACCATTCGTAAAAACTGATGTTCTCAACTCCAATATTAACACTGCAATCTCTTTAAATCAGAACTTATCCATAATCAACGAATGGGGACAGACAAATTTGGTCTCTTTTAATACTAATAAAACTCAAAACATTTCATTTTCCAATAGACAAATCCCTTCTGAATCACTCATAACTTTCAATAATATAGATATTTCGGTATCCTCAAGTATTAATATCCTTGGTGTATCCCTCAGTGCTAACCTCAGTTGGACATCCTATGTTCATTCAATTGCTAAAAAGGCCTCGCAAAAGTTAGATCTTCTTTACAAAGTTCGTGAATTTTTCACTGACGAGCAGTTAGCTGTAATTTATAAGAGTCATGTTTGTTCTCAGATGGAATACTGCTCACCACTATGGAGTAGATGTGGGGGGTGGCACTTAGGCAGTTAGATAAAATTCAAAATAAAGCTGTACGAATTATCAATAACCCTTTAATCACAAATGAATTCCCTCCCTTATACATCCGAATAGATGTTGCATCCCTTGCCTTATTTTATAGATATTATCACGGTAACTGTTCGGATGAGCTTGCCCTAATCGTGCCACCTCATCGCATCTTTCCCTGTGGTATGTGTACCAGGTCAGCTGCTAGAGCCCATGACTTTGCAATCTCTCCTCCCCAATGTAGAACTACTGCTTTTCAGAATTCCTTTATTCCCAGAACCACATCGTTAGGGAATGCACTTCCTCAAAACTGCTTTCCACCAGTTTTTTATCGTCGGTCATTTAAATCCAACTGTTACAGACATTATATGAATGAAGGATGCCATTGGCATAGGCACATGGACTTTGTTTTCATTGATTTTGTTTTTCCTTCCTTTTTTAATGATTCAATAAAAAAATAAAAAAATAGGAACATAATTATAAATTGAGGAAATTGTAGCATGCTTACTAATTCTGTTTGAATTAGCTATTGATTTAATTAAGCCCAACTATTTGTATAGTCTCATTCGCAAGGTAGGTATAACTTTCCCACATTATTTTCTAACGAGCTAGTTACATTCATTTATATCTTTATTGTCGATTTTCAATCTATCTTCCAATGCTCGTTCTCCCCTTTCACTACTGCTATTTATTTCCTACTCAAATTTCGAACATAGTCATAATTCTGCAGTGCTTACGTATCACTCCTACTTAAATATTTCCCAGGCCAAAAAAACACTACATTTCATGATTATATTCCCATGCAGACTTTTAAACCTCTGGCAAATGATCAACTCTTCCGTGGTTACGTGACTGCCGACGACATAAACACCTGAGTTTATATGTGATTACTATTATTTTGTAATTTCACAAAAAAAATGTATCAATCTAATCATTATTGTCATGTAGAATATACAAAAAAAAAAAAAAAAAAATTATCATAATATATCAAAACTCTCCCCAGACCTGCAGTACAGAGACTTGTCGAACATACAGATAATGGTTTCTTTACCTTTATAATGTAATATAAATAGTCTGAGGGAACCTGACTGCTATTTTCTTGAAGAGTTCTAAAAATACTGTAGTTGAAAAAATCAATAACTTTTTTGTTAATGAAACTAAACTCTTTATTTCATTTGCATCAGGAAAGCTAAGATGTTACATGACTAGAATACTAAACAATATCTGTTCCAGGCCCTTAAGAAACTGAAACACGTGTATGTGGAAATGACAGCTGGCGATGTGCTCTTTATCCATTGTAATCTTCTCCATACCTCTGCGGCAAATATATCGCCTCGTCGCCGCTGGGTCTTCATCGTGGCATTCAACAAGCGCAAGAATGAACCTTACAAAAATATCCAACACCTCCATTACACACCTCTTGATAAGGTATGGTTGGCCACACTAAGTTGTACACACGTTAATGGGCCAGTGCACTGAATCACTGACATCTGGCGGAAGCGCTCAGAACCATAGCATTTTCTATCGAGAGCAGGGTCAGAGGGTTGTAGCCAAGGCCGCTAGCCACCATATTTTGATATATTTTCCTCCAAATACAGTAAGAGCTGAATGCTTTCATGTTCATCACAGGTTTACACTAACAAAGCTAGGAGTTCTACAATATGCATAAACTAACATTATGGTGGGAAAGGGAAAAAAACCAAGATCAACATTGTTCGTAGTATTTTTCTTGATCAGGCCACTCCTAGGGAACAAAATAGGAGGACTGGTGTGGAAATAATTTCTTCTTACGCTTATAAATTGGTAATAGATTCCTAAAAGTGTATTAAAAATTTTCATGTTTTCAAAAGAACGATGAAAGATATTGACAATTTCTACAATCGACATTTTCCTTGGATGCGCAGCACTGCCAGACATATGCTGCTCCAAAGTTGGCTAGACTTGACTAGACCTGGGCTACAGCCAGACTAGAGTTTGGCTTAAGTTTGGGACATGAAAAAACACAAATGGACGTCTGCCTCTAGTCTGTCTCAAGTCTGGGACATTAAGTACCGCCCCTCAATATATATCCCATGATGTAGTTGAGCTCGAAAACGCCGCCACAGGAGTATTGTTGCCATAAGATTTGTAGCCACTTCATGGTGGGCAGCCAGCATAAGTCGCGGCAGCTGTCCGCGGTCAGTTGAAAACAATGAGATAACAAAGTCTCATGTTATAATTCACAAATAATGCAAAAATTACAAATCAATATCGTACTCTGTGGAAATTTACACTCTGCGACTAAAATTATTTCAAATTAGCCCAATTTAAAGCAATTCACAATAGGAAATATTTTCAGATTTGAAATAGCCCAATGGGCGCGAACATCACAGATGAAACACGTGTGTGTTTGTTACATTTCAGGGAAACATGTCGTATGATGCTAAGGCAGTGAGTGGTAAAATTATAAACTTTGTGCAAGACCGCAGGTAAACCCAACATTTTTCATGTTGTAGTCTTACATCAATGATAAGGGATCTGTGTTGAATAGTATATTGTCGGTAGAAATTAAATACGTGGAGAAAATGGTTGCTGTTTTACGTTTTTTCAACGGGCAAATATACTTTTATATATCTTACAAGCCAATAACTTGATAATCAATAGCATAGGACAGATCTTGTTATTTGAAAAAGTACATAAAACTCGCCTTGCATGTATCAAACAGTATTTCAACAGCTGCCACCAGGGGGTAAAACAGCTCACTGCAGAGCCGTAGATATAGAGAGTTTGGCCAACCATCGGCTGGGCGCCATGTTGTTACCCAAGTAGACAGACACACTCATAGCTTATATTACACGTCACAGTTTTGTAAACAAAATAAATGGTTAGACAGTAATCATATTTTATTTTACATCATTATGCATAAGGGGTACTTCACTTTTGTTACATTTGGAGTGTCTTGATTCCTCCAAGTATGCCAGGAAACAGGACCAGATGAATAAAAATAATGGTGTTCTGTTACTTGGAATAGTTTGGAGGAATCATATGCTCCACATTTACCAACACTGTACTTCCCACTTAACATAACATTAGACAATGCAATTAAAAATAAGGGGAAATGTTCTTTTTGGTGAATTGGAGTGCCTTCATTCTTCCAGAGTATGAGGGTTTAGTAATACAGTTTATTGTGTTATACAGTACAACTTCTACTGGTACAATTACCATGTTAAAGAGCTTTTTATATTTGTAATGGTATTTTGTCATTTCAGTTCAAGCATATAAAAATATGGGATTAAACTATAAGTAGCCTACTTCTCAAAGGCAAAAATTAACATTAAAAAATTACGCACTGTATATAAGGTTACAGTAAAATACCTGACATTAACATATATATATAGAAGAAATAATCCCTCTGGGCTTGGTGCTCGTATTCACTGATAAGTTAATTAATTAAGTATACAATAATTTTTAAAACTATGTAAAAGAATATGAAAGTTTGAAAGAAAGCTATAGTAAATGCCGGCACTGTACTAACTGAGCAGAGGAACTAGTTGTTGTTTGGGCTCCAATCTTGTCTTTTGACTTTCTTTGCCCAAAGCTGCCTCCTCTGGGTATCTCTTGGGAACCTACACATTATTTTGCCAATTCCTGAGCGCGTTGAACAACCCCATGCTGCACAACAAGGCATTTCCTACTGTGGCTTGAGGCTGACGGTGTCGTTGGGTAACAACATGGCTTCTGTGTGTCACGTGACTCCGTTTCACCAAACAGCAACCAGCTCGATTAGAACCTAGTTTGCCAAACTCTCTATATCGACGGCTCTGAGTGCACTGGCCCATTGGAAAGAGAGGTAGGAATGAGAATATATAATGAGAGTTGTGGTCTAAGTGAGAAGGCAGTTGGTACGGAATGTTGGGGGTTTGAGAGAATGAAGTACATTTAGGTTGTTTGAATATTTGCAGAGGATGCAAGAAAGACAGTTCACAAAGTAAGTGTGCGAGAGTGAGGTGGAAGGCCCTGAAATGAGAGGCAGACCACCAGTCAGGTGGGTAAACAGAGTGGATGAGTACATGAGGGAGAGAAATGTGAATGGAAGGTGATGGGTTTACCACGCAAAGAGGGAATGCTGTAACAAGACGAACTGGAGACGGTGTTGTCCTGGGTAGAGACAATAGTCTTATTGTCTTTCCCAGCCCATTTATGACCTAACGTAGCTGTTGCCGCGGCGCTACCAAACGCTTATTACAGTTCGTAATAATGCTTCCCGGAAGGACCAAGACGTCTGAGCTATCGATAGATAGATAGTAGTACATTTCATCATTGGTTGATGTGTGAATATGTCTTCATGCAAGTGTATGTTTGATAATATAATTCGAATTACTTAATGCACAACATAATATGGATGCAATTATAAAAATCCATACTGAAAGTAGTAAACTCAAAATGAAATAAATCAAGCATCGGCACCATCAACATCAGCTGCTCGAAATATTAACCCTTGAACTCAGTGATGTCACATAATATAAAAACTGAATCAAGTCTTAACTAAATGTGTTCTAAGGAATGAAATATTAAAAAATTACAAACTTTAATATAATTTTGAACACTTGTTCATGAAAAAGGAACATTTATTGGTACGATAACATGAACTAGATACGTTTTTTGGTGTAAAGAGTTTTGCGAACATATCTACAGGGACAGAAAAATAAAATATTACATACTTATTCATAATTAGTTTTCCATATTTTGACCTAGATCTTGATTTGTATATAAACATTTGTAATAATGAGATATGGTATTGCGTCTTACTTGACCTTTATCACACTGTGTATGTGAAGAATTCTGGCAAGTATGACAACCTTATCAGGTTTAGAATATATTATGTGGAACTCTTTGTCCGCTGTTATTTCTTCAATTGTCTTGGGTATTTTCCTTTGTAATAGAATGCATTTTAATAATTTCCTTCTTGTATCATACAATTCAAAACTTTGGTCTGTGCCATGACAGAATTTTGTCCAAAAAAATAATGGCAGCATTGATCATTGTAAGTTATTTTCAACACATTGCTAACACAGAATATCTGGATTATTCCAGATATTCTTTACACAATTGTCAAGGCATTTTATATACCGACCCACTCTTATAATTCTTTTCTAATAATATCTTGCTACAGGTTGATGATTCTGCTCTTCTTGCGTGTGACGTTGTGAGAGAATTGGATGGGAAGGCGTTTCTGAATTACAACAATAACAAGGCCCCTCACATCATCCACTAGTTCTGCTTCACTGAACACATCCAGCCACAAAACCTTCACAGAAAAAAACTGGCGTACCATAGTCTTGTTTCACAGTGACTTGAAATTGGCAAGATGGTATATATATATTATAAAAACAGATAACTTGGTGAACATGTAACATTTGTGGTAGTCATGCATAACAAAATAACAAGCATATATATATATACTCGCTGAGGGACCTGGGATTGCACGGAAATAAAATCATTGAATATAATAAACCAATTTTTACTTTATATTTATGTACTTAATATACCTGCTAAATTTTTATCGTTAAAGCCACCTCAATATTTTAAATAGTTTTTATTTTTGGAGTGCCTCATGGCAAACCACGTTTGTCCTCTTGCCATCCTCTTTGGAGAGGATGCAGAGTCGGGCAGGAATTACCGACTCGCCAGCAGTCAAAGTGGTGAGGTAGAGTCCTAAAACCTTCAGCGGCTGATCCTGACCGTTGTTGATGAACAAAGCTAACTCAGCTTCACAGGGAACTGCAGCATTTCATCTTTCCCTTCATGACTTTGCCTGCAGTACACTCGTGATACGTAATTTCTGACCAGAGACGTTGGCAGGCACCACACATACCCTGCATTCGAACTCAGCATCAACAGATGTACTGGGTGGGGAAATGAGTAACACCAGGCAATTCTAATCTTTCTACTCCTCACACTTAATATCAATTCAATTCAATTAAAATAGTTTATTAGCCATATGTGATATATCTATATATTAAGAATATAAACTTGGCTGGGCTTGTTAAATACATCATTTCTGAGAGGACCTTTGTATACATATGCTAATGAAGTTTGGCAAGCCTTGCATTATAATCGTACTGATTCATGATAAAGTAGGTGGTGCTGTGACCAAGAAAGTTAAGAAGTTACAACCTAAAATCATTATATGTAATGTGCACGAAGAAGAAGATTATGTTATTGAATCAATTATTGAAAAGAATGTCTACTTGCAATCTGTTTCTGATTTTGCAATTAAAATGGAACTTTTGATTAAGACACCTGCAGCAGGACAAACTGCATATTATATAATCAAATGCCACCCTGAGGTTCGAAAAGCTATTCGTATCATGGTGACAAAGTTTTATTGTGTTTGGGAAAGTACCAAGTTCGTGACAGATATCATGTGACAACATGTTACCATTGCCAAAGACATGGTCATATTGCAAAGTATTGTAACTTTAAAGACGATAATGTAGTGTGTGGTATTTGTTCTGGTAGTCATAACAATAATGACTGTACTTCTGACATCCACAAGTGTATTAATTGTGTTAGACATAAGAGAGAATCAATTAATCATAGAGTCAATGCCAAATGTTGTATGTCATTCACTGCTGAGATGGCTAAATTGGCAACTATTATTGGTGTTGTGAATGTTCAATCAGTTGGAAATAAAACCATTCAAATCAGAGACCTGGTTGAATAACTTTGATTCAACAAGAATGAGATGACTCCCCCTACTCACTCTTTCCTTCATTGCCCCATAGAGGGTAGACATGGGGGAGGAGTTGGACTATTTACTTTTAATGTCTTCTCACACCTGAAGGTGTTAAGAAGAATAAAGGTAACCAGTTTTGAGTATATGGAGGTAAACTTTAAATATCTGAATCAATGGATATTGTTTACTGTTATTTATAGGCCACGATGGTCGAGTGTTTATCTTTTTATAGAGGAATTTGGCACATTATTAGATCTAATTGACATGGTCTCTTTCAAAGTCTTTATAGCTGGAGACTTCAATATCTGGATGGATGATCATGAAAATCGTGATACAATTAACTTTAGTGAGCTATTGGAATCATTTCAGATACTAAATAATGTAAGTTCATCTACATTGTCATCAGGTCATGTGCTGAACTTGGTCATAAGTGATGATACAAATAATCTCATTAGCGAGGTGGATGTTGAGTTTGACTTTACTATTTCCCCTGTTCACAAGCTTATAACTTTTAAGCTATTAATGCCAAAAATGAAAGTGACTACGAATATATATTTTAGAAATAATACTGATCTCTCTCCAGTGACATTTATCAATGATGTATGTCCGAAATTCAATAAGTTATGTCAACATAATGTTTCATTGAATAAGTCTAGTTGTGTGGTTTGCCTCACTGATATCTATAATTTGGTGAGTAAGTCTGATTATGATAATATGTGTCCTCCCCTGGAAAAGTATATTACTGTGAAAGACAGATCTCCCTGGTTTAATGGTGACATTTTTAATGAAGAGAGAAAAAAGACGCAAAGAAAGTAAATGGTGGAGAGAGGAGTCTAATATTGCCTGGAAAGAATATAAAGAAGAAACCAGTACAACGAGTTGATAAAAGGGAGTAAAAGAAAGTTAATATATTAATGT
This sequence comes from Petrolisthes cinctipes, assembly GCA_033782935.1. Classification (NCBI taxonomy): domain Eukaryota; kingdom Metazoa; phylum Arthropoda; class Malacostraca; order Decapoda; family Porcellanidae; genus Petrolisthes; species Petrolisthes cinctipes. Next base: position 955,815 of record JAWQEG010000831.1, on the reverse strand, counting down.
ATTTGTGATTAACTTAATAATGATCATTTTGACATCATGGCGTTGGCAGAGACATGGCTAAGTAGTTATGACAATGCTATGATTCGCATCCTTTCTTGCATGTGCCTCGTCCGACTCCTCGCAGGATTCCGATGGTGTGGACTGTTTGCCTCCAGCTGCCAAGACTGCCAAGGGTGCTTCAGCTGTGCACGACGTACCTTCTCTGCCTCACCCTGGTGTTTCTTCTTTGTATACCAACTCCTTGCCCTCGTCCAACCTTCCTGCTTTTGCCCCGAGAGATGCCTATGTCAAACTCTCCTTCTCTGGAAACCCATCTACGGACACAAAGCTGCGTTGGTTGTCTGATGTCAACAGGGCCTTCCAGTTGCAGCGTGAACTGGCTGAAGTCAAGATGGCTGCTGTCACCTCCCGGTTTGTCTACATCTCTAGGAAGCGTCAGGACATCATTGATAGAGTGAAGGCTGGTGAATTTTTATCTCTGCCTCTTATTCTTGAAGACTCACCTGAGAGGCCTCGTAAGTTCCCCAGCTACATCCTCACCCGTTTTCCTATTGATGTTGACCCGAAACTTGCCAAAGGATACCCTGGTGTGTACTTTGCCCGTCGTTTTTTCCAAGATGGTTCCCCCATTAGCCGTATTGTTGTTGCCTGGAGTCAACCCGATCCACCTCCAAATGAGATTTCCTTTGATTTCCTCCCTTGTCTTCCACCGTGTGAGGTGAGGAAACTTCATAATGACAAGCCTTGGTGCTACAGGTGCTGGGGTGTGGGGCATATCTCCCGGTACTGTTCTGCCAGGCCGAAATGTGCATGGTGTGCGGCCGACCATGATTCCAAGACGTGTCCTGTCAGGGGTGAACCATCACGTCCTGCTGCCTCCACCTCTGAGCCTTCACCTCCTGAAGATACGTCTCGATGGAAGTGTCCACGATGCCTTCAGCCAGGGGTTAACGTGTGGCATGGATGTACTCGACGTAAGGTCCAGGATCGTGTCTCTACTATTGCTCCGCCTCCACCACCACCACCACCTCCCCAGTCTGCTCCTCCTACCAGCCCTGCCTCACCTCCAGACCTGGCCCTCCGCAAGTCTGTTGCTACCCTCATGGCACGATGTACGGCTCTCGAAAACCGCTTTTCTGCCCTTGAAGCCAGGATTGATGGGCTGGTTGCCGCTCAGGCTGCCAATGACTCCAAACTCTCCACCTTGGTCGAGGCTCAGCAGGCCATCATCTCAACTGTCACTACCCTTACCGAAAAGACGGATACTGTTGCATCTCGCCTTGAAAAGCTTTTCGAGTCAGTCCCTTCTCCTGGTCCATCTTCTTCTCCAGGTCACTCATCTGCCCCCACTCACCAGACTTCTACCTCCAAATACAGAGTTCGCTAGTGATTGCCGGCTGGATGTCATCTCCTGGAATGTATGTGGTATCACCAGTTATGCTAAGCTCACTCAACTCAAGGCCTATGTTTTTCGTCATCATCCCAGTGTTATTTTTCTCCAGGAAGCATTTCCAGGACGGCCGCTCGCTGCTGGGCAAGCTCCTCCTCTCTCAGGTTATGTGCCATATGTTCATCTGGTAAGGAATGGTCTCCTGACTTACATACATAGCTCCTTGCCACATCGCCTTCTCCGTACCTCCACTGATCCTGACATGACCTTTCAGCTATTTGAGGTTCTACCTGGGAATGGAGTACTCCAACTATGTAATGTCTATTCTGCCCCAGCTAGACTCACTCTTGAGGCTCTTCCTTCTCCAACAGTGCGTGGTATGGTGTATATGGGAGATTTTAATGCTCGGCATTCTGATTTGGGTGATGGTACTGGCTCTATTAATCGTAATGGTGTTCGTCTCCTTTCATACATCCGCAAGCATCATCTGACACACTGGGACACTGGCGGTGCCACTCATTGCCGGGGAGGTACTCTGGATTACATCCTCTCGTCTGGCCTGAGAGCATCTCAGGTCCAGTGCTCCTCCGTGCCAGACTTATTCTCTGATCACATCGCTCTTATTATTCTCTAACTGATGGGTCAGGTGCTTCAGCCACTCGTTTGCGTATTGCTGTGCCCCCTAAATATTGCCCGACTTACATCTTATTTATGGCCCATGTATTCCCTACATTTGACATATCATCAGCTGAACAGTTGTACTCTGATCTTGTATCTGCTACTCATGACTTTTATAGGCTATACGTCTCCCGGCCACACCTCCAGCATCGCCATACTGCCCACTCCTGGACGCTGGATGCACGTATACAGGAGGCAAAGGAGGAGGCTGAACGTGATGGCCTATTGTTTCAAGCCAACCCAACCCCTGACCTACTCCATCGTTACCAGATGTCTAGGGACGCTTTAGTTGCCCTGCAGGATTGTGCTCACACTGAGTCTTGGCAGCGGTTCACGGACAGCATCAACCAGCAAACAAGTGTGGCTTCTATGTGGCACCTCATCCGTCGGGTTGTTAAAAAGACACCGGCCACTGCTCGTCATCACACTCCTGCCGACTATGCCAAACAACTTGTCGATGCCTGGTCAGAACAATCTACCCATCCACATACAAGATGCACTCGCTTCCCGTGCTGCTGTCCATCGGCTACGTCTAATGTCTGCTCTGTTACAAGATGATGACGATGATGCAGAGGAGATAACTGAGGAGGAGTTGCGCCGTGCTCTCTCTCGGGGTAAAGCTTCTTCCCCTGGTGATGATGGTATTACTTATGCTGTGCTGCGTCTACTTCAACAAGTTCCTGGGAACCCTCTACTTCGACTGTACAATCTTTGTCTTCGTGACGGTTGTGTACCACGAGCCTGGACCAGCAGCACAATAATACCCATCCCTAAGCCCGGCACTGCGAAGTTCAGGCCTATTTCCCTTACTTCCTGTTTCTGTAAGGTTATGGAGAGAATCTTACTCAATCGTCTCATGTACAGACTGCAGGATCGCCTTTCTCCATGGCTGTTTGGTTTCCTTCCCCAGCGGAGCACACATCACTGCCTAGTTGACCTGTACTCTCGCCTTTCCAGGGACAGTGTGGTGGCCTTCATTGACCTTCGAAGTGCCTTCGATGTTGCTAATAGAGACGTCATTTTGGATCAACTGGTTGACTTTGGGATAAAGGGTAATCTACTACGGTGGATTCGGGGCTACCTGAGTAACAGGACCTCCCATGTGTTTTTCAGTGGTGCACTCAGTCCTTTGCGCAGTTTTCATCTTGGTACGCCTCAAGGTGGTGTTCTCAGCCCATTGTTATTTAATATTCTGATGCATCGGTTGCTCACTTCTCTCCCTGATATACCTGGAACTACAATTACATGCTATGCTGATGATATCTGTGTTCATTCTACCTCACCAAGGGATCTCCAGCGGTTTCTTGACTCCTTCTCTGTGGTCTCCTCTCACTGTGTCATTATTGTTTCCCCAGATAAGAGCAGAATATTCACCTGCCGCCTTCCTCAAGCTCAGCCAGTGTTCACCATTGGAGGGACTGTCATTCCCATGTGTTCCCAGTACTGCTACCTGGGTGCGCCAGTCAATATTTGGCCGATTGTCCCTGCCAGACCTCAAGACCATCCCATTGTCCAGGACTTATTGGGTCGTCTCCAGCGCCGACTTACACCACTTCAATGGCTATCTAACAACTCCTCGGGCATCTCCATCCCAGTAGCCAGAACCATCTATATTGCTTTTATCCGTTCAGTTGTTGATTACCTCTCCCCTGCTTTGATTCAACTTCCCAGGGCTACTCTGGAAACTTTAGAAAAATTTCAGAATAGAGCAATGAGAATAATTCTCGGCTGTCCAATGTCGACCAGGATAGTGAACATGCAGCGTGAGTTGCGTCTTCCCCCATTAATCGAGAGAATTTATTGTAATGTTACTGGCTTCACTGTCAAGTGCCTCCATTTCCCACATCTTTCACCCCATTACTCTCAGTTAGTCAGGACTTCTCTTAGACCAAACTACCCGGTCCCTCCCATACTGCCTGCTGGACGTACTCTTATAAGGTCTGTTTCCTCTGTGCTCCGTGGTCTTAATATAGATATAATGGTTGCAGACGTACCCCCAGGGCCCCCTCCATGGATGCTACCAACACCTGATGTGAGCTTTACACCTACTTCCAAGTCGGAGCTGCCTTCTCTACAGCGGCAGTTGGCTCTAGAACACATAGAAACAGTGACTTCCTCCATCACAGATCCATACTGCCTCTACACTGATGGCTCATTGCAGGTGGATGGTGCAGCAGGTTGTGCTGTTTTCTCGCCTGAACTGGAGTCACCTCCAGGGGGCTGGGTTGGCCGTCGTCTCTGTAACCACTCTAGCTCAACATTGTGTGAACTGTATGCCATTCTGGATGCTGTTAGTGTTGTTTGTCAACGTGGAGTGAATGCTGCCATTTTTTGTGACTCCAAACCTGCCCTTCATTCCCTCTCTAGTGTTCAGCCCACACACTCTACTGTTGTTCAGCAGATTTTATCGTTTTTGGCCTTATTGCGTCATCGTAAATTGACTGTCATATTTTTATGGGTGCCATCCCATGTAGGTTTACGTCACAATGGTACAGTTGACAGACTCGCAAAGGAAGCCTGCCATCTGCCTCCTCGTGGTGCTGGACGTCCTCTCTCCCTGACATGTTACCTCTCTAAAGTCCGCTCCGCCGCTCTCCTCCCTGTACGGCGACGCAGGGATGCAGAGAGGCCCTTCAGCATCTCCATCACCCATTACGAGTCTGTATGCCGTCACAAATATTCCTACCGTCGTCGAGGCCTCATGGTTCGGAGGCACAATGTAGTCTCTGCTCGTTTGAGGCTTGGTTACCGGCCACCGTGGCAGGTTGCTGGGATGCAGGGTGAGCCTCCCTTCACTGAGTGTCGCTTGTGTCGAGCGCCTCGTGCTAACACTATAGAGCACTATTGCCTAGCCTGCCCCACTGTCCGACACTTGCTGCCCCAGGGCCTGCCACTTGATGTGGTTTGTCGACACCTGCTGAACCATCAGGTTCTGGAGGAACTTCTGGTGCGCCACCCTCGTTTTGGTGGATTTAAGTAGGTCATGATGTAAATATTTGTCTGTATGCTTGTGCTTCATTCTGTTATGTTTTCGTGATGTGTGTGTGTGTGCGCATGTGTGTGTGCTTGTGTGTGTGTATGGTCATTGGGTTCTTGTGAGTCCCGCCTACCCTTGTGTACTGTTGTCTGCCTATTGACTGACGCTACGGCGCAATGAATTTAAAAAAAAAAAAAAAAAAACCCTGGTTACAGCAGCTGCACCAGTCTGTGTGGAAACTTCCACTGAACAAGCATTCTTAACCCCTGGTATATTTCCTATTACCAAATCTGACACAGGATTTTGCATGACTGCTGCAATTACCTGGCCTGTATAGAATGGACTCTCCACTGCAACTTTAGCAAGTGGATAGAGCCTCCTGGTACAGTCTGTTACAGTTCCGACTGGGCCACCCAGTATCGAGAAATCGTAGATGTGGCAGAAGTGTGTGTGTGCTCGAAAATTATACGGATCGTCAACACTCTCCCTCTGTAGTGAACATGACTCTGCCTCAAAGTTCATTCCATAGATGGCGCTGTGTAGTTGTGGAAGGAATGTGGACTGCAGGGTTGAAGTTTCGGGAAGCATCTATGCTCGTGCCAATGAGTCATGAGCTCTCAGGCAGAGTGGTTGAGGAATGCTATTATGGAAATTTAACAACTATATTACACAATGAGCAGGTGAAGTTAAGGTAAAGTTGTTCGTAGCCTGAACAGTGAATATTTTTTCTAAATGGATTTCATGTTTAGCATGCAACATTGCATTGTTTTTTTGTTTTTCTACCAACTCGAGAAGATCGAGCAGATAGGTTGTTTGCTTTGGCCATCATATTTTGGTAAGCATTATTTGATGTTCACCTCTGATTTTGTATTTTATTTGTAAGTCACGTTACACTGTATTACATGCATAGTAAAATTCCTTCATTACTAATTACTCTCTCTCTCTCTCTCTCTCTCTCTCTCTCTCTCTCTCTCTCTCTCAAATGAACACTATCTTATCTTATCCAGTCTATTTAGATATGAAATCGTATGGAGATTTAGGACCAATTCCACAGTTGTTCGTTGTAGTTTGTTAGCGCCCAAACGAAAGAATCTAAACTGTGTAAATGACTTTTGACTGATTTATTGGATTAATCTGATGAGTAAAGTTTACAGATATTGTAATAATACTAGTGCTTGATAGTTTTGGTGAATACTCAGCTTTTGGGAAATAACGAAGACTTACGAGTGTGTTTGGGGAGGAATCTGACAAACAAAATGACTATGTGGGACCGGCCCTGACTCCTTGACATTCTACGTTAAACAAATAAGTGTCGAAATATGTGATCTTTTTGCCAATGATAGATTCTTCTTCACCTCCTTCTAACTTCTTCACTTTTATTATCCTGTTCTTTCTTCACCTTTCCCTCATCTCCACCTCTTCTCCCTTTGTCCTTTAGACCCCGTAGGGGGGTATTGCCGGTAGTGATAGAGGGCAATACTTTAAGGGTTTGGGCGCCCCTTCGGCCCCAGCCAATCTCTTTCAGTTATTCAACTGTCTCTTTTCTTTCTATTTTCTTCCTGCTTGCTGTCCCACCTCTTCTATCACCTTCTTCTGGCGCTATATGATCTCGATGTTGCAGCGCCAAAAATCAATCAATCAATCAATCAATTTGCCAATGATAATGAACTGGCATTGATTGTTAAATTAACTGGGTTATGTTTATTTAGAAGCCACACCTGAATGGGGAAGAGGGATCACTCCTAGCGACAAACGTGTGTTTAACCTCCTAATAGATTACCTCGATTTTTGCTAATTAACCTTTTGTAGTGAAAAATAGTGTGTGCATAACAGTTGGTGTTTTACCAAATTTGCACATCGTTCACATAATGAATGATTTATTCCAGAGATAACGGTGTGTGGCTGTGGGGAAGAGAAGGGTGAAGTTTTGGAAAGTAGGTGGGCAAGGTGAAGTTCACTGGAAGGCACCGGTTGAGCAAACGGATACGTAGGGTCATTATTTTAGCTATGAATGTAGTTTGCCAGTCACTATTTGATGAGCGTTTCAGAGTAACGACTCCTTATAATGATAAAAACCTAAAGATTTTTATTATTTTGTTTATTGTATCACCCGTTACCATAAATCCTACGAATTATGAAATTACTCCGAAACTATCCCTCTCGCATATTCTGTGTATCTTTCTCTCGAATCATCAAGTAATGAATGGATAACGTTAGCTGCACAAATTCAAGAAGAATGTGTCTATAAATTGACTTTACCGATATCATGCTGTATGTGTAATAATCCTAAAGAAAAATAGCTCCTAGTAAAAGTCAGACAGAACAAGTGATTAAACCAAGATATACTTGCATTATAAAGAAATATGAAATATTCGCGTCCGTGCCCGAGATCACATCTTAAAACACGCTACACACTCAGAGGGACCCCTATTCGGAGGCATATTTTTCAAGTCTGACCTGGTCAATGCAATCCGTTCAGTTAGGTTAGATTAAGTATGGTTGGGTTGAAATGCAGTCAAGTAGGTAAAATGAGCTGGGAAAGACATTGAGACTATTTAAAAAATTTCCTATGGTTACTTTTATTTCTATATGTTAGGAGCAATTTTCCTTCATTTCGTCCCAGCACTTCTTGCTCTCCAGCCAAATTCGAGAAATATGCTAACCAGCTGTAAAATCGGCGGTTGAACCCTCGTTGGCCGGAGGAGAGATAAAACTCTTGTTATTCTCTACTTTCGTCATCTTACAGGTTCATAATTTCAATAGACAGAGACACTCTATAAATGTAAATAGGCAAAGTAGGAGTTATACAATCCTTGACAACCCAACAACATTTATTTAAACAAAATAAGGTTTTATTTACATTGACAATTAATATCCAGTCCAGCCACCTTCCTTCTCTATGACAGCACGCAGTCTATCGGGCACAGAGGCCACAATGCGTCGAATTTGTTAGGTTTGTTGCGGAACATCTCCTACTGAGCTTGGGTATGAGCCATTAGTGCCTCCGGTCTCCGCTCCATCTCTGGCTCCCAGCAGTTGACCATATTAGCCCACACGTTCTCTATGGGGTTCCAACGAAGTTCACCTTGCCCACCTAGGCTACTTTCTGAGACTTCGCCCTTCTCTTCTCCACAGCCACACACCGTTATCTCTGGAATAAATCCATCATTATGTGAACGGTGTGCAGATTTGGTAGATCACCTACTACTATGCACACATTAATGTATCTATTAGCAAAACTTGGGGTAATCTATTAGTAGGTTAAACACACGTTTGGTCGTTAGGAGTGATCCCTCTTCCCCGTTCACCTGTGGGTTCAAAACAAACATAACCCAGTTAACAATCAATGCGAGTTGATTATCACTGGCGAAACGATCGCTTATTTCGACACTACTAATTTGTTTATTAACGTAGAATGTCAGGGAGCCAGGACTGATTCCACAGTCATTTTGTCAGAGTCCTCCCCAAACACACTTGTAAGGCTTCGTTATTTCCCAAAAGCTGATTATTCCTATTCACCAAAACTATCAATTGAGCATTTGTATTATTACAATAGCTGCATATTTTACTCAACAGATGCTTCCAATAAATCAGACACAAGTCATTTACACAGTTTAGTTTCTTTCGTTTGGGCGCTAACAAATCACAACGAACAACTGTGGAATTGGTCCTCACTAATTTCATTAGTATAGAGATAGGATAAGATAAGATGGTGTTTATTTCAGAGAGAGAAAGAGAGAGAGAAAGAGAGAGAGAGAGAGAGAATTACAGTTGACTTTAACATTTTTATTACGAGAGAGAGAAAGTATTTAGCAATGAAGGAATTTTACTATACATGTAATACATTGTAACCTGACTTACAAATAAAATACGAAATCAAAGGTGATCTCAAATTATACTTACCAAAATATGATGGACAAAGAAAACAACCTATCTGCCCGATCCTAGTTGGTAGAAAAACAAGATAACAATCGTGGCAACGAGACGTGAGCTCTGTCAGAACGGCTGAGCAATGTTGCATGCCAAACATGATAACCATTAAGAAAAAATATTCTCTGTTCAGGCTACGAACAACTTTACCTTAACTTCACCTGCTCATTGTGTAATATAGTTGTTAAATTTCCATAATACCATTCCTCAACCACTCTGCCTGAGAGCTCATGACTCATTGGCACGAGCATAGATGCTTCCCGAAACTTCAACCCTGCAGTCCACATTCCTTCCACAACTACACAGCGCCATCTATGGAATGAACTTTGAGGCAGAGTCATGTTCACTACAGAGGGAGAGTGTTGACGATCCGTATAATTTTCGAGCACACACACACTTCTGCCACATCTACGATCTCTCGATACTGGGTGGCCCAGTCGGAACTGTAACAGACTGTACCATCAATCATAGTGATAGTTACCTGCTCCCCTGTAAAATCATTAGAAACAACCAAACCATCAGCGACACAACACCCCGATGACCCATTATCTCGAAAGACTTCAACAGATATCCCGTTAACAATTCCGGGACAAATATGGAAACCATACTTACCTTTCGAGACTCCTGTCGCGTTCAGTCAAAATTGATGAGGTTCGTGAACCGACCGAGGCAATCGTGGTTCTACCCTAGGTTGAACAGTCACAGGTGAATACTGTGGTTCACCATGTGTTGCAGCTGCCGACCGCTGATAATAACTATTATTTCCACCATGATTATTACTATTTTTCCAGTTACTCTTTCCTTGGTAACGGTACTGATTTGACTGCTGCGAATAATGATTATTACCTTGTTTCTGCGTATGATTAAAATGAGGGTTAGGTTGCTGACGAACAATTTGACCCTGCTGCTGTGAATGGTTTTTACTCGACTGGTTATATGAAACAGCAGAGTTCTGGGAAGGCTTATTCGACTGATTAATTTTCTTATTAGACTGAATCCGCGTGTGATAACCATACACGGTAAAATGTGCGTCTGCCATTTCCACCATCGTTTCCAACCTTTTCACCTTGTTGGTTTTCAGCTGAGCCGACAATTCTGGAGGACAAGACTTTTCCAACTGTGTGCGAAGCAACAAGTCCTTTACCCCCTCCAAAGTCTTAGGTGTTTCGGCCTTCTCGAACAACTGATCCTGGTAACTGGTCAGATGTGCACTAAACTGTGCAACAGTCTCCTTATCCTGTAAGAATGCACGCCAAAACTGATTTCTAGCATCATCGACTGTCAGCCCATATGCCTGTAACAAAGCCTTTTTCATGTTCTCGTAGTATCTGGCAGTAATGTCGAGTCGGTGAAGAATACTAAGCGCTTTCCCATCGAATAGATTAATAAACTCGAGCTTCTATATATCATCATCTAATCTATACGTGTCTGCAACCATTTCGAATCGCTCAATAAATGGCTCAATATCGTTTCCCTCTACGTATTTTGCCAGTTGTAATCTTGGGGTCACGGTGGTTGTACTTGCAACATTACTTCCACTCGAGCTTTGACCATCATTCGCACGTATTCGCAGTGTCAATAATTCCTTTTCATGTACCCATTTTAATTTTTTCTAGCTCTCTCTGTTCCCTTTCATTTTCTCTCTGTTCCCTTTCATTTTCTCTCTGTTCCTTCTCTGCCTCTCTTATACTCGCCCTTTCAAGCCTTGCTTCCTCTTGACGGCGCTTTACGTATGCTTGAATTTCGGCCTTATCTTCAACTCCCAAGATTCGGGCCTCTTCCAATAAATCTTGTACGTTAGACATTTTTAATTTATTTTCTATCGTTTCTGTTGCCTTAATTTCTGGGCAGTTATAACTATCTACTCGTGAAAGTGTGCGCGTGTGTGACTGGAATTAATACAACGAATCGGGCCCCACGTTGGGGGCCAAATATGTGACTGTGATGTGAGATGATCAATAATTTAATTTATAATATGATAATTATAAACTTACCTTGCCCGGTTTAATTTATGATCTTCGTTGGTTGGCTGCAGCGAAGCAAAAAATCAGGGTTATTTCCCCGTTTAGACCTCAACCACCCCCACACATAGAATTTTTAATGTTCTGGGGTTCTTCCCAATATATATGTATTTATATAGATAAACAAATCTACTGGTGCATTCAAACAACCAATTGCAATTTTCTATATTTATTTAACTCCAGTAGCCAACATGAATAATTAAATTTTCACACACACGCACACACTCACACAATGCTAGCTAGCTACTCGCTCAACCGCGCTCTCGCTCACGTCGCTTCGTCCCGTTCGTATATGTGACGATTCTCTGGCGATAGTCTAGCTTACGTTAACACTGTAATAATTCTATTAATGCTAACACTCAATTTATATATATATCACAGGTGCTGTTTCTGGACTTCCTACTCAATTACTTAATATCAATGAATTTTCAAGCTAACACAAGTTTGGAATATTTTCTAATGTCTCACACTTTGTAATTTATTTTCAGAGTCTCGCAACACACACTCGTAATTTTTCAAGACCAGCTCCCCTCTCACCTTTAATTTTACTGATCACCGTCGATGCGATTGACCAGTTATACAACTATAAAGCCTTGTGAATCGTGGAATATCCATCAACTCGGCGTTTACGTTGTTAACTTCCTTACTCAACACGTGGAGGTTAATTAAGGCAAGCAAGGAGCTAGCTATACGAGTGTTGTCTCCTCAAGTGTCCTCTCCAAACTAACTATATTTTTCAACATTAACTGAGAGGCTGGAAGTTCAAATTTTTCCTGGCTCCTCCCCCCTATCTGTGTTCGTTTTTTCCTAACTGGCTACGATTTACATTTTATCCACTCATTCCTTAGTTATACATGCAATTTCAATTTACTATTAATTCCCGATAATTTCCCTCCACTTCACGATCATTTGCAATACAATAAGTTACCCTGGTAGCATAATTTATTAATAAAAGATGTAGTTTAACCTACGAACACCTTATAGGAATAGACGTGGCAAATTGAAGTTAAGACCTGACCTCCTTACCTTTTTTAATGAAGGCTACTACCTGGCCTCTGGCTTAGGCTGCACCCACATCAGCCTGGGATTAACCCACTCCTACATCCTTTGTTCTTCTCATGGAACCCTCTAGAACATTCTATGCAGCCTATTAATTATGCTTACATACGCGAGAATTTAAATTACGTTACGAGTCTATGGCTGACTCGTGACATCCAGAAAGAATCCGAGCCATATCACCGCCCCAAACTCAGGTGGGCTAGAGATTGTGGTGCACGAGTGTACTATTGCGGACAAAAGTTTCTTTCTACTCCGGGTGATAAGTCCTCACGACTGCTGCCCCTTTTCTGGCCGGCAGGTTGCTGTTGGCTCAAGAACTACATCACCGCGTAAACCAGCAACCGAACAGTTGACTGTCTCGGATTCGGATAGGAAGTAATTCCCCCCCCCTCTCTCATGTGTATAGCATATACAGTAAATAAATGCATTAGATGATAGGTAATATCAGGTGCAAAACAAAATAATGACTATTGCACAAGAAGATAACCCAGTACTACTATTTGTCAGAAATCACACAGAAGCTGAAATATTACTAGAATAAACTGAATCATAGTTCATACTAATGTGATTTTAAGCCCACAGAAGCATGCAGTAAAATGAACAATGATATACCTCATTTAAAATGCAATGGGAACAATGATCCTTTGAAAGTAATGTTTGCTGTGTTCACTATTATGGTATCTTTTCAAGGACTCGGTCTGTAGCATACGGCTGTCTCATGACCGGACCACTGTTCGATTCATGCACTTAGATTTTCTCCATATAACCTGTAGTTCTATATTTGCAGCACCTATATGTAATATATCCATTTATATATGTTTTTATATTTATTTTTTAAGTCAGTCATGTTTCCACTAGTTAAAAGAAAGTAACTTTTTTTTTCCCTGACCGTCCATAGGACATCTTATTCACAAAAGCAAAGTTCATTCTTTCTTAAGATAATAATTATTTTCTTCTTAAGCGTTCATTCATGCTCCGAAATCAAAATATAAACTCATACTCATAGAATAGCAACACCATTCACTGTTTCGAAATAAGCCTGAAACACTATGGGAGATCAGTTATGCAAGCAAACGAGCAAGTGAAAACTCTGATATGCCTAGTGAATACAGGCCTGGCTACGTGTAAAAGGAAAATGGTATATTAATGATACAGTCAGCGTTCAAGATGTTAAATACTAGTACTGGCATTTTCTTCTTGTTCAGTTATTACTTGCTTTGCACCTGATATTACCTATCAACTAATGCATCTATTTATATGCTATACATTTCCTATCCGAATCCGAGACAGTCAACTGTTCGGTTGCTGGTTTACGCGGAGGTGTAGTTCTCGAGCCAACAGCAACCTGCCGGCCAGAAATGGGCCAGCAGTCGTGTGGACTTATCACCCGGAGTAGAAAGAAACTTTTGTCCGCAATAGTACATATTTTATTAATGATATAAATGACCATTTTATGTTGGGCGGTATATGACCCAAGTTGTTGTGCCGCCAGATGCCTAGTGGCATCTATAAATCAATCAAAAATCAAGAATTAGCAAACAAGATTCCTAATTATAATACATCTCCCACGACGTATTTATCAATTGTCTACCAATTTTTTCACCATTAGAAACAACACCTTAAAAAAATTCAGTGCCACGACATGATGGTATACATATTAAGGTTATCAAATTAATGTCAATATACCTCTGAGTTCACTTGCTAATTTGAAGTGTTTTGTTTAGTTAGTTATTTCATGAATCCTCTGGCAATATTCTTTCGTGTGCTAGTTCATTATAAATTATGGGGATAGTATATTGCAATAATGATATACATAAATGTCATGCACTCAGCCAAATTCTGATTGCGTCGCCTTAAAAAACAATTAATTACACATGTCAAACATGGAGTCGAGCTTGTATCAGTTCGAAACGTATGTTCGTGCTTGTGTGGCATCTTAATCGTTTGAGTGGGCTGTCGTCCAGAAAGGATCCGAGCCATAGCTCCGGCCCAAACTCAGGTGGGCTAGAGAATGTAGTGCGCGAGTGTACATACATTAAATAAGCTTCACTACCTCGAAAGGGATAGGCAGCATGATTAAAAGGACATATAAACTAAAAAGCACATTTTTACTAAAAGAACCGTCAACTCGTTAAATATATGAAAGAATTAAAACTAAAAACATTAAACTATCTAAAAAAAACGTAAATATCATAAAATCACCATTTGTGGAGGATCACATAGGAGAGGGTGTTCCCCCCCACACTACAAGCTACCTCCCCGAGCAACTGGGAGAGACTGTAAGAACCGTCACCCACCCGTTACCCGGAAAGGTGCCTACGACGAAGGTCCCCAAGGCTGGGACACTTGGCAAGAAGATGCCGCACTGTCAGAGGGACAAGACAATTATCACAGTAGGTAGGGGGAGCCCTCTCCATTAAAAACCCATAAGGCAATAGTGTGTGGCCAATGCGAAGACAGGCAAGAGCCGTCTCCCACCAGCGGGACAGGCCGCTGTAGCTCCACAAACCCAGTTGCTGGTGGATGCTGCAGAGCTTGTTAGCCCCAACGGCGTACCATCTGTTCTACCAGCAGGAACGAACGGCAGCATCTATGTAGGAGGCCGAAAACTGGAGGCCACAGCCTTAGCCAGGGCATCAGCCTGTTCATTCCCATCAACACCCACATGAGTCAGGACCCAACAAAATGTGACTCTGTGGACACAAAGACCAAGGAGGACATGCCACTTGAGAATGGCCGACACCAGGGGATGGGAAGAGTTAAAATTGTCCAAGGCCTGCAAGGCACTACAGGAATCACTAAAATTAGTAAAGGAAGGCTGAGGAAGAGTAAAATTACTTGAAGGGCATATAAAATGGCTGAGAGCTCGGCAGTAAAAGTGGACACGACAAAAGGGAGCTTGCCACCACGAAAAAAGTCAAGAAAGACCCCCAAAACCAACTCCAGCATCATACTTTGACCAATCAGTGTACAAAGGGGGGGACTCCCTGTAAGTGAAGGCATGTTCTAAAAAAAGGGAACGAGCCACTGGAGGAGGAAGAGATTCCTTCTTGTCTGAAAAGCAGGAGCAACTGTCTTGGCAGGAGAAAATCGAAACCCATGAGGACAAGCTTCATGCGCCGCTCTGCCATTGAGAAACCAGCAAACCAGACCGCCAGGTCATCAACGTACATCGAGTTGGTTATACCGTCTGAAAGGGATGAGGCAATGGCATTGATTGCTACTGCAAACAACATGACACTGAGGATGCTTCCCTAAGGAATACCCTCCTCCTATGCAACGGATGTTGAGAGGGCTGTACCAACCCTCACGCTAAAACTGCGACCACTGAAAAACTCCTTAAGAAAGCGTGGAAGGCCATATGCATGGAGTTGCTGCAGGATGCCATATTGCCATGTAGTGTCATAGGCTTTCTATTAATCAAAGAATACACAGACCAGTTGTTATGTCGTGCAAAAGCCTCACATGCAGCAGTTTCCAGCCAGACCAGACCGTCTGTAGTGGAACGGTGTTAATGTAAGCCAGACTAGGACTGAGACAGAAATCACCCAGTTCCAAGAAGTATACCAGTCTGACATTCACCATCTTCTCAAATAGTTTACAGAGACAGGAGGCCAAGGCAATAGGTCGGCAATTGAGGGGAACACTAGAGTCCTTGCCTAGCTTGGAGAAAGGAAGGATGGTAGCAACCCTCCACTCAGAAGGGAAGAGACCCTCCAGCCAGATTCTGTTATATAAAGCTAGAAGATCTGAGATTGCCTCCTCACCAAAGTGTCGCAACATTGCATATGGGATATTGTCTGGCCCAGGAGAAGTGTCGCCACAGAGACAGAGAGCAGAGTGCAGATCTCTCAGGGTGAATATATGGTTATAACTTTCATTCTCCTTCCCAGAGAAATCCAGGACAGTGCGCTCCTGGGCTCCCAACTCATGCCTGACAGCCAAAGGTCGAGAGTCACAGCTGGAGACTAGCAAAAGCCTCCACCATGGTGTTGGACACTGTTAAATCATCCATGATTTTAATTCCATTGACCTTAAGAACAGGTGGAGAACTAGGAGAAAACTTCCCAGCCATCTTATGGACTCTCCTGAACACTTGGGTGAGTGGAGTATTAATTGAAGACACATAGGCCTTCCAAGATGCACATCGTGCCTCTTATAAAACTCGTCTAGTCCGAGCCCTTGCCCATCGGAAGTCCTCTAAAAGAGTTGGGTCCCCACGATTGCAACGAATGTGAGAGAAAGCAGCGCACTTCTCTCGCACAGCAGTAGTGCAGACTGATGACCACCAAGGGACATGGCGTTTGGGAAAGTGGCCAGAACTTTTAGGGATAGAGTTGAGAAAAGCAGAGTGGAGCATATTAGTGAAATATGTTACCGCCTCATCAGAGCTACCAAAATCTGCTACAGAAGAGACTGAAAAACTTAGCTCTCTAAAAAACTGCCAGTCATCCTTCTCTAATCTCCTCCTAGGAAGACGAGACTGCGGTACGTACAGCCGGCTCCACTGCCGCGAGGGCCACTGCAGTGTTGTCAACACTCCCTCCCCGAGGCTTGAACCACAAAGTTCGGTCCGAGACACATATCTGAAGCACTCACTAGTGAGAGAGAAGGTAATGATGGTTGGCAGGCTTGTATGCTGAGTGAAACGAATGACAATGAAATAATAATCTGTATGTGAGCAATTTTGTTTTTATGTGGATGCAACAATAGGCACCAAATGATTCCTGATGTATTATTTTGCTATATTTCATAGTGCGGAATATTACATTGTAATGCTCGATAAATCAGGTTTTGATTAACTATTAAGATGCACCTGTGGCCAGTTTATGGATGTTCTGATAATATTGACATATTAAGTAGGAGAGCCCTTTTCCTTGCTCAGGGGTAAAACTCAGCACTCTGACATTTGCGAGCAACAACCTCTACCTTACTGACCTCGCTGACACTTGAGGAACAATTACATAAGAACTGAAAATATTAGATAATCCAAGCATCGGCACGGTGACGGCACCATGAACTATCCATCATCTGGTCCCTTTAATGATTACCTCAAATAAATCGGGATAAGTAAATCCTATATATTGGCTGTTATGTATTCACATTGCAAGGACGGTAACTGAAGTTTCCAAGCTCTCTTCATGCAGGAACCCAATGCATGGCAGGTGGCACATTCCTTTAGAGAATTCAGTACTAAAATTAATAACATGAAACACATCCATCTGGGTAATTACTGGTATTTATCGTTTTACGGCTTACGTTATTCCTCGTTATTGCTTTGCAGAATTGCGAGGCAAATACTGTGATAAGAACATACATAACTTTACGGTTGTTACCCTTAAGCTTACATGAGTATTAATTATTTGTTTAATATTGAATGCAATGTAATCAGAATCGCGCCCAGACTCCCTCCTTCACAAAGACCTGCAGCCGGTCGGGCATCGAGGTGACGAGACTAGTAAATGCTTCAGACGTTTCTCTTATATCGAAGTTCGCGGTTCACGCCTGGGCGAGTGAGCAGTGAAAACACAGACATTTTTAAACTCAGATACGGATCAGATGCAGGCAGAGGCAGGCGAGCGAGAGGAGGACTGGCAAAATTATCGCTTTTGTCTGTGTGTGGCGAAGTGTCATTTCGAGTGAATGAGGTCTAACGTGACAGTTTAGTAAGCAAGTGACATTCATTTGATAAATAGAAGACGGGACCAGAAAGCATAAATGATGACAAGGAGAACAACCTACACTAAAACATATCTGTCTTATTAAATACAGCCCCAAGACCAATAATATGGAGACTAAGTGGTAAAGGAAAGGGAAGAGTAGGGTAGAGATAAGATGGAGGTGGAAGCCAAGGAATGTTCATCTGCACCCTGCACAAGAATTGCACCAGCCTCGTCTACAAGGTTATTTCCAGTTCCTGGGAAAAAAAAAATGTATTACAACTGTTAAACCTGCAATTTTAGTTTTACCACCAAACTTCAGTTTTCGTCCTTGCAATGCGAATATATTACAGCCAGCAAATAGGATTTACTTTCCCGGTTTTATTTGAGGTAATAATTAATGGAAAGTTCATGGTGCCTACGCTTGGATTATCTAATATTCTCAATTCTTATGTAATTGTTCCTCAAGTGTCAGCGAGGTCAGTAAGGTAGAGGTTGTTGTTCGCAAATGTCAGAGTGCTGAGTTTTACCCCGGAGCAAGGAAAAGGACTCTCCTACTTAATATGTCAATATTATCAGAACATCCATAAACTAGCCACAGGTGCATCTTAATAGTTAATCAAAACCTGATTTATCGAGCATTACAATGTAATATTCCGCACTATGAAATATAGCAAAATAATACATCAGGAATCATTTGGTGCCTATTGTTGCATCCACATAAAAACAAAATTGCTCACCTACAGATTATTATTTCATTGTCATTCGTTTCACTCAGCATACAAGCCTGCCAACCATCATTACCTTCTCTCTCACTAGTGAGTGCTTCAGATGTGTGTCTCGGACCGAACTTTGAGTGTTGACAACACTGCAGTGGCCCTCGCGGCAGTGGAGCCGGCTGTACGTGTTATTTTCTAAAAGTATAGGGAAGTGGTCACTACCATATAAATTGGGAAACACACTACATGTAAAATCCAACAGGGCACTGGGTGAGCAGAGGGAAATGTCAATAGCAGTAAAAGTTTCAGTAGGGCTATTAACCCCTCCGGGCCGGGCCAAGAATGAAATTACGTGCTGTGTGTACGGGGCCAATACTTACTTTAATCCTGCCTGTCCGGGTATTTCCCGGAAAATCACTCTATTTCTCTTACTCCCTACGTCTAAACTACAATACTGAACAACTTAAATTTGATTGTGTACTCACCATCAACTCCTCCTCTTTCCATTAAAACCAACCCTAGCTCTCTAGGACACTCCATTACCGAGAAATCAAGTGAGGAATGGAGGTCACTTTTCCCGTGAGAGCGAGGCTGCGTTCGCTTTGTGAGCGTGGCTCTGACAAGGACTGGCGTGGGTGGAGAAAAGATGGCCGCCGGCAGAATGACGCAACACTTGCCTCCCCCAGGCGACACGTCGTACGGTTCGTGTGCATCCTACCATTACAGCCCCTGTATTATTTGTGTGGTTAGCTGACCATTCCAGAGTGGTTTTATGCCCTGGAGAGAAGCGTGGGAGTTATGTACAGTATTTACGCGAAACATTTTCAGTGTCATTCGCACCATTTGTTCATGTTCAACGTAAATATAAATGTGTCACTATCACTGTTATCCTTATTTTCTATATATTTTTGTATTTTGTTGTTTTAAATTTTTTATTATAATTTTTTCTATGCGTAAATGTGTCACTATCACTTTTCTTATAGCCTAATATGTACAAATGTGTCACTATCACGTCACTACAGCCTAAAATATATGTACAAATGTGTCACTATCACGTCACTACAGCCTAAAATATATGTACAAATGTGTCACTCTCACTTTTCTTATAGCCTAATAAGTACAAATGTGTCACTATCACGTCACTACAGCCTAAAATATATGTACAAATGTGTCACTCTCACTTTTCTTATAGCCTAAATAGTGTCACTGTCACCAAGTGTCACTGTCACTTTATTCGCATACTCCCATCACTTCCTGCTTCTATATATATTCCAATATATGGTAGTCTGAGAAGCAGTTTCCAGGGCATAACGGCACACAACATTCCTTGCACCAGAAGCGAGTTTCCTTGGACTTCTGGGGGTGACGTGTTGTGTGCCTGCAAACATAGCAGCGACGAGAGCCTGGACGTCCTGACGGCAACGGTGGCAGATTAGTGAGGTAGTGGCGAGCCATATAGCCACTCTGCTGCAACCTGTCAGGCCGTTGTGCCGCTGCCTGTCTGCCTTGCTGTGGTTGCACAGTGCTGAACCTCTCCAGGAGCTGAGATATCAACTCTAGCTCGAATTCCCGGAGTGCCAACTTGGAGTCAGGGTGATGCTGGAGGTAGAGTATATAACAGTTCAGCACTGTGACATCAAGAAGGTGGAAGAAAGCCTTCTTGTACCACTTACAAGTTTTTCTCAGACAATCGATGGAACTCACCATCATGTCTGACTTATCAACGAGTCTCATATTGATGTTATAATCGAGCACAGCATCAGGCTTGTAGATGGTATCACCTGTGCCGCGCTCAGTCTTCCCAGAATCCTGCATCACGCCCCTGTTCACGGTGGTGAGCATATTGACGGGGCGTTTATCGTGCCATTTGATGGCCAGCATGTTCCCACATTTCTTTTTGATGCAGTCGCCCCTCCGGGTGAGAGGGAATGCTGGCCACCCCTTCCTGTTGACACGAATAGTTCCGCAGGATCCTGTTTGGTGCTGCAGGAGAAACTGGCTAAGTGCTGGAGAGGTGTAATAGTTATCAGTGTACAGGATGTGGTTGTTGTCAAGGTAATCCCCCATGAGTGCCTTGACAACACTCCCGCTGAAGCCAAGAGGGTCGTCGGCCGGGACATCCACATCCGTACCTGAATAGAGTATAAAATCCAACACATAGCCAGTCTTACAGTCGCAGATGACATAGAATTTGATGCCAAATCTATGCCTCTTTGACGGGATGTACTGGATGAAGGACAGTCTTCCCCTGAACAGCACCAGAGACTCGTCGATAACCACTTTCTGGAATGGTCGAAAAAATGCTCGTATTTTCTCCTGGAGGATAGACATTACTGGCCTAATTTTCCACAGCCTGTCGTTCGGGTGTGGACCCATGTTGGGGGCGAAGTGCAGGTAGGACAAAATGTCCCTATACCTGTCCCTGGACATGTATTTCCCGAACGCAGGTGTGGATATCAGGGCGTGTGTGCTCCAGAAGTCCTTGAGGCGATGTTTCTTGACATGAGGCATCATCATGGTCAAAGCTAACCACACATACAACTCAGCAATATCGACGTCAGCCCATTGCAACATCTTACTATGTTCCCTGCCTGGTCTATTGCTGAGTTGCACAGAGAGTTGTTTGAAGGTGTTTATCTCCTGCATCATGTAAGTCATCAATATTATATCAAAAAAGGCAGTGAAATAATCTAATATTGATGACCTCTGACGACAGGGAAATGCGGCCTGTATACCTGAATGACTGTCGTCAAAGGCAGGTATATCAGGCGCAAATTCATCGCAATCCGTCCACACATAGGGATCAGCGGGTCTATGACGAGGTGCGCCGCGTTGCTGTCGTTGTTGTTGTGGTGGTGGTGGTGCAGCGGTACCAGGGGCAGGCGAGAGTGAGTCGTCAGGCACGAGAGGAGAGGGAGAGTGTGGTGGTGGGGGAGGTGGCGTCAGGTCACGGGGGGGCGGGCTATCAGGGTCAACTGTAGGGGAGAGATAAGCTGCCTTTGTCCTCTTCCCCCTTCCTTTACCCTTCCCTCTTACTCCTACTCTCCTCCCTCTTACCACCACTTTTTGCGACGCATCCTCGTCCGACGAGGAAGAGGAAGACGAAAAATCTAACCTCCTCCTCGGCCTCTTGCCCATGGGAGTGGAGACGTAGCGAGGTTTGGAGGTTGAAGCAGGAGTAGACCTCTTCCTGCCTCCCACGCCAGATGTTGTAGGAATGGGAGACAAGAGAGTGTCTCCCAAACTACCTCCCACCCCACTGGTGGACGGAATTGCAACAGGGGCTGTAACCTCTGACACATCATGCAAGGCTGAAGTTGAGGGAAGAGCTGTGATGGAAGTCACCGCTACACAGACATCTTCCTCAGTTGATTCGTCAGCTTGCCATTCAGTATCAGAGTAGCTGTCCAGGTCGTCACTCCCATATGAAAGGTCTGCCAGATTCTCCAATTCCCGCCCTATTGCAGAATCTGACAACCTTGCAGGTGCATGACGCAATCTAGCTGGTTGCACCCGCGGAGTGGAGGTTACAGGAGCGGGTGCGCCTGGCAGCGCGGTAGGATGCACCGAATCGAACGAGCCCGTATTTTCTTCACTACGCCCAGCCATTGTCACGGTCAAGCACACACTGATTGAATGTGGGGATGAAAAGGTCTGGTGGTGAAGTATAGCCAGATCAAAAAAAATCCCGACAAATTTGGCGTTTTTCCCCATAAATTACCAAAAGCGGGATTTCCCGCTGCCCGGACTCTGTCGACAGAGCGGGATTTCCCGCTGCCCGGCCTCTGTCGACCGAGCGGGAAATCCCGCTGCCCGGACTCTGGGGGTTAAGTTGTGTTACATCTCCCGTATTTAAAACCCCTAGTCCTTCATCCTCAATATAAGAAGCCAATAAAAGACCCCTAGGGTTGAACGAACTGTCACTCCACAGAGGATGACGACCATTAAAATCACCCAATAAAATAAAGGGAGAGGGAAGGTCCTGTACAAGACGGTTGAGATCACCCCTCCCAACTGTACCACTGGGAGGAAGGGATAAGCTGCACACAGTGTAGGGGCGGTCCATAAAAACCTTAACTGCAACAGCCTGGAGCAGAGTGTCAAGCTCCAGGCTCGTGCATGGAACATCTCGCCGAACTAGGATGGCAGAGCCACCATGGTGACCCTGCCCTTCAAATGAATTGGAATAAAATGCTGAGTATGCTGGAGGACTGGCAGGAATGTAGTCCCCAAGCATTGTCTCTTGGAGAGAAACACATGCAGGAGAGAAGAACACGCAGTTCTTCCCAAGAAGCACGCAAGCCACGGCAATTCCACTGAAGGACCTTGAACAGTGTTACTTTAGTCTGGAATTTTGAGAAGCCTCAAGCGGCATCCACATTCACTTCACGCCCCTCTGATGTTCCCAATTGTAGCTTGCGAGGGGGAATATATGTTGAATCAAAAGATTCATCAGAGCCACGAGAATGCTTTTGGTGAAATTGAGAGGAAACTATTGATAGGTCTACAGAGACGGTTGATTTGCAAGTAGGAACGTCCATGAAGTCTAGTGCCTCAAAGGAACCACGAAGACGTCTCTGTTGTAGTTTAGTTAACTTAAGATTCCTTTTTGGCTAGCGTGTGACAGCGTGAACCTCTACCACATGGACACCTTTAGCTAAAGTTTAAGAATTGAAATCAGTTGAAGGGTCACCAGAATGAGTGTCTGATACAGTTTCCAAGACAGAGAAACTATTATGTAGTGAAACCTAAGAAATATTCTTACTAGAGTAAGAAGCAGCTGCTTCTTGAGAGAGTTGAGATGGTGCTGCAACCAATTTAGGGCGAAGGGAGGAGGAGGCGTATGTCTTCACACCACCATGCATCCTTCTGTCGCCTGGCACTACCACTGCTGATTAATTGGGTGTTAGCTAAGTGGATGATATCCTACTCAAGGAGGTACATCTTACATTGACGAGAACGTAGGGGGTGAGCATCCCTGCAGTAAAAGCAGTAACTCTCTGACTGACACTCAGAAGTAGGATATGAGTCAAGAGCAGAACAATTACCTCACCGGAAACGGTTGCTGCAGTTCCTCCTCCCATGACCAAACTCATAACAACAGAAACACTGTAAAGGACGCTCAACAAAAGGCTTCACCTCAAAAGAGGTGGGGTAATTGTTAATGCGATCTGGGATATGCAAGCTATAGAAAGTGAGGATGATCATATATTTACTGCCTTTCATCTTTGTTACTCGTTGGACACTATTTGGGCACATAGCGAGAATGTCCTCTTCCGAGAATTCATACAGGTCCTCATTATATATACGCCCCTTGCTATAATTAAATGTTCGATGTGGTTTGATGGATTCAAACATGCTATCAGAAGGACAGGGGAGATTGAGGAGCATCATGGTCTGTGTAAGATCCTTGGTCTGTGTAAGATCCTTGGCTCTAATTAAAACACCCTTACCGTATTTTTTGATGTAGCATATCGGTAGTAATCCAATTTCTTTCTCCAGATACCTAGAAGCATGGATAAGGTTACTACGTCCCTCCCTGTAGTAAGCCACAAACCAAAAGAGTGTAGGAACCCGACGCTCCTTAGGGACATGCTCTACAGAGTCATCGAAGATGTTAGGGCAGTAGTTATTGTCACTGTCAAATACATTTGTGGACCGCATCATCTGACCTTACAGTGAGTATCCCCCACAGTCAGAGAATTTTTTGCCTCAAAAGCTGCTTTGGCAGCAGCATATATGTTTAATGTAATATAGCACCGATTGGATCTGCAGTCACTGTCATAAGTGATTCGGATACGAAGAACAACTCCAAAACACTTAAAAATGGAGTGGATAGCGCCATAGAAAAGGGATGCAAGTACATTCGTCAACATTAACTTGTCCAAACCACTAATAGTGTTCGTCGACACATCACCCGATCTGCTAGGTCTTCTCTTATTTGCAGCCTTCTACATACTACCACGACCAGAGAGTGACGTCTCTAGGGCCTGGTCGACTACCGCTCGATGAAGAGATAGGGGCTTTTCGTTATCCATATAACGTTAATTTTGTTTGATTGGCCCCAGGAGCCAAAAGCTACTACCTACCACGCAGATGAGGGGACCGAGCGCTGGTCGCCATGGGCGGGGTACCTCGTACCCCACGGGGCCACTCGTTTTATAAAGCAGGTTTAAGCATGTGCAGAAACCTACTATCCGTTTCAGAGCCGGACAGACGGTGTTTTTCGCAAATATCTCCTAAACGAATCGTTGTATCAATATAACATTTCAACACACTATCTTTAACACCCGGGCGTAATTTATGGCTGACATACCATATTACTATATGTGTTATGCGAGGAGTTTACTCGTGAAAAATAGTACAAAGCTTGCCAGTCATATTGACGCATTCGAAGGAAAGTGTGGCCCCCCCAACACCCTCCCAAACCATTCCTAACCACAACTACATCCCCTCCTTCTCACCCCTCCCTCCTCCTCTTCTCCCCCTAGCTCCTCGCCTCCCTCATCACTCGTGTCCCTCCCTATTTCTCCCATCGCTGTATTATATATTAGAATGTTATGTAGATGTATATGTATAGATATGATTATTAACTAAGAGTATGGTACAGTACAATTCTATAGAGGCAAGACGTATTTCACTTTGACAATTACTGTACAACAGCATGTTTACATACATGTAGTATGTAGAAGGTCCATGTTTGCAGTCCTTATGGTCAACCATGCAAGTGAACACGATGTACTGGCATTACCTGTGGTCTGGACCTTCAAGGAAAAGTTATTAGATACTGTGTACCTATTCATTATAAAATGTCAACTTGGTCCAGTTAATATAATGTTATTTTGTTGACTTGTCCCTTTTATATTAAACATTAACACCAAATTACATATATATATATATATATATATATATATATATATATATATATATATATATATATATATATATATATATATATATATATATATATATATATATATATATATATATATATATATATATAATAGTGTAGGATTTAATTATGCAAACATGATAAAACAAAATTTATTCACAATCACTGTCAAGGAAAACGTCATCGTCTTCATCATCACTGGCTTTCACGTTTGTACAATGTGGCAAGACGAAGAACAAACGCTGTCCTGCATCCACGGGGGCAAATGGACAACATTGTTGCTAATAGGTGCGCCTCGGCAGTCAATGATTTCTACCCTCACTACTTGAGTCATACGTGGAGGTAGTATACTACCTCCATGGAGTCATAGCCTCGGACTCGGGGGGTACCTCATACCTCAGAGAGAGGGGGAGGGGATACGGAAGACTGAATATTCAATTAAGGCATAAATTGGTTATTTAAAAAGGTAAAGAACACATGAAGCAACCACGAACGATTATATTTGGTTGCCCAAAACCAAAATTAATAATTTTTCTGGTGGCCTTAGACACGTGAGTTATTATCCGGCTATACGACCATTAACAACGGGATTAGCTATTGCTTTAATGGTCATTTGACCCACCCTGGTTTTCATGTCCACACACAACAGTAACTGTATTAAACAATATTACTAATGAACGATACGTATATACATACTGTCATAAAAAAAAATAAAAAATGGAAGAGGGATGGTGTAAATAGGGGGGTGAAGAGTGAAACGGGGAGGGGGATAATGAGATATTGGGGTAGGGAAGGAAGGAATGGTGTGGGGGGATTTCGGGGTGTTGGTGGAGGGGTTACACGAGTACCCCACACTCGTCCGATTCTCTACAACGCCTTAGATATGATGACTGGATTAGGCTTAATATCACTCAGTAAACTCTTAACATAACACATATAGTAATATGGTATGTCAGCCATAAATTACGCCCGGGTGTTAAAGACAGTGTGCTGAAATATTATATTGATACAACGATTCGTTTAAGAGATATTTACGAAAAACACCGTCTGTCCGGCGCTGAAACGTATAGTAGTCCGGTTCCATGCTTTCTTATATTTCAAAGACGGGCAAATTAACGTAAATTCATCCCTTGTGGAGCCATCAAATACCTATAAAATTTTAATCATCGTCGTATCGTTGTTAAAATGGAATTTTCTTCGTGTTTTAGTAAACAAAAGGGGGATGATAAGGTAGTAATGAGTAATTAAAGTCTGTTCGCTCGTCTTGGTTGAGTTTGGGGTCGAGATATGGGATAGTGTTGAGGACGAGAACATCGAAGTAGCCATTACAGTCCACACCTTTCCCTCGTACAGGTACAGTACGTTGGAGACTTGCTCTCCCTTTCATGGTGATAGAATTGTATGTGAATATTATTAGAAACAGGAAAGAATCCCCAATATTTATGTTCATGAAATAAGTGATGAATAGAAGTATATATATAAACTAAGTAAATAAATGGTGATTTTAAAGATATTAACATTACAGTCTACACCTTTCACTCGTACAGGGATAAGGAGGTTAGAGACGTAGCCATTACGGTCTACACCTTCTCCTCGTACAGAGACGTAGCCATTACGGTTTACACTTTCTCCTCGTACAGAGCCGGCAAACCACGGTTGAACCCATGCATCATAGACTTACACATATGCACATATTGGTATTATTAGGCTAGGTATTTCGGGCGTATCCACCTGAGATTGCCAGGGTTAGGTATATTAGGGTGGTTAGGGTATAATTTATTTCAAGGTAGAAAACGCATCACAACTCTGTTGAGTATTGAGCCAGTGTCTCCTCCATGGTTGTGGTTGTGTTAGTAGCTGTAGTCCTACCATCATTTTCATTTAACTTGTTTAGGTTGTGGTATATGTGTGCATTTGTGTGTGTGTTTTTTTTTTTTATTAATGGATAGAGAGGTAGGAAGATAAGGAACTTGTCTGTGATACCGTGGGGAGTGGGTGATTGAATAAATATTGTTTGTGAGCTAATTTTGAGGGTGTAAATAACATTTCCCGGAGTAAGTAGGGTGGTAATCGGGCTGGGTTACCTGCAAGGAGGCCAGCAGGTAAAGGTAATAGTCCCCCTTTTAACATCTATAAATACCTAGGCCCTAATAACATCTATAAACACCTCGACCAATAGTTTTTGTAAATTAAGTTACACTGGTGGCTAATGCGGTGGGATTGCTTGCTAGTTTTGGCACTTCCTAGGCTTAGGCTAACTTGTCCTGGTTTTGGTAATTGATACTCCGGGGGATGCTGAGGGGTGCGTTGGTTGGTCACAGCCGGGTACCCCGAACACTTGAAGTTCAGGATGTAGAGATAAAGATATTTAGAGCTCCCGGTGGAAAGGCAAGATACTTATTTGGGGATGAAAGGTTGCACCGAGTCCTGGAAAGGAAGCACGATTTGTGCATAGTATAGCTCGGGAGCAACGATATTAGGAAAGGTATGGTGCCCATTGGACTGGCTAGGGATATAGAGAAATTTGTAAAACCTATTGAGAGGGATTGCGAGGCAACTATATGTGTTGGTCTGTTTGAGCCCCGAATGTACCCCATATAGATATCCCAGTCAGCCTCCTGTCCATGGTAATAGTTGGTTATCAACCTTGACTACACCTGTCACTCTCGTTGACAGGATCATCCCGGGAGGATGCTTCCATTCAGCTCTCCATCCCAGTCTTGATGAGAGTTAGTCAAGTCCTCAAGTTAACACTACACCACAGACCGTGCCGACTGTAAATTGAGGGTGCGACCGAAGGCTCCTCAAATTAAGATTCCTCCTGAATTAAATTAACCCTAACGTTACTGACTAGTATTAAAGATCTGTTACACAACCAATGGTTAGACGGTACAACCGACCCATATTACCCTGCTAACTTACTTAATTCTAAACAAACATTGCACATACATATATATAACTCATTCCTCTTCAATAAGTCAGCGGGGAGGCCGCCGCATACGAGGTGGCAATTGTTCGTCCACCGGGTTAGGTTCAAAAGTACCCTCAAGCGGTCCCAATAACCACTCTTCCCTACCATAATATGGTTTCACTTTGTCTACCGCTCTTTGTACCCTTTTACCGGTGAATGTGTTTTCCACCACATACACACTGCCATCCAATGACACCTCTTTCACTTTATAAGGGCCGTCCCATTTTACATTTAGTTTTCTACTTGTACCTGGGATCACTGTCTACCTTTTTACCCACACAAATGCACCCATTTCCAATCTTTGTTTTTTCCGCCTTCGGTTTGCCACATCTTTGTACCTTCTCGACATTTTCTGATGTGTATCACGGATCAGGTCATGGGCAAGAGCTAGTTCATCCCCCTCTCCCGCAACTGTTGGCAAACATGAGCCGTCAGCCGACTTAGGGGGATTCCTCGAGAAAAAGGCGAAGCACGGTTGTTGTCCTGTGGTGTGGAGTGCTTTTTTTTTTTTTTTATTATACCTCAACCTCGGGACTGTAAGCTGTCAGTAGCCCGTGACTTTTACGAGGCCCCGAGATTATTGGGTGTCGCACCAGATGAGACAGTGGAGCTTCGTGGTGATGTTGGTACCGTAGCTTCTCTTCTGCCCCACTAGATGACGACACCTTATTTATACACGTCACTAACAGGAGAGAGCAGTTACACCATCACTCACAGCATCTTGGAATATGGTCTGGCATCTTCTATGTTGTGAGTTGACGACGATGTAGGGGGTATTTTCTTGACGTGTCGGCGTAGCCAGGATAATTGACGAACAGCTGGACCCATCAGATAGCCTCGGAAGAATCCCAGACGTTTTCTCGTGGACTCGAACCAGGGTCCTTGCCATTCGCAGTCCTTCACTTTGTCCACTCTGCTACCGCCTCATTACCATCTGACAATGTTGAAGCATGTGGGGCCAGTGCATCGGGTGACCCTGACACAGAGTAGAGAGGATTGTTTTGAGAGTACGGTGCATCCTCTCGGTAACTTCGTTTCCTTGTGGATCGTAGGGGGTAGTATAGTATAGAGTGATGCTGTGTCGTTGGCAGAACAGCTGAAACTCCCTACTGGTGAATTCTCCTCTGTTGTCCGCCACGATGCTGCTTGGGGTCCCATAATCAGCCATGTGTGACGGTGATGTGAGAATGATAGATAATGTAGTTTATAATATGACAATTACAACTTACCTTGCCCGGTTAATTTATGATCTTCGTTGGTTGGCTGCAGCGAAGAAAGTACTCAGGGTTAACTCCCCGTTTAGGCCTCAATCACCACGCACATAATAAATTTTTATGTTAAGGGTTCTTCCCGATATATATGTATTTATATAGATAACAAATCTACTGGTGCATTTAAACAACCAATTGCAAATTTTCTATATTTATTCAACTCCAGTATGCCAACATGAATAAATTAATTTCACACACACACACACACACAACTCACGCTACGCTAACTAGCTCGCTCTCGCTACCTCTCGGCTCTCGCTCACGTGACGATAGTCTAGGTTACGTTAACACCGTAAGTTTCTATCAATTGTTACGCAAGTTGGAATATTTTTTCTAATGTCCCACACTTAGAGTCTCACAACACACTCGTAATTTTCTTCAAAGATCCAACTCCCTTACCTTAATTCAGTCACTGAACCAGCGTCAATGCAACTAGTCAGTATACAACTGTAAAGCCTTGTGAATCGCGTAATATACAACGAATTCCGCGTTTACGTTGATCACTCCCCACTGCACACGTGGAGGATTGATCTAGGTAAGGGAAGCTGACGATACGAGTGTGTTCCCTTCGAGTGTGTCCTGTTCCAACTGACCCCAATTCTTCCTCCATAACTGGAGGCTGAAATTTCAAAATTTCTACTGACTCCTCCTCCTATCTGTGTTCGTTTTTCCTAACTGGCTATGATTTACATTGTACCCACTTATTCCTGAGTTATACATGCAATTGCAATTTACCTATGGCGTGCTAATAATTCCCGATAATTCCCCTCCACTTCACGATCATTTACAATACCATAAGTTACCCAGGTAGCATAATTATTAATACAAATTGTAATTAATGTACGAACACCTATATGACTGAATGTGGCAAATTCAGTTGAAACCCCGGCCTTCCTGACCCTTTTCTAATTTTGGCTACTAATCCGGTACCTGCGGATTAAGACTACCTGCACCCACAACTTAACCCACTCCTGTCTCCTTTGTCTCATGAATGGAATATTCCAGAACCTTCTCTAGAACATTCTATATTGACACCAGTATGGAATTTTCCAACTCTCTGTAATTCAAATTACGTCACGAGTATTATGTCTGACTCGTGACATTCGCCCACACAAAGAGACATTGCTCTATGCAATGTTTAATAGATTCGTGAAGTGGTAACGACGCCTTTGCATGTATAACTATTACAATAACAATTCATCCACACTTCACTTATTCTTGTATGTGTCAATTACTATCAACAGTTACGTGTTCATTTTTGCCAATGAGTGGAAAACTCCCAACAGTTACTTTAGCTTTTCAATCTTAGGAAGAAACTCCGAGACAAGAATGAATGTACCTGGTAATTTCTGCTCAGTACAATTTGTACACATTTAAGCAATATATAAGTGTGGTGTAAGTAATGCATTGTGTATTTGTTACATAGTATGTAAGAAAAATGCAATAATATCTCTGGAAGGCAATATTAATATTAGTGAATTATCCGAGCCTTGGATCAGAGTAAACCGCTAGAATCTGTGTCTTGGATAAGGTTACACAAAATAATGCAATGATAATTCTGGAAGGCAATATATTGTTAGTAAATTATCCGAGCCTTGGATCAGAGTAAACCGCTAGAATCCGTGTCTTGGATAAGTTGCACAAAATACAATACATATAACATCGGATTTTTCCCCAATTCTAGGAAACCCCTTGATCTGAGTCGCATAAGACTCGTGCTCATTGCGCTCGGAGAGGTAACAATTACGAGCAATTCGACCCGGAGGATACTTCTGCCGGTCGATCTTCGCATGAATATTTACTCGGTTAACACTAATTAACGAGTAATTTGACCCGGAGGATACTTCTGCCGGTCGATCTTCGCATGATACCAACTGCTTCCATGTCATTAATTTCCTTACGTACTGTATCAATCAGCCGTACAGGAATAGGATATGGTTTCACCCTCACTGGTGTGTCGCTTGTAAGCTGAATCTCATGACAGGCTACGTTAGCAACAGCCGGCCTGTCAGAGAACACACGTGAATATTTTGCCAGTACCGCATTGACTCTTGCAAGCTGGTCTGGTCTTAATTTCTCCGAAACGGAGACCTCAGCCACTGTCTCACCTTGACGAGCTTCAGCCGTCTGGGAGTATATCCCTCGTCACCCTCGGGAATTACCACAGCAGCGCTAACCATGTCTACTGCTGGGGAAAAATGACCACGGACTAGACTTAACACTTCACTCTGTTCTGAGGTGATGTTACAACAGCCTGCCCCAAATGTGGTAACAATGGAAGTACACCCCTGTTGGGTGGTGTAATATTCCTTAAGCATATTAATATGGAACCGCTTGGCTTCACCTTTGATTTTAACTATGTAGTTAAGGTCATTCACCTTCTTGACTACTTCAAAGGGACCCTTCCACTGAGCCAAC
Organism: Petrolisthes cinctipes; assembly: GCA_033782935.1. Classification (NCBI taxonomy): domain Eukaryota; kingdom Metazoa; phylum Arthropoda; class Malacostraca; order Decapoda; family Porcellanidae; genus Petrolisthes; species Petrolisthes cinctipes. The sequence continues at coordinate 923,829 of JAWQEG010000831.1, read as the reverse complement.
AACTTATTATGAGCTGTTGGTAACAGAACGAGACACTTCCCCCCTACCTGTAGCGTTCGGAGCTTAGTTTTCCTATCATAGTAGGACTTCTGAATCTCCTTTGCTTTAGATAACTCCTGCTTTGCAATCTCGCAGGTTTGCTGTAATCGTTCTGCCAAATCAATTACATAAGAATAAGTGGTTTTCACCACGGGATCCGATTCCTCATCGTCCCAAAGTTCACGTAGAACCTGAAGTGGTCCTCGAGCAGGTTTACCATACACTAACTCGAATGGACTAAATTGCAACGATGCCTGAGGTGCTTCGCGATACGCGAACAGTAGTGGCGAGATATACCTGGACCACTCCCTAGGTTGTTCTACTGCCATCCTCCTCAACATTTTCTTGAGAGTACCATTAAACCTCTCACACAACCCATTACACATTGGATGATAAGGTGTTGTCCTCAACCCTTTAACTGAGAGTAATCTCCACAATTCCTCCATCATAGCGGAGGTAAATTGACTGCCTCGGTCGGACAATACCTGCTTTGGTATGCCGACACGACAGAATATATCCAACAAGGCTTCAGCCACTGTAGTGGCTTCTATATCACGCAGAGGCACTGCTTCAGGCCATCTGGTCGCGAAATCCACACAGGTAAGAATGTACTTGGCACCGTCCGTAGCCCTCGGAATAATCGGTCCAACAATATCAACCGCTACTCTCTCAAATGATTCTGAGATTAACGGTAGTGGTTTTAGAGGTGCGGGCTTCACCCGACCCCTGTCACACGTTTTCTGACAAACGTCACATGACCTCAACAATCTCCCTATCTCTCTCCCCATACCTGGCCAATAGAAATGAGACTGAATCCTATCAATTGTTTTCCTCATCCCCATATGACCCCCTAATATAGCATGATGACCCAGGGTAAACACAGCCTGTCGGTATTTCTCTGGTACGAGAAACTGAACCCTCTCTTCCCCATCGGGGTTTACTGTACAGCTCCGGACAGATCAAGGGACCCCACCTCTTCCACCAGCTACTTGGTGTGAGCCTCAGTGGATCTGGTATCACTGACAGGTGGAGGGGGGGAGGTGAGAAATGTGGGCGGAGTTATATAGGGGGTAATGTGGAGGCGTTACCAATGTTGAGCCATCCAGAAATTTGAATCCCGAACCACTTGTGATCATGGATGTGAACCACTCACTGGAAGGTGGTAGGAGGGGTTGGGTTGAGGAGAGGGTGTAAAGCTTCACAAGTGATCGAGTAGTAGTATTATAGATGGAGAGAATTATTGGATCAAGTAGCTAAAGATTATAAACGAACAAAGCCGACTGTCGCCTTTATTATGTTTTCTTCTGTAATCTAAATCCAACTCTGATGCTACATTCTATAGGATATTATTTATTATTTGAAATTAATCCAGATTTTACGTAATACAATTCACACAACACCATTATTTTATGACTAATATATCAAGCCATGCACCACCTACACAGTGTTGAAATAAATTTCAAGTAAATCCTTTATCGTTACCCTGTATTATTCACGACATTTTCTAAGAAACTTTTAGTGTGTAACTGGTTACCAAAGGATAATAGTTATATAGTGTAAGTTAATCTTTACCCAATAACCACTCCATCTGTTCTCCCCCACCCCATCCTCCCTTATTCCATTCGCTGTTTCCTCTCCCTCCTTCCCAGCAATCCTTTACTCTCCATCTTACCACCATCACCAACATTCTGTGTGTTGCTGCATAATCTGTTAATGCGCAAACAAGACCAGAATAGAAATAAAAGTGATATTTGGTATGCAAATACAATCCGTTATATATGACGAATATATTTATTACCCTTATTTATTTATCTGAGGTCAACATTCAGACGCCGGTGTTAGTGAACCAATCACAAGATTTAGAGGATATTGTGTCAGCACTAATGTTATTACTAATTAAAACAGGGAAAAATTGAAATAAGACACATATTGGTTATTGTTTACATGACTTGTCAGTTTAGGTGAAAACTCCACAATTCCTCGTTACGAAGCCTTCCACACCCATAACCCAACTGTGACTGTAGGCACCACACTGTAAATGATGAACACGTTATATGTATAGTTGTTGTTATTAATTGGTGTCATACAATTATAATACCTGTTAACTTAATATAACCTCAAGTTTTTACTTCGACCTCACGTTTGCATTAAGCATGTGTAATGTTTTTTTTTTATTATTATTATAATCACATGGATATGTATTGCTTTAGACCCTTAGCCACGATGAGATACAGTGTATACACTATTTATATACGGTACACTTCTATGAACACATTAAGGCTTGAAATACTGTAGATTACATATTTCATGTTCTTACTCATCAATTTGTTACTAGTATCGTGTCCAGCCACCCTCCTTCTCAATGACAGCCTGCAGTCGCTCGGGCATTGAGGCACCATGCCTTCTCACTATATCGGGTTTTCCACGAAAAATCTCCCACTGTGCTCTGGTGTGCCGTAACAACTCTGCTGTGGTTCTCTCTCGTTCCGGCTCCCACGTGTTAACAATAGAACCCCATAGATTTTCTATGGGGTTCATATCACAGTTCTAACTAGACCAATCTATCACCTGCAAATTATCTTGAGCAGCAAACCATTCTTGAACTATCCTGGCCATATGGATAGGGCATCGGTCGTGTTTAGGACAGATAAGGGTGAGTAGTTGAAAATAAATTAAAAACAATTAGTATATCTGCTTCATTATATTGCATTTGATCTATTAAATAAAGACACTGTCTATTGTTCACCCCTGTAGAGAGATACTGATTATTATCATTTGGATATTAAGCAACAAATAACGGAGCCGAGACAATCCCTTTTCTGTCTTCAGCTCTCCCTGTATTCTTTTCGCCCCTCATGCTGGCAGTCCCCCTCTTTATCTCCTTTTCTCGCTGTAAAATAAATAAACTTATGCCTATATCTTTCAAGTAACTGGCAACCTCACACAACCTCCTCTCACTTGTCTTCTCTCTCTCACACTCCCCCTTCCTTCCTTGCCTTCTGTAGTATTCATTATCTTTTCTTTATCATATTTTTAACCTTCTCATTCGTTCTTTCAAAGTTTTAATCACATAGGCCTTTCTCCCTTATCACCTATAGTGCTTCAAATTTATGCAAGCGAAATGCTGCGGCTGGGATAATATGGTTAATACCGTTTTGGTTCTTTGTATTCTGTGGATTTACAAAACAACTAGAAATTCATAGCGAAGGATATGATAATAGTTATGTAGAACAAGTGTTGGCAGATACACATTCTTGACGGGATAATCCCAGCCACAGCATTTCGCCTTCTTAAAACAGAAGGACTATAGGTTTCATGCATTGCCATTTGCCAGTCTGTTGCTAGTCAGAATATTAACTTGTTAAACCATTTTGCAGGAAAGAGAAATATATATATATTTTTGTTTTAAGTTACTTATGGGCATTATTTAGATATATTAACTTACTTTTACTTACGTCCAGCATTACTGTGCAGAACATGTGACACAATAAGGACCACAAGGACAGTAATGGTGGTCAACGTGATTCTCATTAATCTCTCTATATGCTACTGAAAACAATGTTTTATGCTCAACTACAGAATTATGTTCTCAGCATGATAATGATAGCCAAAGATAATGAAAACAATATAAACAAATTAACATTTATTGCACAACAAATATGCTTATGCCTCGGTGCTACTGTTTCAAGGGAGTAACCAGCCCACACTGAATCACATGGAACCTGAAAAGTTTGAATACAAGATCAATTATATATATATAAATACAATACCATATTATATCTGTTTGTCTATCTACGTCTTTGTGTATATGGCACTTTTATTAATATTCATGATCAGCACTGTGAAATATAAATTTAAATTTATTTGGCAAAGCAGAGGACACTGACTGGTATGGCAACCTACCACGTGGAAGACCACCACGTTGCACTACTCCTGCTCAGAGACGAGATATTTTACAAACCGCAGAAGCCGATCCACAGACGAATGCGGTAGCCATAAGGAAGGGAGTCTTTGCACCTTGCTGTCAGCGAGAGGACCATCAGGAGAGTGTTGCACGAAGCGGGGGTGCATCACCGGACTCCAGCAAACAAGGAATTTTTGACTGACCAACATCGCGAGGGAAGGCTACGGTTTGCCCAACAATATGTTGACAAGCCAGAGGAGTTTTGGAAGAGAGTGATCTGGACGGATGAGAAAACCTTCTCATCTTCGTGTCACGGAAGGCGCCACTGCTGGAGGAGAAATGATACTCGGTGAGTATAATTTTTGAGGTTGTCGTTTCTATAAACTATTCAGTCGTAAGCAACCATAAGAATATACTCGAATAAAAAATTACTGCCGGGTGACAACCAGTATCGTTACAACGTCAGCAACATTAATAAAACAGATACTGCTGTAAGTCCATTCAGAGTAAATTACTTTTGGCATATAGGGTTGCGCAGTATTAAATTTCTTGACAGTGTGTGTGTGAGTTATATGCACCGCTAACTTACAGCAGTATCTGTTTTATTAATGTTGCTGACGTTGTAACGATACTGGTTGTCACCCGGCAGTAATTTTTTATTCGAGTATATTCTTATGGTTGCTTACGACTGAATAGTTTATAGAAACGACAACCTCAAAAATTATACTCACCGAGTATCATTTCTCCTCCAGCAGTGGCGCCTTCCGTGACACGAAGATGAGAAGGTTTTCTCATCCGTCCAGATCACTCTCTTCCAAAACTCCTCTGGCTTGTCAACATATTGTTGGGCAAACCGTAGCCTTCCCTCGCGATGTTGGTCAGTCAAAAATTCCTTGTTTGCTGGAGTCCGGTGATGCACCCCCGCTTCGTGCAACACTCTCCTGATGGTCCTCTCGCTGACAGCAAGGTGCAAAGACTCCCTTCCTTATGGCTACCGCATTCGTCTGTGGATCGGCTTCTGCGGTTTGTAAAATATCTCGTCTCTGAGCAGGAGTAGTGCAACGTGGTGGTCTTCCACGTGGTAGGTTGCCATACCAGTCAGTGTCCTCTGCTTTGCCAAATAAATTTAAATTTATATTTCACAGTGCTGATCATGAATATTAATAAAAGTGCCATATACACAAAGACGTAGATAGACAAACAGATATAATATGGTATTGTATTTATATATATATAATTGATCTTGTATTCAAACTTTTCAGGTTCCATGTGATTCAGTGTGGGCTGGTTACTCCCTTGAAACAGTAGCACCGAGGCATAAGCATATTTGTTGTGCAATAAATGTTAATTTGTTTATATTGTTTTCATTATCTTTGGCTATCATTATCATGCTGAGAACATAATTCTGTAGTTGAGCATAAAACATTGTTTTCAGTAGCATATAGAGAGATTAATGAGAATCACGTTGACCACCATTACTGTCCTTGTGGTCCTTATTGTGTCACATGTTCTGCACAGTAATGCTGGACGTAAGTAAAAGTAAGTTAATATATCTAAATAATGCCCATAAGTAACTTAAAACAAAAATATATATATATTTCTCTTTCCTGCAAAATGGTTTAACAAGTTAATATTCTGACTAGCAACAGACTGGCAAATGGCAATGCATGAAACCTATAGTCCTTCTGTTTTAAGAAGGCGAAATGCTGTGGCTGGGATTATCCCGTCAAGAATGTGTATCTGCCAACACTTGTTCTACATAACTATTATCATATCCTTCGCTATGAATTTCTAGTTGTTTTGTAAATCCACAGAATACAAAGAACCAAAACGGTATTAACCATATTATCCCAGCCGCAGCATTTCGCTTGCATAAATTTGAAGCACTATAGGTGATAAGGGAGAAAGGCCTATGTGATTAAAACTTTGAAAGAACGAATGAGAAGGTTAAAAATATGATAAAGAAAAGATATAGAATACTACAGAAGGCAAGGAAGGAAGGGGGAGTGTGAGAGAGAGAAGACAAGTGAGAGGAGGTTGTGTGAGGTTGCCAGTTACTTGAAAGATATAGGCATAAGTTTATTTATTTTACAGCGAGAAAAGGAGATAAAGAGGGGGACTGCCAGCATGAGGGGCGAAAAGAATACAGGGAGAGCTGAAGACAGAAAAGGGATTGTCTCGGCTCCGTTATTTGTTGCTTAATATCCAAATGATAATAATCAGTATCTCTCTACAGGGGTGAACAATAGACAGTGTCTTTATTTAATAGATCAAATGCAATATAATGAAGCAGATATACTAATTGTTTTTAATTTATTTTCAACTACTCACCCTCATCTGTCCTAAACACGACCGATGCCCTATCCATATGGCCAGGATAGTTCAAGAATGGTTTGCTGCTCAAGATAATTTGCAGGTGATAGATTGGTCTAGTTAGAACTGTGATATGAACCCCATAGAAAATCTATGGGGTTCTATTGTTAACACGTGGGAGCCGGAACGAGAGAGAACCACAGCAGAGTTGTTACGGCACACCAGAGCACAGTGGGAGATTTTTCGGGGAAAACCCGATATAGTGAGAAGGCATGGTGCCTCAATGCCCGAGCGACTGCAGGCTGTCATTGAGAAGGAGGGTGGCTGGACACGATACTAGTAACAAATTGATGAGTAAGAACATGAAATATGTAATCTACAGTATTTAAAGCCTTAATGTGTTCATAGAAGTGTACCGTATATAAATAGTGTATACACTGTATCTCATCGTGGCTAAGGGTCTAAAGCAATACATATCCATGTGATTATAATAATAATAAAAAAAAAAACATTACACATGCTTAATGCAAACGTGAGGTCGAAGTAAAAACTTGAGGTTATATTAAGTTAACAGGTATTATAATTGTATGACACCAATTAATAACAACAACTATACATATAACGTGTTCATCATTTACAGTGTGGTGCCTACAGTCACAGTTGGGTTATGGGTGTGGAAGGCTTCGTAACGAGGAATTGTGGAGTTTTCACCTAAACTGACAAGTCATGTAAACAATAACCAATAAATGTCTTATTTCAATTTTTCCCTGTTTTAATTAGTAATAACATTAGTGCTGACACAATATCCTCTAAATCTTGTGATTGGTTCACTAACACCGGCGTCTGAATGTTGACCTCAGATAAATAAATAAGGGTAATAAATATATTCGTCATATATAACGGATTGTATTTGCATACCAAATATCACTTTTATTTCTATTCTGGTCTTGTTTGCGCATTAACAAATTATGCAGCAACACACAGAATGTTGGTGATGGTGGTAAAATGGAGAGTAAAGGATTGCTGGGAAGGAGGGAGAGGAAACAGCGAATGGAATAAGGGAGGATGGGGTGGGGGAGAACAGATGGAGTGGTTATTGGGTAAAGATTAACTTACACTATATGACTATTATCCTTTGGTAACCAGTTACACACTAAAAGTTTCTTAGAAAATGTCGTGAATAATACAGGGTAACGATAAAGGATTTACTTGAAATTTATTTCAACACTGTGTAGGTGGTGCATGGCTTGATATATTAGTCATAAAATAATGGTGTCGTGTGAATTGTATTACGTAAAATCTGGATTCATTTCAAATAATAAATAATATCCTATAGAATGTAGCATCAGAGTTGGATTTAGATTACAGAAGAAAACATAATAAAGGCGACAGTCGGCTTTGTTCGTTTATAATCTTTAGCTACTTGATCCAATAATTCTCTCCATCTATAATACTACTACTCGATCACTTGTGAAGCTTTACACCCTCTCTTCAACCCAACCCCTTCTACCACCTTCCAGTGAGTGGTTCACATCCATGATCACAAGTGGTTCGGGATTCAAATTTCTGGATGGCTCAACATTGGTAACGCCTCCACATTACCCCCTATATAACTCCGCCCACATTTCTCCCCTCCCCCCCTCCACCTGTCAGTGATACCAGATCCACTGAGGCTCACACCAAGTAGCTGGTGGAAGAGGTGGGGTCCCTTGATCTGTCCGGAGCTGTACGTCGGTAAAACCTGTTTCTCCTCCTGACATAACTGGTTACAATACCATGTCGATCTCTACTGTCACCCTCAAGTGCCTGCTTGCGAACAAGTGCCAATGAAGGGTCACTTGCTTGCTCAGCAATTACATCCTCGCAATTGACGAGGTCGGCGGCAGTTGTCACTTGAAGTGGAACAACTGTTTTCTTTGCCTGCGCCATACCCCTGGTTACAGCAGCTGCACCAGTCTGTGTGGAAATTTCCACTGAACATGCATTCTTAACCCCTGGTATATTTCCTATTACCAAATCTGACACAGGATTTTGCATGACTGCTGCAATTACCTGGCCTGTATAGAATGGACTCTCCACTGCAACTTTAGCAAGAGGATAAAGCCTCCTGGTACCATCAATCATAGTGATAGTTACCTGCTCCCCTGTAAAATCATTAGAAGCAACTAAACCATCAGCGACACAACACCCCGATGACCCATTATCTCGAAAGACTTCAACAGATATCCCGTTAACAATTCCCGGACAAATATGGAAACCAGACTTACCTTTCGAGACTCCTGTCGCGTTTAGTCACAATTGATGAGGTTCGTGAACCGACTGAGGCACTCGTGGTTCTACACTAGGTTGAACCGCCACAGGTGAATACTGTGGTTCACCCTGTGTTGCAGCTGCCGATCGCTGATAATAACCTTTATTTCCACTATGGTTATTACTATTTTTCCAGTTACTTTTTCCTTGGTAACGGTACTGATTGGACTGCTGCGAATAGTGATTATTACCTTGTTTCTGGGTGTGATTAAAATGAGGGTTAGGTTGCAGACGAACAATTTGACTCTGCTGCTGTGACTGATTTTTACTCGACTGGTTATATGAAACAGCAGAGTTCTGAGAAGGCTTATTCGACTGATTAATTTTCTTATTATACTGAATCCGCGTATGGTAACCATACGCGGTAAACTGGGCGTCGGACATATCCACCATCGTTTGCAACGTTTTCACCTTGTTGGTTTTCAGCTGAGCCGACAATTCTGGAGGGCAAGACTTCTCCAGCTGTGTGCGCAGCAACAAGTCTTTTACCCCCTCCAAAGTCTTAGGTGTTTCGGCCTTATCTAACCACTGATCCAGGTAACTGGTCAGACGTGCACTAAACTGTGCAACAGTCTCCTTATCCTGTAAGAGTGCACGCCAGAACTGATTCCTAGCGTCATCGACCGTCAACCCGTACGCCTGTAACAAAGCCTTTTTCATGTTCTCATAGTCTCTGGCGGTACTGTCGAGTCGGTGGAGAATGCTGAGGGCTTTTCCATTGAATAAATTAATGAACTCGAGCTTCTTTATATCATTATCTAATCTATACGTGTCTGCAACCATTTCGAATCGCTCAATAAACGGCTCGATATCGTCTCCCTCTACGTATTTTGACAGTTGTAACCTTGGGGTCACGGTGGTTGATCTTACAACCTCACTTCCACTCGAACTTTGACTTTCACTCGCACGTACTTGCAGTTCCAATACTTCCTTTTCATGTTCCCATTTCAATTTTTCTTGCTCTCTCTGTTCCCTTTCATTTTCTCTTATGGCCGCCCTTTCAAGTCTTTCTTCCTCTTGGCGGCCCTTCACGTACACTTGAAGTTCGGCCTTATCTTCAATTCCCAATAGTTGAGCCTCTCCCAATAATTCTTGTACGGTAGACATTTTTAATTTATTTTCTATCGTTTCGGTTGCCTTAATTTCTGGACAGTTATGACTATCTACTCGTGAAAGTGTGCGCGTGTGTGACTGGAGTTAATACAACGAATCAGGCCCCACGTTTGGGCGCCAAATATGTGACGGTGATGTGAGAATGATAGATAATGTAGTTTATAATATGACAATTACAACTTACCTTGCCCGGTTAATTTATGATCTTCGTTGGTTGGCTGCAGCGAAGAAAGTACTCAGGGTTAACTCCCCGTTTAGGCCTCAATCACCACGCACATAATAAATTTTTATGTTAAGGGTTCTTCCCGATATATATGTATTTATATAGATAACAAATCTACTGGTGCATTTAAACAACCAATTGCAAATTTTCTATATTTATTCAACTCCAGTATGCCAACATGAATAAATTAATTTCACACACACACACACACACACACAACTCACGCTACGCTAACTAGCTCGCTCTCGCTACCTCTCGGCTCTCGCTCACGTGACGATAGTCTAGGTTACGTTAACACCGTAAGTTTCTATCAATTGTTACGCAAGTTGGAATATTTTTCTAATGTCCCACACTTAGAGTCTCACAACACACTCGTAATTTTCTTCAAAGATCCAACTCCCTTACCTTAATTCAGTCACTGAACCAGCGTCAATGCAACTAGTCAGTATACAACTGTAAAGCCTTGTGAATCGCGTAATATACAACGAATTCGGCGTTTACGTTGATCACTCCCCACTGCACACGTGGAGGATTGATCTAGGTAAGGGAAGCTGACGATACGAGTGTGTTCCCTTCGAGTGTGTCCTGTTCCAACTGACCCCAATTCTTCCTCCTTAACTGGAGGCTGAAATTTCAAAATTTCTACTGACTCCTCCTCCTATCTGTGTTCGTTTTTCCTAACTGGCTACGATTTACATTGTACCCACTTATTCCTGAGTTATACATGCAATTGCAATTTACCTATGGCGTGCTAATAATTCCCGATAATTCCCCTCCACTTCACGATCATTTACAATACCATAAGTTACCCAGGTAGCATAATTATTAATACAAATTGTAATTAATGTACGAACACCTATATGACTGAATGTGGCAAATTCAGTTGAAACCCCGGCCTTCCTGACCCTTTTCTAATTTTGGCTACTAATCCGGTACCTGCGGATTAAGACTACCTGCACCCACAACTTAACCCACTCCTGTCTCCTTTGTCTCATGAATGGAATATTCCAGAACCTTCTCTAGAACATTCTATATTGACACCAGTATGGAATTTTCCAACTCTCTGTAATTCAAATTACGTCACGAGTATTATGTCTGACTCGTGACACCATGTACTGCCACATGTGGTCAATAACCCATGTAGTGTGTTTTGTCTTTAGAGCAAAAAACCTAACAAGCCTACTATAGTGGTCTATCACTGTGAGATCATATCGGTTACCCTGGTCTCCATGAACCATGTCAATAATATCTATCTCAGTTCTCTCCAATGGTTTATTAACTGCAGGTAGTTCTTTCCAGTGTTGTTGTTGTCCAGTTTCACCTTTAAACCTCTGACATGTAACACATTCCTTAACATATTTACACACATCAACTTTAAGGTTAGTCCAATAGTATGATTTCTCAGTCTTTGCAATAGTTTTTTTTTCTGACCTAAGTGACCTATCGATTCATGAGCATGTTTCAAAGCTTGCGGAACTAATGTATGAGGAATAATTAGACTGTACTGGAGACTACCATCAGATTTCTTCCTAACAAAATACAATAAGTAATTTATTAAAGCAAATTGATCTAAAGTAGCTCTAGGTATACGTATAGCAGGTATTCTTCCTCTTTCAATATAAGTCGTTAACTCTCTCCAAGTGATTTCTTCTCTCCTCTGACACTCTTTCATCCGCTGTTGGTCTAACCCGAGCCAGGTGGCTACAGGTGGGCTCACTATTATCCGAACGGGACGAGATAAATGATCCGCCACATAATTATACTTTCCTTTGAGGTATTGAATTCCATAATTGTACTCCCTCACTTCAAGAACCTATCGATTCATTCTCGAAGACTTGGTTTTTCGCTTGAATATGCTAGTGAGTGGTTGATGGTCAATATTATCGTGAACCTTGTACCCTAAAGGTAATGATGAAAATTTCTGCACGCCAGAACTACTGCAAGTGCTTCTTTATCGGTTACAGAGTAACGAGTTTCACACGGATTGAGTTTCTTCGAGAAATAACCTATTGGTTTATTAGAGTTATCTGATTAAATTTGACTTAGTACCCCTCCGACATGAATGTAACTCGCATCCGTCGTAAGGATAAATGGTTTATCTGTTTGAGCTCTCCCTAAAACAGGAGTATTCATGAGGCAGGATTTTAGGTGTTCAAATGACTTTTGATATTCGTCTGTCCAAACAAAAGTGATTCTCGAGCGAGTTAAATTTGTTAGCGGTGTCGCTATTTTCGCAAAGGAAGGAATAAATTTTCTATAAAATCCACACATCCCTAGAAAACGTCTGACTTCCTTTACCTTATTAGTGGGAGTTTTCATTTTAGCTACTGCTTCTACATTCTTTGAATCTGGTTTACTACCCTCAGCAGATATCCGGTGCCCAAGAAATGTGACCTCTTTCAGACCCAATTTACATTAGCTAAGATTTAGTTTTATGTCATTACTTATTAACAGAGCAAACAGTTGTTTCAGGCGTTCAATCAATTCTGAAAAACTTGGAGTCCAAATCATCAAATCATCTAAATAATTTCTAACCCAGCCTTTCTTTAATAGGGGTGTCAGTAAAGACGCCATTCGTCTAGAAAAAATAGCAGGGGAACAATTTAATCCGAATGGGAGTCTTCGAAACCTATATAGCGGGATATCATCACTGAATGTGGTAAGGTCATGACTCTCCTTATCCAGTAGAATTTGAAAATAGGCTTAAATCCACCTATCATAATATGTATCATAAACTAAACTTAAACATGCTCAATAACGCCCAGATGGTTAAAATGGAAGAGATGTCCGCTATCCCCCTCAAGCTTCTTGCAAATTCATGTATAGGCCCAGTATGAAGTAGTAATTATGGCATGAATCAATATACTGTAGGCTTAGAAAGGTATGATACCCTAGTTGACTTTTGCAATGTTATCTATTAGAAGTTAGAACATGAACTCATAGAATCCAGTGTGGGTTGGTGAATCGTATCACCAAAAATAACCAAACAAAACTAAACCTTGACCTAACATGGGTATATAAGTAATAATATTATTTAAGGTGTTAAGGTATTATTATTCTCTGTTATTATAAGTTTAAATGATTTTTGAAAGGCTGCCAGTATATTTTGACGTTGGTTTACCCCCAAAAGGCTCCACACAAACAGAACAATATGCTTGTATCAATGTCAAATGTAGATGAATGTAAAAGAAGTTGTCCATGAACAGGAATAATTGTGAAATTAAACAATAACTACTGTGGCTTGTTTGCTCCAAGTACACACGTGTGTTTTGTTTACAACTGAGCTATGCGGCGGTGCCGTGCTTCCATAACCAATGAACTATATTTTTATCCTCACGTAAATTGACTTGCATTTAACAAATACAGTCTAATAATTAAAATATTTGAATAAATTTACACCTTTATTTGTGCACAAATACTTCAATTTCATATTTTCATGATATGATGAAAAGTACAAGTGTCGACAACACAGCCGCCGTCCTTCTGTTGTAGCGGCCACATGTGTGGCCACTCTATGTACCACACACATATGACCACTCTTGTATCACTAGGTATACCACTCCTAGATCCCTGCCAGGGGCCGGATCCAAGAAACTTAACAACGTCGGTAACTCGAGTTAGCGACATCGGCCACTACCGACGCCATCCAAGAAGCAATATGATGACGTCACGGGCGCGTTAGCGACGTCGTTAATAACAACACCTCGGGAGGTGTAGTAAAAGCAGGTAGAAGTTAACGACGTGCACCATATGGGCTCGGATATCATCATATTTAGTGAATATTTCTCATTGATTACAGTGGAAATTGATATCAATATACATTTAAAGATGGCAAGAAGTAAACAAAGTACCATTAAACCCGCGAAAAGCTTGCTACACAACATTTCAATTTTTAAGTAGCCTACTGCTCGTACTGTACATCGGTGACCGGTCTCACACTGCCCGTCAGCTGACTGAGGCTACTGAGGCTACATCACCATGGAGTACGTGTTGGCTGACATGGAAGCAAGGGCTCTGAGGAGAGAGAGGCGCTTTCGAGACCGTCTGGAACCTCTAGCTCTCAATGAAAAGTTGAAAACGAGCTGATAAGGCAGTAGCCGCAGTACCGCTTTCCTCGGCATGAGCTCACGCAGCTCAATGATGAATTCTCACCCCTGCTGAGGAGAACAAGAAGGCGAAGATATCACGTACCACCACATACCCAGCTGTTGATTGCCTTGAGAGTGTATGCCAGATGCTCCTTTCAGCATGTTAATTGGAGACACAAGCGGTGAGTAAAATAAAATGTATAGTTTTTTTTCTTTTTCTTTTAAGTTTTAAAAGTTAGGCTAGTGGTTACCCCTCCCTGATTTACTATAACCTATTGAGAGATATCTTCTCAATGTATTACCCTCAGATTTCCTTAACATAATTTATGTATATATCAAATCCACTAAAAAAATATTAATATATACTGTATATGAAACATATACCGTACATAAGTATAACCAGTAATAATTTTGTTTATTCTAAATCCTGTATTTCAATTTGTCCGTTATACTAAGATGGATTTAGACTTAATGCTCAAAGATGCATTGTTTGTGCCATACCTTTTCAAGGATAAAGAATATCAGCAATTAACATAAGCAAATACCATATAAGATAAGCATATCATATCATAATAAAGGTCTTGAAACACACGAGAAAAATTGTTTGAATACAAAATGGCTCTATTGTACTTTGTAACCTGTTTTCATTATTGCTTATCGTGTCATTACACTATTACAATTAAATATTGTACATACAGTAGTTTTCTAGGCAGCATAGGTTTGCAGTCAAGTAATTTTAACACAAATTGTATTATTACAGTTTAATAACCTAGCCAAACAATACTATAATATTTTTTCTCATGCAACAAGTATACTTATTGAATAAATTACGATTATTTCAGGGCCAACACAAGCAAGCATCAGCAGAATATTCACCAGAATAACAAACATCATGAGCACCAAGGCTGCTGAGGAAATTAATATGCCATCAACACCACAACAGTTGTGAACATCAGCTCAAGCCTTCAGCAGGGTCACCAACTTCCCATGAGTAATTGAAGCTATAGATGGTAAGCTTCATAGTTTTATTGATGAAATCCATAATGCCAGTTGTTTTCTTTGCTGTTAGAACCCAATCATATGGAGACATGCTTCATAATAAATGATCACAGTCTCCCCCCACCAATATTGTTGTGATTCTACGCTCTACAACATACAAGGTGTAAGAGAGGTAACAGTTTTTTACCCACAATATTAACTTCAACCTTTCCTTGTGTACCTTACTCTTGAGGAATTATAGTGGTTTGGCTAATATAATACTGTACCTGTATACAGTACTGTATATACTATGTCATTCCTTTGTTTAGAGTATGAGGCAGACAGATAAAATTGATCCTATTGTTACACAATATATTAATGTTTATGGTATGTATGCAGGTGTACACACATTACCATCAAGGCTCCAAGTATTGATGAGGCCATTTACTGTACGTCAATAGGAAAGAGTTTCACTCACTAAACGTTCAAGTTGTTTGTGATGGAAATGGCTTGATCATCAATTATTCTGCCAGATTTCGAGGTACTGTACTGTATTTTGTGTTCCTAAATTTAAGTAATGTGTGTAAATAAGAAATTTTATGTAAGATATTGTTTAGTATATGCTTATATTATTGCATACCTTGGTATATAAAAAATTTCCCAAAAACTGCATTGTCATATCTCTTTAAAAATCAAGTTTGATGTAAATAGTCTTCCCATTTACACTAGGGTTGCCAAGTGTAGTAAATCATTATATATATGTATATATGTGAAGGCTTCTTGGCATAACATTTGAAGTAGAACCACATGCTTTAATACATGTGTCACTTTGCAGGATCCACACATGATGCCTACATTTGGAGGAACTGCAACTTGAGGCAACACTTTAGTAGAGGCACTTTGGGGGACTACTTACTCCTAGGTTGGTATCATGAGATGTTTTAATAAGTGTACAGTTCTAAGGCTGTATGATATACATATTCCTCCCAGATGAGTTTATGTATGGTTATATATGTATGTACAGTATGTATAAATAGTTCATCTTTCTGGTAACAATGTCTTGCAGGTGACAGTGGGTACTCATTGGAGCCTTTTCTCATGACCCCAGTCACCAATCCCACAAATGAGGCAGAGGAACTCTACTACAGGGCCCATATAAGAACAAGGGTCATTGTGGAGCTGACCTTAAGAGTTGTGAAAAATCGCTTCAGGTTAGGAAGTGACTTTAATATCCCTTTGTTTTCAACAAATCACATATATAGTTATAATTTGCTCCCTCTCCAAACTTCAACTCTAATTTCATACGTTGAGTGCCATAAGAGTTTCCAATCAACGACTTTATAATGAAATGAAAATTTCACCTTTATTAATGTATTTCATATGATTGCTTTTTGTTCACATTGGCCATTAAATCCTCTGTTACATTTTCCTTTTATATCTCTCTAATGAATGGTATCCAACAGATGTATTCATCGGTCTGGTGGAGAATTACACTACACTCCTTTGAGATCTGCAAAGATTGTAAGTGCTTGTCTCCTGCTGGACAGCATGTGTGTCAGTAAGAGTATTCCTGATCCTAACAATTTAAGTAGGCTATGCACTGTGGCTTTCCATTTATTGTTGCATTAACTTACCGTACTGTGGTACTATATAAGTACAGTGAGACACCAGTAAATACTTCAAAGCCAAAGGTATTATAATACTGTACAATGCAATCTCTGCAATTGCACTGATTCAACCCTGAAGTTTGTCTTAATATATCAATGTTTTTCAGTGATTTATAAAATCCCTGAATACCTTCATTTTCCAACATCTACCAGACGAGGACATGCCGATTGAGGCCCATCAAGTTGGAGATGGTGATCGTGGTGGCACGGGTAGACAGACACGTGACAAGATCATACTGAGTTTTATGGTTGAAAGGGGGTTAAAAAAAAAAAAACTATGTCTTCGTTAATAGTGTATTTATTTACCAACTTATTATGTCTGTGTCTGTTAGTGTTTTGCTATATGTTTTTTAATGTGGCATGTGAGAGAATGTTTGGTAACATTGGTACAGTATTGGCATGCAGAATTACCGAACTATATATATACAGTATATCTATTTCCTAAGTTGGTGTTATCCGTTACATTTACATTACAATTACATGGTTTTTCCAATGGGATCTTAGAATGTTTATTGTGTTGCTGGAATGTGACTGTGTGCAGTTCAGTGTTCTTTACAGTATGCTCCTAACTTGGCTAGGAGCATACTATTACTGTCTTCCTTACCATGACACAACACTGTATGCTCCTAGCCAAATTAGGAGCATACTGTATGGAACACTGAACTGCACACAGTCACACATTCCAGCAACACAATAAACATTCTAAGATTGCTTTGGAAAAACCATCCTGATCCATAGTAATTTTCCTTATTTGTCAATAAACACCCTTACAGTAGAAGCCAGCGCTATAATGGCTTCAGCGGCTTGTCTCTATGCTGCTGCACTTCCTCTAATAGCAGCTGTGGCTTCCTGCTGACTCCATTATCACTTCTAGGATGTGCCTAATGTTCTCTTGTGCATGGAGGAAGTGTGGCAACAATACGTATTCTGCTGTATGTTCAGAATATACATTGTTATTAAACGATCTCCAAAGAATGAATCATGGTTTCACCACTATAAGCACTGACAGGGGGTGGGAACAGGATTAGAATATTGGGTATCAGTTAGATGGCAGAGCACAGAGTGCTACATAAATTTAACACAGTGTCTATTGTAAATACAGTACTGTATTATACATCATTGTTTTAAACAAAATACAAGTATGTTAATAATTAATGTAATGCGAAAACCAAGTACTGTACAATGAATGATTAATGTAATTACCATACAGAGTATGCATAAAATCATTTAAGCATTTCATAACCTTTTCATTATTTACATTTAATATGACTCCAAAAACCATTTTCGGATAGTAAATAAAAACTGTGGCTCCAAAAACCATTTTCAGATACTAAATAAAAACTGTAGTTTGAAATGAATAAGTAGAGTAGACTCAGTAGACTGATACAAAGACACTTGTTTTGACAGCTGCCAGCTGATCGCTGTTTGTAGACAAACGCGCATTGTCACACGCTTCGTGATTGGCTACAAGGTGTCCATGACGTCATTGATAGCCTTAGCCAATCAAAGGCGCGTTTCAGTTACCGCGCTTCTAACGACGGGAGAGCAGAGGCTTCTTGGTTCAGGGCGAAGTTAACGACACATGCGTGTAGTCAGTTGTTACCGACATCGGTATTAGCGACGCGTCGCTAAACGTTCTCTTTGGATTCCACCCCTGGTCTATTATTAGCCGGCCAGGTACGATAATCCCTGACCCAGACAGACTTCAGCAGCCCTCGGGACCACACCTACCTCCAGCCAAGCCGCCGTAAGCCCCCTGGGGACAGCAGCTGTTGCCTCCATTCCCTGGCTCGGACTCACTCCAGCTCGAGCAACGGAAGAATAAGGTTCCTGCCCACCGTCGTCATGCCTGCCGCCACACCACCTAGCTACCCTACATCTAACTGTGTTCCCATTCTGATCATATGGTTGTAGGGGAGGTGGCCGAGTGGTTAGTGTTCTGGACTCGTAACCTAGAGGTCGGGGGATCGATCCTCTCAGGTGAGGGCCTGAGAATATCTACTCTTCCGATTTGAGTTTCAGGCACTAACTACAAGGCCACCGAACGTCGTAAAACACCCTCGCCGGTACCATAACAGTTGCAGTATTTGGGAATAACCCTCAATTCCCTCCCTCTGTGGCTGGGTACCAGTTCGGAAGTCGTGACGTGTGTGTGTGTGAGAAGCAGTTGACCTGGGCCACGGTAACAGGCTTGATTAAGCCTATGTCCAGTGTCGGAACATGAAAAAATAAAAACACCTCCAGCCAACTCTCCTGCAGAGACTACGGCTCCTCTACGGCATGGCACGGCATGGCACGGCACGCCAACATACTACCATATTCTGTGTGACCTTTGTGTACTACCAATAAACTGTATTGTGTATCCTAGAGTCTGTTCACCCCGGGTAATGATGCAAGGTCATCCTTGACGTTATAATTGGTGACCCCGTTACAGCTCTATTACACCAAAACGCAGTAGTATACCTTCTACGTAAGTCTTGACATGCGTCCAAGCACTCTCTACAACTCCACCACTCCACTCTTCAAACCACGTGTTGCTCCTGGACCACTCTCCAATATACGCAACCCCACCACTCCACTCTCCAAACCACGCGTTGCTCCTGGACCACTCTCCAATCTACAAAACTCCACTACTCCACTCGCCTGGACCACTCTCCAGCTCCACATCACGATGGACCACCACCACTCCACGCCTCTATGCCACCGACGACGTCGCCAACGATACGCCACCACTCCACAAGTCTACACCATCCACGACGCCTATAACAAAGGTATTTCTACACAAACATTGTACACTATTCCCTCCTTGTGCTGTTTTTGTACGCTACATCCCCAGTGTTCTTCCCCCCCCACCTCGCATAACGTAATTGCCCCCATTTTTTTAACTTCCTTTTGTCCCCACGCCCTATTAACCCCTACTTTCTTACCTGCCTCCTCGTCCCCGCCTCACATACCCCTTCCCTTCCAATCTCCTCTACCCTGCCCTCCACCTACTTTCATCATCGCCACCCTTATTACTCACCACTAACCCCTGTCGCACACCTGGCGTGCTTGCCCTCCAGGTCCCCCACATTTGCCCCCAGTGCTTCAATCCCCCTGTGTTCCTCACAATATTGTTGGATCCACGCGTACGGACTCCAACCACACCACAACACCTGTCGTACCTTTTGTTTCTTTCTCTTTGTTTACACTGTCATCATGGCCACCCCTACCGACACACACTTCTGTCCAAACATGTCCCCACCACACACCTCTGCCTCTCCTCCACATACCACCGCTCAAAACACTACTCTCCCCATACATTAAGTTCCTCCCTTCAACCACGATGTACACGCCTAGTTCTTCCACCTGGAGGCAGTATGGCGGGGCCAAAACCTTACACAGGACCAACGCTACCAAGCCATCATTCATGCCCTTCCAAATGAGGTATTTTCTCCATTGTCACTACTCCTCTCCACCTTCAACCAACTCACTATATATGACGAGTTTAAGGTCGCCATTATCTCAACCCACGGCATGACTACACAACAATACCTCAGGGCGTTTGAGGAAGAGCAGCTGGATGGGCGTCGCCCCTTCAAAATGTTGCAACTCATGAAACAGTTAAATGAAAAAGCATCAATGCCACTCAACGACGACGTGTTGCATATTAGACACTCCAAGCTGTTGCCTATCATCATCTAGTTGTACCTGCAGGTGCTGCCCAACCTCACTCTTCATGAATATGGCAAGTGTGCTGACGAGCTGATGTCCACTTATGCAGACGGTGCCCATGGAGGGCCCACTCAACATACCACTGCCACCATCGCCCACACCTACCACTGGGCCACCACCTCTGACACATACCCAACTCCAACCACCGACACCACCGACACCACCACCACAACCTATCCCTCCACCTCAACAGCAACCGCAAGTACCACAGACACACCAATACGCCACACTAACACACCATCACCAACACATACTAACTTATCCACAACCCACCATACCTACCGCACACCAGCAACACCTCTCATCTACACCACATTTTAACATCACTCTACCATTAACACAACCCCACCTTACACCACAACAACTCGCCTCTTTCGTACAACACATACAAACATTCCACCAAAACATGGACACATTCGGCACACCATACCCACAGCACCACCAACAATGGACCACACCAGCCCGGCAACTAACAGACCAGACACCATCAGCACCCCTACACCAACACCAATGGACATCACCATCCCACCTAACTCCACCAAGGCCCATTATGCACCCACTATCACACCACAGCACTGGCAGAATCCCAAATTCTGCACTTACCATCAGAGGTTCGGCCATGCTACACGCAAATGCCACCCCTCATGTAACTGGGGTTTCGCCGCCAATTGCCGTCCTGCCAGACCTTCTCAGGGAAATGAATAAGGCGGTGGCAAGATGACACAGCTTGTGCATGACCCAGGAATCAGACACACCATCACAACGACCGGCCCCCCTGTTTTCACCATACCCCGGAGGATGCCCCCTGAAAGACTGGAAGCAGCCAAAAGGGAGTTTCAGGTTATGTTACAGCAGGGCGTGGAGAAGCTGTCTGACAGCTTATGGGCGTCACCCCTGCATATGGTTCCTAAGCAGCAAGAATGCGAATGGAGGGCATGCGGACTCTACATAGCCTTAAATACTACCTCCACTCTCGATAGATATCCAGCACCGCACGTCTTGGACTTCCAATCTAAGCTCCAGGGGTGTGCGGTATTGTCTAAAATTGACCTTGTTCG
The DNA here is from genome assembly GCA_033782935.1 of Petrolisthes cinctipes. Taxonomy (NCBI): domain Eukaryota; kingdom Metazoa; phylum Arthropoda; class Malacostraca; order Decapoda; family Porcellanidae; genus Petrolisthes; species Petrolisthes cinctipes. The sequence continues at coordinate 902,422 of JAWQEG010000831.1, read as the reverse complement.
TGCCTTCCACCAGATTTCAGTAGCAGAGGAAGACATTAAGAAGACTACAATCACTACCCCTTTTGGCCTGTTCGAGTTCCCTTCTATGAACTTCGGGTTATGCAATGCTGCCCAGACTTTCCAGCGCTTCATGGATAAGGTGCTGCGTGGACTAGATTATGTCGTCGTCTACGTCGACGATATCCTCGTCGCCTCACACACCCACGACCAGCACAGGCAATACCTGAGGGAACTGTGCGACCGCCTGCAGCAGTATGGCCTCAAGATTCACCCCTCCAAGTGCATTCTAGGGGTAGAGCCTGGACTCCCTCGGATACAAGGTGACCCCCAATGGCATCACCCGGCTACCCCAGAAGGTGGTGGCAGTGAGAGAATTCCTGTTACCCACCACGGCCCGGAAACTTCGAGAATTTTTAGGTGTCGTCAACTACTATCACAGATTTATCCCCCACGCCGCCTCTGCCCTCTCTACATTCCACGACCTACTCAAAGGCTTGAAGAAGAAATCACAGAAGAAGCTTACATGGACGACTTCAGCCACCAAGGCATTTCAAGATGCCAAGCAACGCCTAGCTGACACCACCCTCCTCTTCTACCCCACACCGCACGCCCCCACTTCAATCTACACCGACACGTCCAACGACGCTATCGGGGCTGTCCTACAGCAAAAAGTTGATGGTATACTGAAGCCTATCGCCTTCTACAGCAACTGCCTGAAACCACCACAACAGAAATATAGTGCCTTCGAAATGAATTAGTCACCATACATGACTCTGTCAAGCACTTCCGGAATTTCTTGGAAGGAAAGAGTTTTCACATCAGAACAGACCACAAGCCACTCACAACTGCGATGAAACAACCAGGGACAATCTGGTCCCCTAGGGTATCACGTCACCTTGCATTTATCTCAGAATTTACCAAGGACATCAGGCACGTCAAAGGTGAGGAGAACGCCATGGCTGACGCCCTTTCCAGGGCACCCCCTAATATTCCATGCATATCCTCTATTCAACAGATGCTGCTCCTAGATTTCTCAGCCATTGCAGCAGTGCAGGCATCAGACGAGCACCTCAACCAACTCCTTAACAGCGACACAGGCCTGCAGCTGGAGCACATACCGGCACCAGATGGCATCACGCAACTATGGTGTGACACTTCATGCGGTACACCTCGGCCATATATCCCCGCTCCCTTCAGGTACGAAGTATTTAACCACTTTCACTCCTTGAACCACACAGGTGTCGCAGGTACTCTCCGCCTCATCAGCCGCAGAGCCGAATGGACTGGTATGAGAAAACAGATTAAGGAGTTGGTATCAGCGTATGTGCCATGCCAGAGAGCGAAGGTGGGGCACCACACCCGCCCTCCACTACATGATTTCCCCATACTCACCAGCAGGTTCCACACAGTCCATATTGTTGTCGTTGGGCCACTCCCACCATCAAGGGGTTATTGTTACCTCCTCACCTGTGAGGATCCTACGACACGTTGGTGCACCCATGACAGACATCACAGCAAAAGGTACTGCCCGCCACTTCCTCAACACTTGGGTTGCCAACTTCGGTCCGCCAGCTGTCATCGTAACGGACCAGGGCACGCAATTCGAATCCAGGGCGTGGCAGGAAATGCTTACCTTACTTGGCACCAGAAGACAGAGGACTATGGCTTACCACCCCAGAAGTAACGAAATGGTTGAACGTCTGCACAGCAGGTTAAAGGATGCAACCAGACCAATGTGCCACAGTGAAGGAGAATCTACACCACTCACCAGTTGAACTCGTCTTTGGAGAAGATCTCCGCCTACCCGGACAGGTCACATCTCCAAACACGGACACCTCCAACCTCTCTTTCCTCCCGGCCTTGAAGGCAGCCATCTCCAGCTCTTGTCTGACACAGTCGAGGAAATCCAACCCAAGAACTTCCTACACACCACCGGGTCTACACGCAGTCACACACCTATTCCTGCATACCGATGCCCACAGAACACCACTGCAAGAACCATATATCAGCCCTCATCCCGTTATCTCCAGGACAGACGCTACAGTCACAATTCAGGTATCAGGAAAACCTTATGTCACGTCCTGGGAGCGGGTCAAGCCGGCGGTCACCACTACACCCCCACACTCACCTACACCCTCACACCATCCAACACACCAGATACCACCGGTACCTGCCAAACAACCCACCCCGTCCTCAATATTCCCTCACTACAGACCACCACAGCTTTGCGCAGTGGCAATATCGTAACCAATGAGGTTAAGGTGGATGCTGCTGCGGAAAGCTAAAACCGTTAGTATTGGGAAAAGATTCACCTCGGTGACCTACCCTTCCTCAGGAAGGGTAGGTAAGCCTTACTCTGCCTCCACGTGGCAACCTCGGGTAACACCCTTTTTTACCATTTTTTATAAAGCAGTAGGTGGAGCTAAAGGGGGAGGCGGTGTCGGGGATTGGAGTTTAGCTTCCCCCACATATAGGTTTTAGTAATTGTATATATCTTTTTAGTTTTTAACATTTTTTTTTAAACATCTTTTTAACATCAGTGTGACCCTTTTTTTCAATGCTGACGGCCCGTGTCACTTCGGGAATGGGCACTGCATTGGCCTTGCCAGCCATCAGCGGCCCCCCAGTGGGGGAGTGAACAGATATGGCTGCAGGCGGGGGGTATATAAGAGGAGGGTGGGTGAGGTGTTGGAGAATGCAAGGCTGAGTATGGGGGAGGGAGTGAGAGTGAATGATATGTATAAAATGTTTAAGACAATAGTATTGAAGACAGCAGCAGAGGTAGTGGGATATAAGTCACAGAAGAGGGGCAAGAAAGGGAGTGCTTGGTGGTCAGAAGTGAAAGATGCCGTAGAGGAGAAAAGGAAGGCATATAGGAGGACATTAAAGAGGAATGTGTCGGAAGAAGTGAAAGAGAGGTGGAAGAGAGAATATAATGTATGTAAGAGACAAGTGAAAAGGATGGTGAGTGAGAGTAGAAGGAGAGTGGATGAGGAGTTTGGCAGGAAACTGAGTGAAAAGTTTAAAGAGAACAATAAATTATTCTGGAAGGAGGTTAAAAGAGAAAGAGGAGAAGGAAAGTCTGGTAGCGTGAGAATGAAGAGAGAGGATGGAGTTACTGTGAGTAGAAGTGAGGGAGTGAAAGAAGTGTGAAAGAGACATTTTGAAGGTCTGATGAATGGGGGGACGGGAGAGGAGGCGGTGGTGACATGCATGGGGATGGAGGCAGGTGGTAGACGACAGGGTGTACAGGGAGAATTAGGAAGGGAAGAGGTTAGGAAAGTAATAGGGAAGTTGAAGATGGGAAAGGCACAGGGGGTGGATGGGATAACTGCTGAAATGTTAAAATGTGGTGGGGAGGTAGTGGTGGAGTGGATGTTGCTTATATGCACTTTGGCTTGGAGGCAGGGAGAGGTGCAAGAGGATTGGAAGAGAGCCATAATTGTACCTCTGTATAAGGGGAAGGGGAGTAAGGATGAGTGTGGTAGCTATAGGGGAATATGCCTTCTTAGTGTACTGGGGAAGGTGTATGGGAAGGTTCTTACTGAGAGACTGATTGAAGTAACAGGGAATAAAGTTAGTGAGGAGCAGGGAGGGTTCAGAAAGGGTAGAGGATGTGTCGACCAAATATTTGCATTCAAATCAATAGTGGAGAAATATATTGGGAAGGGTAGGAAGTTGTATGCTACCCTCATGGACTTGGAGAAGGCATACAGTAGGGTTGATAGGAAAGCTATGTCAGAAGTGCTGAGAATTTATGGGGCCTTTTATGCAGAGGCAACAGCATGTGTGCGGGTAGAGGGTGATCTAAGTGAGAGTTTTAATATCTGTGTAGGGCTGAGACAGGGATGTGTTATGTCACCATGGTTGTTCAATATATATATGGATGGTTGTATGAGAGAGATGAAAGCCAAAGTGAATGGTCTGGGGGTGAAGTTGAGGCTGAATGAAGCAAATTGGTCCTTGGTGGCAAGTTTATTTGCGGATGACACTGTGTTGATGGCTGAGAGTGAAAGGGAGTTACAGAGAGTGGTAGACGAACTTCAGTCTGTGTGTAAACGAAGGAAACTGAAGGTGAATGTTGGCAAAAGTAAAGTGATGGTGTTTGAGAGAGCAGAAACTGAAGTGATTGACTTTGCTACACCTTACAGAATGGGAGTACCAACTGGGACTAAATGTGAGATAACTCTGAGGGGTGAGAGGATGGAGGAAGTGAAGGAGTTTAAGTACCTGGGTACAGTTCTGTGTAAACATGGAAGTATGGAAGGAGAAATTAGGGAGAGAGCAGTGAAGGGTAGACAGTTCATAGGATCATTGGGAAGGATTATGAAGGGTAGAAGTGTAAGTATGGAGGTGAAAAGGGGTCTGAGAAGTAGTATAATCCTGCCGACACTGACATATGCATCAGAGACATGGACATGGAGTAGGGTGCATCAGTCTAGAATAGGTGCTGTGGAAATGAGTTACTTGAGGGGAGCATGTGGGGTGTCTAGGTGGGATGGAGAAAGAAATGAAAGTGTGTACGAGAGATGTGGTATGAGTGAGAAGGCAATTGGTATTGAGTGTAGAGTGGTTGAGAGAGTGAAGCGTAATACACTGAGGTGGTTTGGACATGTAGAGAGAATGCAAGGCGAGGAGTTTGTAAAGAAGGTGTATGGAAGTGAAGTTGTGGGACCTGGTGTAAGAGGCAGACCGCCGGTTAGGTGGCAGAACAGAGTGGAAGAGTATGTAAAGGAGAGAAACGTGAGGGGCAGAGGAGGGCTTGAACAAGTAAGGATGGAGTGTTGGAACAGTGAGAACTGGAGACACTTCTGCTGTGGCCACATCTTTGGGGGGAGTTCCCGGAGGGAACGAGACATCAGAGCTATAGATAGATAGATAGATACAGACCACCACTCTTACCAACCCTACAACCCCATCACACATTCATGCCACAACGATCTATTCCTCCTACCACCACAACACAGCCTTTATGGCCACCATCATCCCTACCCAGCTCTCGCTCGCCATCACCCATCCCTACCACACCCACCACAAAACCACAACCACCCCATCCTTCCCCCACCCGTGGGCACATAGCCCACATCATACTCCGCCCCGTCCCTCTCCCTCACCTACACCACACACCCATCCCATACTCCTGTCTCCTGTTCCACCCCTACCTATCCCTCTTCCACCCTTTCCTATGACCCATATCTCTCCCACCCAGTCCGTCCCGCCTTCCCCTACCCCCAACTCCACCACCCCTCCTCCCAAATCCTCCACGACACCGTTAATCCCTTCTGATCTTTTCCAGGACAGTATTCCCATCACACGACCATTTCCAGCTACGCCCCCTAGCACCTTCGACCCAGACCTCGTGTCTCAGCCACCACCACTCACTGCCACACCAGCTACTCCTCGGGAACACCTATAGGACGACTAGCCTTCCCTACCACCTGATGGTTTCACATCACGTGCTGGGCGGACCATACGGCGACCATCAATATATTTATCCATGCTTTACAACGCATACACACACCCACACCTCACAAAAACAATATCACACACCCCATACAGTTAATTCAATATGTTTGTTTGTACACCTTACACTATTGTACTACACTTAATCCTTATTTTGTTTTCATGTATATTTTGTATATGTTTGTTCTCTCTCCCCATCCTCCACGTATGTTCCTAACATTTCTGGGGGGAGGGGGGAGGGGTAATGTAGCGGCCACATGTGTGACACTCTATGTACCACTCACATATGGCCACTCCTGTATCACAAGGTATACCACTCCTAGATCCCTGGTCTATTCTCAGCTGGCCAGGTACATTAATCCCTGACCCAGACAGACCTAAGCAGCCCTCAGTACCACGCCTACCTCCAGATAAGCCGCCAGTAGCCCCCTGGGGACAGCAGCTGTTGCTCCCACTCCCTGGCTCGGACCAGACATAAGGGGGGGTCAGCCCTGCTGGGTCACTCACTCCAGCTCGAGCACCAGAAGAACTAGGTTCCTGCCCACCGTCGTCCTGCCTGTCGCCACACCACCTAGCTGCCATACATCTACCCGTGTTCCTTTTCTGATCACACCGTTAACCTCCTAACTCCAGCTAACTCTCCTGCAGCGACTACGACACGGTACGGCACGGCACGGCAGCATACTACCATATTCTGTGTGACCTTTTTGTACTACCAATAAACTGTATTGTGTATCCTAGAGTCTGTTCACCCCAGGTAATGATGCAAGGTCATCCTTGACGTTATACCGTAAAAGATGACTTGAGTTCATCTTTGCTGGATCCGTTCCATTCAACGTCGGCTGTCTTGCCAGGGATGGTAGAAGAGCCCCGGTTCACATATACTGTACACGGCCTTTTGTGACGTCATTGACAGATGTCAAATCCATACATCTGGGCTAATGTGAACCGGGCATTAATCTCTGCTGGATCCGTTCCATTCAACAACGGCTGTCTTGCCCGGGATGGTAGACAAGCCTTGGTTCACATTGGACGGGCTCATACACGGCAATTCGTGAGGTCATTAACGAATGTCGGATTCGTCTAAACAGGCTAATGTGAACCGGGCATAACTGGCAACTTTGACTGACTATGTTGCTGGGTGACGAGTACAGGCTCGTGCTGATTAGGTACTGAGGTAGTTCACGCCACACTTTTGATGGCATGTTTTGTCGCGCTTTTTTAACATGGTTTTATTTCTAAATCTGTGCTTTCGTAATGCGCCCGTAATGGAGATAATAATAAGGACATTAGTCCATACATGATCAATTATTGTTGCACTATCCTTAAAAGCCGTTGTGGGCTTATTTATGCAGGGATAATAGCCATAGCTGCTTAGTAAATCATTATACATTCGTACATTATTTTGTGACCCACTAAGCAAATTTATGTTAATGTCACCTAATATAATGCATTTCTTACCAGTCACTGCTATATCTTGTAGAATGTTATCAAATATTTCAATGAATAAAGGATCCCAGCATTTGACCTACGATAGACAATCCCAAAAAATACTATCACTCACTGTGCATAAATCAACACCAACATGACAAGAAATATTACTTTTGACACACAAACAAACTCCTCCTCCATAACGGTTTCTATTATTAGTAAATAAATTATACCCAGTTAAACTATATAAATGCTCAATCTCCTTCGAAAGCCGGGTTTCGCAAAATGTCATATCAATATTATGACTATTATATACGATACCTGAGTACATAAGAAACTTTTCTTAATTAATTAAAGAGAATACTGCTAATGTTGTACAGTCTCCTCCATTGCCGCGTACATCACTCCAGCGTTGTCAATGTGTGTAACCCATAAGGTGTGAACCTCCAGTGTCGTCGACTCTAGTATCCGAAACACACACCAATATGATTCGTGTCAGTGGGAGGTTGATTGAGGGATGGTGGGCGCTTGGGTGTGGTGTTCTATGGAGGCAGGGTATAGGGAACTGTAAGCTGTAATGCAGAAGTCTTGGCTAGGTGCTATTTTTATGAATGCTCAATATAGGTCAAAGATAATAGTAACACTTGATGGAGTTTTTGTTTTATGTTCTACATCATAACGATAATGATAGTTACTGCAGGTAAGAATAGTATCTCTAGTGTGGAATTTAAGCGCGTCACCGTGTTGCTATAACATTCCACACCACCATTAGTCCCCACAAGTCAAGATAGGCTCGTTCCTTCAAGTTAGTCATTGCATATTAATATGGTATTTATTTTGTGACTATGACGCAGATTTGTCAGTAACAACAATGTCCAACATTTGATGAACATTAAAACAGTAGTACTGGTGTACTGACAATTGTCATTAAAAGTTGTTTCTTGACAGTTCCGATTAAAGATAATTCATTATATAGTGAACCTTTCACAACCTTTATTGTTCACATTACTTTGTGATCATAGATGGATTGGGTGAGGATGGAAACATAAATCATATATTTAAGGCGTTGGATGCTTCATATGTGTCGGAGTTGATGAATACAGTCGAGCTTCAAGGTGTTGGTTGATTCAGGGCATACATTAGTAAAAATCCTGATATTTCACTTTGACACAGATTGACTTGCATCTTATATGTGATTTACAATACCCTATTTACACAAAACAACTTATTTCATTAATATTGATTGAGTTTAGGCCATGACGATAATAATATGATGCTAGTAACCACCCCAATTAATATTTGTGAAGAGAGAGAGAGAGAGAGAGAGATGACTTTCAAGGTATTCGCTACTTTAACTTTAAATGTATGAAGTTTGTTGGCATCCTCGCTCAATCCGTCTATAACCGCTTAGTAATGTCAAAACTGAAGTATATGAAAGTTCAATATGTAATGATAATAAAATATTACAACTATCATTAACGTTATGATGTAGAACATGAAATGTTAATTAAAACCAAGATGCGCTGCTGATAGCTGGCATATACTAAACATTCATAGAGACATCTGGCCGAGACTAGCTACTGCCTCACCAACCCAGCATTTCTTATACCGTTTGAGAGCATAATATACTGATAACAAACAATAACTAATGACTTTACTAACCATCACAATGTTGTGGTCTACCAATGTCTTGTCAGCTTGGTCTGATGGTGGCAGTGTACCTAGTGCTGGGGAGGGGCTGGATTTGTCCTTTGTATGATTTTGTTTTGGTATTCGCAAGGCAAGTCCTGTTCCTCATCAGTCTCTTTGTGTTTTTTTCCAGACCAGGTTGATCCAGCGATAGGACAGAGTAGTAGCATACTGTCACGGGAAATTAAGAATGTTGTTAATTAATGTACTTATTTAATACTGGTAATCTACTCTTACCTTACCCGGACTTCTTTATGGACGCTCGTTGTGTTGGCCTCATCGATCGTCAGCAGAGGTTGAACTATCCCCTTTTATTCCAACTCCCATCAACATAAATTTTTTTGTAGGGTTCTTTTCGTTATATATGCATTATAATAGATATATCAGAATTGTAAGGTGTACGGAAACAACCAATTTACAAAATATTACTATATTTATTAATCTCAGTCAAGCACCAACAATTAATTAATTAAACAATTAATAACTTAATTACCACACGCATACACTTCCACACGAATTGAAAGCTAGCTAGCTAATAATATTATATCGTTTTAATCGAGTTATGGTACTCGTTTTCTTCCCAACGGTCTCGTAACATCTCGTATGTTCTCGTACAATTTTCTCACGGTAATCCTAGCTTACGTTAATTCATTGATTAAGCAAGACAAACACTGTGCTTAATTATTTATTAGGTGCTATTTCAAGACCTTCCTACTCAATTACTTTAATTAATATTCAAATTCAAGCTACACTGTAATGAGTTCGGAATCTAAAACTTGAAGATCGCTTCTTAGACTTCAGTTAAAGATTATGTCCTTGCACCTGTTTAAATTTTCAATGTCAATACACAACGTATCACTCGTTACTTGCCTTAGGTACGAGAGACTCTAAGGCAAGTCCTTCTACCGACCTCAGGAGAGCCCGGCTTCCCTTCCTACCTAATTTTAATCAATTGTCTGTTGCAATCGATTAATAATGTAACCATGAAGCCTTGGGAATAACTGGTAGTTTGCCAAGCTATTCGACTTCCGGTTATCTCTTCGTCATGAGAGACAAAGGCGAGATAAAAAGAGATCAAGGACGAGCAACTACGTACGTGTACACTCGCGGAGGTGCAAAGCCGAACTGATTCAAAAGTGACTTGCTGGCTTGGTAACATTTCGTCCCTCCGCCACTGTTCTTGGCATCTCTGTCTATGAGAAACGCCTGGCGCCATACCGATTTGTTCGAATGCACATCTATGCTGACTAACTTGACATCCTACACATCAAAAATGATTCTCTATGATTTTCCCACTTCACGATATCATATGTGATTCAAGGAATTTATCTTACTCGGCATGATTAATTCCATCGGTAATAATACGAACGAGACTATGGACGAGTCAACAGTTGGGAGGGGATGCTGGTCTGTGCAGCGGAAATTTCCTCCTAAGGCAGCTTTCAAATCTTGTACTAACTTGTACCTCGGTACAGTACAACGACTAGCTACACATAGCTCAGTAGATAATACTCTGACTGACTCATTTAAGCCCTATTCTCTATGCTACGATATTTCATTATTATGCCACGAGCATCGACTCGTGAAACATACACTGGTGGTTTTTTGTTTTGGCAGTGGATTTTTTGTTTTCCTCCAAATTTCGGGTAAATTTTCAATTAATAAACCAAGTAATAAACTATAGAATAAGGGGAGGGAAAAACACACCTTTACACTGGTGGCAGCAGTGGGATAAATCAGACTCAGATAAATTGTTTTAGCGGAGATCCGTGGAATTGAGTCTGATGTTTAAGACAGCAGTTGTAAGACACAGTCAAGTTCCTCGGGAACTGACGGTTGACGGTGCTCAGGTAATTGTTTATCGATCACCCGGTGCCCGTGCCCAATCATTTTATAGTGATGAGTGATTGCAAAGTGAGAGTAGGTGGAGGCATGATCTCACTATATTGTGGTTGGGAACTAACGATATAAAGGAAGAAACTCAACCCTGGAAATTAGCAAATGAAATATTGAAAATAGTAATATTTATAGAAAGAGATTGTGAATCGAAAGTGAATGTTACAAGAAAGTAAAAATAATAAAGTAAATTAATGGGTGCAAATAAAAATTAAAACTGTTACAAAGATAATATTAACACATATTGCCACTCGAGTGGAAACCATGGCAGAAGCAGTAGTTGTTGGTGATGTAGGAGCAGTCGCAAATTCAGTGGATCGGAAGATAAATGATGAAGTAAGCTTCGGAATCAGGGCATTAAAGTTAATTACAGAACAAGTGACTGATATAGTGAGGAAAGTACAAGAGTTGGATCAATTAAAAGCAATAACAGAGCAGAGTGAGTTAACAGAAAGAGTGAATGAGTTGGAAAGGCCGGAAGAGGCACAATTTGTCCCTCTTATCGAGCGTCAATTTACACCTCCATCCTCACCACCGTTTATGATACCAGAGGAAATAAGATGACCACTGTTATCTTCAGTCCCTTCTCGATTAAATACTCAGTTTTCTTAGCCAACAACACAAGCTTATAATCAACCAGCAGTAGGGTGGCCATTTTTGAATTTCCAAAAACTAGGACACATCATAATTTTATATATATATATATATATATATATATATATATACTCCACGCTGTTGTCATCAGTGAAAAAACTCGCTCTGAGTGAGCATTACTACACGGAATGGAGAAGATATAGGAACTCACTTTCTTCAAGTGTGTGAATGAGACCTCAGATCTACTAAACACTTTGCGATAATGTTCATCACTGAGGCAATTAACCATTTCAGGACTGTTGATAATAGACTCCACAATCCCATACTCTTCATACAACTCGTCCATATCAATATCCCCAAGATTACAGGCCTTTACAGCATCACTGAAGTCTCCAAAAGATATATCACTTGTCTAATGTAACTGTCCGACTGCATCTGCCGACTTTGGCCTCAGTTTCGATCGAACTTTTGACATTATTGTATAACTCTCTCTCTCTCTTACTTATTGATTTACATAATTTTTTTTTTTTTTTCCCCATCGCCCCAAGAAAGTAGGACAAATGTACGTCCGGAGTTAGGTTGCACCGGATGTAAGACAAAGGGTTAAATAGGAAGACAGTCCGGCGTAAAACCGGACGTCTGGCCACCCTAACCATCAGTCACATTTTGCTCAGATACAACCCCTGTATTACACCCTCAATTATCAACAGTAACCATAATCAAAATGTACCAAACCCCTCAATTATCGCTCCACTCTTAGATAAACCACGAGATATAAAAAAACTTGAATTAGATACGTTGCAGAGCTTGGATTCCTCTGCTCGTTTACAAATGTTCTTTGAGGCAATTGAGAGGTGCACAGAAGATTCTTGTACACGTGTGGAAGTGGCAAAGTCCCGAGTAGACAATAATCTAGCAGTATTAATACAGTCGCGGTCAATAATAATCATCCACATATGGGTATTTCAAACAATTTACTGTCTAATGTTTTTACGTTCACATATGATATTATTGTATTCAGTAGTGCATAACTGCTTGGGGTAAATTAAAAGATGGTAGTTAACCTACAGTATTTATTGGAGAATTTATCAGCTAAGGTACAGAGGAAAGCTGTCAAACTCTTCCGTGAGTTACCCCTATATGGGAGATTAGATTTGACCGCGACTGTACATGCCACCCAGAAAATGGGAGAAATATTTACATGGAAAGAACTGAAAACCTATTTCACGAGAGAATTTAGAGTAGAATTAAATTTTGATCAAGTTTGGAGACAAAGTGATACGTTTCAGTACGATTGGATGGAAAATCCGCAGTCCTTTGTTCATCACTATAAGTGTCATTATGCAGCAATACAGGGTAGATTCCAAGATGAACAGTTACCAGATAGGAATAGAATAATTAAACGAAAGTTGTTACAAGGTTTTCCTCGAAATAATACGGATAGGCTAGAATCCTTCATGGATGATTATATTCCCCAAAGGAATTTTATTGAAAGAGTAGAAAATTAGAAACTTTTAATGATGCAAAGACGAGAACCAATTCAGATGTTGCCACGAGCAGACACGCAAATTGCAAATGAACCTAAAATAAGTCAGGAGGATAATACAGTGGATAGTGAAATTTTACAATTGGCAAAGAAAGTAGAGGGACTTCAACGGAAAATGACAAAGTTGTCATCTGTGGGTAAACCCCATACTTCTAAGTATTGCTCTTTCTGTAAAACGAATACTCATAATTTTAAAGATTGTTGGAGCAAACCAGAGAAAGGAAAATGTTTCAATTGTTTGCATCCTGGTTGTTGGAGCAATAGTCCCACATGTCCTGAGAAAGCTATGTATAGACCAGGTTTTACGTAGTATGCTTCTCCACCACAAAATAGTTCAAGTTTTACACAGTATGCCCCTCCACCACATAATAGTACGGGTTATTCCAATTATCCCCATCAAACCCGAAATGTAACAGGAGCAGTAAGGGAAGATTTATCGCCTGTCATTAATATCATAATGAATGGTAAGGTGTGTGCAGCTATTGTTGACACCGTAAGTGTCATAACATTGATTACGAGAAATGCTCTTGTAGTGATCCCAATCACTCCTTTATCCTCATGCTCCCTTGCCCACACATCCGGGTATCGTGACTCGCTCCTGCCCCGGCCTTGCTACCCACGCTAACGGAGCAGCGACGCGACGGACACTTGGGGACTTGGCCAGCAGACACGCTAGAGGCAACACGTCCCTAGCTCCTGCTCCAGAACTCACCAAGACTACACACACTGCCTGACGCCGCCTCCCCTGCTGCATCTCGCCACGGTACGGTCACCCTCAAGCATCACCTACTCACCTACAAGCTACACACCTCCTACGACAAGCAACTCCACAGTCTGGCCAGCGGGACGCTGTATTACATTTCCTCTGTGTACTTTGTCAATAAACTGTGCCTCGTATTAGAGTCTACTATACACCTCCTTTAGTAATGTGCTCCAAACATTACAATTGGTGACCCCGGAGTTTTTTTGGTAGTACTCTTACTTGGCCCAATGACGTCTGCAAACTTCTACAGGCTCCCCCAAGAGGAGGCCCCACGCTTCATCTCCACGTGTTCGCCGAATCCACTACAAGGTACCCCCACACACACATCTTTACACTGTTTCCTCCCTATACTTTTGACTGCTTATATTCAGTATATTACTTTCCCCAGTGCTCTCGCCCTCCCACATCGTTTTATTTTAACGTATCGACACTCTGTTCTGTACTTTCCTTGTCTCGGCTTTGCCACGTCTTTCCTCCCTCTCTGCCCTTCTTGCTAAATTCCAAGTATCTCTCGGTATTCTTTTCTCTACCCCATTACACACCACACACTCGCTTTACGTCGGAGTACCTTGTAGGCTGCACTGCACCATCGTCAGCCACTGCTACGTTATCTACGGCTCTCTACGCCCTCGCCACCCTACGCTACTACCTCGCTAGCTGCCGTGCGCCTCCACTCATCGCTACTACCACGTGTGACTTCCTTCGTCAGTGAGTGTTAGCATGTGCTATTCTCGACTACGCATCGTCACGCCCGTGCTACCTACTCCACGCACAAGCTCGACCATGGTATCTGCAGCACCAGTCTCCACGCCCTACTCTCTACTAGTTGTTAAGGTATAAGTACACATACACTTTCCCCAGTATTTCTTTACGTGTTTTACTGCTCTCCCCAGTGCTACTCGCCCCATCTCATGTCTGCACCGCCTGTGGTACCCTCTTTTATTTGACCTTTCTCACCAACATTCTCTACCACGGGGGGTTATAATCACTTTAACCCCTACCCACGTGGTATTTCCATCTCCCCTGTGTGCTCTGCTTTCTCCCTTGTTCCCGCGGTTTCCCTCACATATTCGACCCTGCATAGATGCTACCGTTCGTTCCTGCTGGCAGGACAGATGGGACGACGTCGGGGCTAACAAGCTCCGCGACATCCGCCAGCGCCTGGGTTTGTGGAGCTACAGTGGCCTGTCCCGCCGGTGGGAGACGGCTCTTGTCCGTCTCCGCATTGGCCACACATTATTGACTCATGGCTTTTTAATGGAGAGGGCTCACCCTCCCTACTGTGATGATTGTCTGGTCCCTTTGACAGTACGGCATCTTATTGTCGAGTGTCCCAGCCTTGGGGACCTTCGTCGTAGGCACCTCTCTGAGTACCAGGTAGGTGACGGTTCTTACAGTCTGTCCCAGGTGCTCGGGGAGGAAGCTTGTAGTGTGGGAGGGAACACCCTCTCCTATGTGGAGGAGGCTGGCCTTCTCCACAAAATATGATTTTATGATATTTATTGTTTTTTAGATGATTTTATGTCGACGGGTTCTTTTAGTAATAATGTGCTTTTTAGTTTGTGTGTCTTTTAATCATGGTGCCAATCCCTTTCGGGTGTTGATGTTTTATTAATTATGTAGATAACAATTTTATGTTGGGCGGTATATGACCTTAGCTGTTGCGCCGCCAGATGCATATTTGCATCAAAATCAATCAATCAATCAATCCTTCGCATACCTTCCCACTCTCTACACGATTCGTGAGTCACCCCTTTTCTCGCTCTGTTTTCTGTATTCTTCCCGTGCTCACTGCTACTACTTATCGCGTACCTCGTTCCCCCCCTATCTTTCTCCGTTTTCTATGTTCTCCCTTCCTACCACTCCCTATCCACACTTGACCACACACACACCACGCTCGTAAACTATGGTCCACCCAACCTCCTCCACACCCACGCACATCACCACCCATAACCCTGAGCCCACACGTACACCACTCTTACCCCCCTTAACACCTGAGGAGTTGCAGTTCTACACTGAGAGTGCAAACATCCTGACAGCGACTGTTCAGCGTCGCCAGCGTTAGGAATTTCCACTCCCCACCTGGGAATGTGAGGCGTATGCCGCCATGTTCTACAACTTGGCTGAGAGCAGTGAGAGGATATCACACCACCAACCAGGCAACCACCCCCTACTTCATCACCCCTGCACCACCCAGGAACACAACCACATCACGCAGACACATCTCTTCCACACTCGCTGCCCACACAGCGTCTTCCGACACCACATTTCTTGTTTCACACCTACATCCACACCCCTACATCACCACCCTTACCTACAACATGACTACCATAATGACTATAGAGAGGTAGACGCATGGGAGCCTTAAAATCATTGCCCGAGAGGGAAGTCTTCTAAAACGCTCAAAACATAGATGGGTTGTGATTCACGTAGTAAAGCTACTATCTCTGCCCAATAAATGATAAATAAGTAATTATAAGACATCCTTCTCACCATTAGTAGGTAGGAGTTGAATATATATAGTGACTTATTATTTAAGTTTGGCATTTCTAACCGACACATTGAATTCGTAAGGAAATATTAGGGACAATGTCAGCAGATAGATGTGGGTCACGGACAGTGGTAGTGGATTCGTCAACCTTATTAAGGCCTCCATAGACTATCATTCATGCCTGCGCAAACTAGGTGACTGTGCAATCATTTAAATTTGCCACACACTTGTGATTGACCAAAGAGCTTGTTAGATATGGTTCAGTCATTTGCGCAAACCATCAATCACACCCACACACGACGTTTATGCCTGCACAACCACCCAGTTTGTACAGGCATGATTGATAGTCTATGGAGGCCTTTATGCGAATACAGTAATTAATGTTGTTATACTGCTATCAGCCCAGGGTTCTGCTGGAATGGGCTGCAAAGAAGTCTGCAAAGCTTAAAAATTCATTTATTTATTACCATTATTTTTCTGTTGATCTCATAAATTTGGGCAGGTACAGTCGGCAAAAAAAGTTTCGTTACCACCCCTTCGTTAATTTTACCATGGGTAAGCCCGGTAGGGTTGGTACTCCACCCACTGGGCAGCTGTGACTCGTGTCATCCGGGACATGCTGGACGGGAATTGTCATTGCCCCGGTGTAGCAGAATGAAGTGAAGCGTCCCGTGCGTCCATACTGCGCATGCGTGGGTGGTGGGGCTGCCAGGTGTTGCTAGCGTGGGTGATTGAGTTGCCAGATGCTGCCATATCCTACCCTACTATATATACATGTATTTTATATGCCTATTTTTAAAATCGTATACAGTTCATTTTTTAAAAGTTTGTGTTTTAAATGGGAACAACTATAAGATTTGCAAGCGATTGGCAGCAAAAAACAGTACATATGATGCCCCTAGTATGGAAAAAACTCATGAATATGCAGACGTTCGTACGGGGAGGTTGCTCTCCGCTGCTCTATGCTCGCTCCGACTTCCTACCTTCACACACACCCACAATCACAAGAGTTTAGTGCGTGTCTTTCAGCTAGGATTTCCTTCGTCAGATTCATTATTTTCCTTCATGTCTTTTGCTGCTTACTTGAATAATACATCTAACTCAACTCGAATAATTTTTCTCGTTATATTTTAGAATAGTTATTACGTACGTACGTGTCCCTTCCATACTTCCCTCCTCCTACACACCTTTCCCTCCTCCTACACATACTTCCATTCCCTCCTACTCTCTCCCTCATCCCTCCTCCCACATTCCCTTCCCTACTTTCCTACTCTCTCCCCCTTTCCTCCTCTCACACACCCTTCCCTCTTCCTACACACCTTTCCCTCCTCCTACACATCCTTCCCTCCTCCTACACACCTTTCCCTCCTCCCACACACTCTTCCCTTCCTTCCTATACTCCCTCCTCCTTCCCTCTTCCCACCCCTCCTTCTACAACACCCTTCCTTTCCATCTTCCCACCCCTCCTTCACCTTCACACCACCCCACTCAAATCTCCATCCCTCCTTCACCCTCACCCCACCCTTCCCTTCTCTCCTGCACCCCTCCTTCACCTTCACACCACCACCCTCAAATCTCCATCCCTCCACGTGTTATATCCTTCAGCAAAGATTACCATAACTGCACCTAGAGTTAACAATTATAATTTCATACACTGTGAAGGAAGAAACTACCAATTAGCAGATCTAAATGCATGACTCCTGACCACTCCCCACTAATGAGGTTCCTAATGACGCAAATTATAAGGTGAATATCTTAATGAATACTACTTATGCAGATGATAATGTGAATGTATTATTTTTATTATTATTATTATTATTATTTTTATTTTTATTATTATTATTATTATTATTATTTTTATTTTTATTATTATTATTATTATCATTACTATTATCATTATTATTATCATTACTATTATTATTATCATTTGTATTATCATTTTATTATTATTATTATTATTATTATTATTATTATTATTATTATTACTATTATTATTATTATGATTATTATTATTATTATTATTATTATCATTACTATTATTATTATTATTATTGTTATTATTATTATTATTATTATCATTATTATTACTATTATTATTATTATTACTCACTACATCAAGGTGAGACCACAGAGCTAAAAATATAGAGCTCGCTACCCCCCCCCCCCCTAGCGTGTCGCCACCGGAAGTGGGTTGGCGGCCATGATACCTGCCTTTCCACTCAACCCGCCAGCCTGTTAGATTATGCCAGGGTAAGATATTATTTCATTTATTCGGTCTTTTATTGATGATATGGTATATTAACTACATTATAGTGACTCACAATATATGAATAAGTATTTCTTTAACCGATATATCAGTGAATGGCTGATTAAATATGAATACATTTCGGTTAATAGGTGAAATGAGTTAGATAAACAAAACTATCGTTGGCTCTCATCCACAGTCACCTTCTTATAATATATATATACAACGTACTTAATCTCTATTATGATCAGTATTTTATGTTTACATTGTTCAGTATGTATGTATGTATGTCACACTAGAGTAATATGTGTGTATATATGCATGTCACACTAGAATGTGTGTATGTATGTATGTCATACTAGAGTAATATGTATGCATGTATATGTCACACTAGAATAATATGTATGTATGTATGTCACACTATAGAGTAATATGTATGTATGAATGTACAGCCGTGGTCAAAAATAATCATCCATATAGGAGTAACTCACGTAAGATTTTGACAGCTTCCCTCTGTTCCTTAGCTGATAAACATTCCAATAAATAGGTATAGTGCCATCGTTTAATTTAATACAAACAGCTACACACTACTTAAAACAATAAAATAGTATGTGAACATGAAAACATTACACAGTAAATTGTTAAAGTTACCTATATGTGGATGATTATTATTGACCACGACTGTATGTATGTATGTCACACTAGAGTAATATGTATGTATGTCACACTAGAATAATATGTATGCATGTCACACTATAGTAATATGCATGTATGTATGTCACACTAGAGTAGTATGTATGTATGTATGTATGTATGTATGTCACACTAGAGTAATATGTATGTATGTCACACTAGAGTATTATGTATGTATGTATGTATGAATGTCACACTAGAGTAATATGTATGTATGTATGTAAGGTAAGTGGAGGGAAAGGGAGACAGATTACAGTTATATATATTTGTCTTGTTTAATAAACCAGTTTAAGTTTAATTTCTTTGCATAATTTTCCCTATGGACATTATCTGAGCCTTGTTAATTGATTTAACAAAACGTTTATAATTAGATAACAAGATACAATGCTTTACAAATCAGGGAAATGTCAATAACTGTGGAAAGAAACATACTATACAAGTACGTACGGGAGTTCAATGGGCAAGTATCTATACAATAGAGCGCTCGCCTGTTGTGACACGCCTCACCTATCTAATAACACAGGGTTAAGCGCTCTAGGTTTTTAGCTCTGTGGGTGAGACGTTGTGATTCAGTTAATACTAGTAATGTGACTTTTAAGATAATTACTATCGTTTATCTCTAAGGCGCCTAATTTTTTTTTTTTTTTTTTTTTACATAATTATTAACTTCCATAAGTGCTTACTAATTTTGTAGTGGATAGTTAAGTAAAAAAAAAAGTGATCATGTCTAGTCCTGAGTAGGCTATACCCATTTACACACACACACACACATATATATCCATACACACACACACACACACTCACACGTACATACACATACACATACACACACACACACACTCACACACACACACACAAATACATACACATATATACCCATACACACACTCACACGTACATACACATACACACACAAATACATACACATATATAACCATACCCACACTCACACACACACACACATACACATACACACACACACACACACACACACTCACTCACTCACACGTACATACATACACACACACACACACACTACAAAGTGATGTATGTTAGTGTGGATTAAACTGAGAATAGAATGGAAGAAGATATATATAATTATTGATGGATGAGTGGCTGGTGGATGAGAGGCAGAATGAGTGAGAGTGGTGGATGGATGAGTGGTGGATGAGGGTCAGAATGAGAGTGAGTGGTGGATGAGGGTCAAAATGAGAGTGAGTGGTGAATGAGAGGCAGAATGAGTGAGAGTGAGTGGTGGATGAGGGTCAGAATGAAAGTGAGTGGTGGATGAGTGGTTGATGGATGAGAGTGAGTGAGTGGATGAGGGGAAGAATGAGAGTGAGAGTGAGTGGATGAGGGTTAGAATGAGGAGTGGATGAGGGTCAGAATGAGAGTGAGTGGTGGATGAGTGGCTGGTGGAAGAGGGTCAGAATGAGTGAGAGTGAGAGTGGTGGATGAATGAGAGTGGTGGATGAGGGTCAGAAAGAGAGTGAGTGGTGGATGAGTGGTCAGAATGAGAGTGGTGGATGAGGGGCAGAATAAGAGTAATGGATGAATGAGAGTGGTGGATGAATGAGAGAGAGTGGTGGATGAGGGGCAGAATAAGAGTAGTGGATGAATGAGAGAGGTGGATGAGGGGCAGAATGAGTGAGAGTGGTGGATGAATGAGAGTGTTGGCCATAAGGCAAGAAGTGAGCTCTGTTAATAGGTGGTGAGGAATCTGACGAAGGACACGTACGTACGTAATAACTATTCTAAAATATAACGAGAAAAATTATTCGAGTTGAGTTAGATGTATTACTCAAGTAAGCAGCAAAATGAAGGAAAATAATGAATCTGACGAAGGAAATCCTAGCTGAAAGACACGCACTAAACTCTTGTGATTGTGTGTGTGTGTGAAGGTAGGAAGTCGGAGCGAGCATAGAGCAGCGGAGAGCAACCTCCCCGTACGAACGTCTGCATATTTATGAGTTTTTTCCATACTAGGGGCATCATATGTACTGTTTTTTGCTGCCAATCGCTTGCAAATCTTATAGTTGTTCCCATTTAAAACACAAACTTTTAAAAAATGAACTGTATACGATTTTAAAAATATGCATATAAAATACATGTATATATAGTAGAGTAGGATATGACAGCATCTGGAAACTCAATCACCCACGCTAGCAACACCTGGCAGCCCCACCACCCACGCATGCGCAGTATGGACGCACGGGACGCTTCACTTCATTCTGCTACACCGGCAGTGTCAACTTCTTTATATCAAAATTTTAGCTGATTTTAAATTAAATTTTGAGTGTTAAAGAACTCTTACTATTTAACTATTCATTATTAAACATAAGGAAATGCGTTTTGAGTATTTTAGAACAAGAATAACCGTGAAATACCCAGAAAATATAGCACTGGCTGAAAGAACGTCATTCCTACTTGGCTGCCCATGACACACTGAGGGGCATTGGCCAGGGGCACGGACTTATGAAGGCCGGAGGGTGGCGGAGGTACGACACTCACCAGTCAGGCGTACCAGCATTACATCACACTGTTTTAGGGATGGTAACGAAACTTTTTTTGCCGACTGTACATAGTATTTCCTCTTCTAGATTTTTACATCAAATTCTAAAAATAATAATGATCTCCCTAACTAACTTCTACTTCACACTGACACCCTTTTGGGTATAGGCTAGGCTACTATATCATCTCCCATCCTATGCTAGTGAGAAAACCACCTCTAAGTATTTCTTTTAATAAAAAATCCTGTAGCCTTCTCCACCCAAGTTATAATGGCATTTCATGTTTTCTCTCTAATCCATATTATAAGAAATAGCATATTTTCTTTTCAAACCGTTTATTAAAGTATTGGAAAAGGATGTAACAAAGGCTGAAATTACATTTTATTTTCATAATATAGCAGTCATATATATATATATATATATATATATATATATATATATATATATATATATATATATATATATATATATATATATATATATATATATATATATATACTGTATTACAAAAATTATATATATAATAACTTATTTGGAGGTAATATATAGTTAATATCAAGTACTCAAGGTGTAAAATAAAGTATCACAAAATTATATACTAACTTCTTTGGACACAGAGTTGTACAAAAGTTACAATTGACTACAAGGTGTAAAATACTGTATAGTATTACAAAATTAAATATTAACATTTTTGGACACATAATGAGCTTTACTAAAGTTACAATTGACTACTCAAGGTATAAAATATAGGATTACAAAATTATATATATTATGTTCTTTTCACACACAGAGTTGCACTAAACTTACAATTGACTATGCGAGGTATAGAATATCACATGTTGTGTAAATTAAAGAGCTTATCCTATGTAAAATATTTTTTCCTATGTAAAAAAAAAAGTAATATATAGTCAAATAAATATATAAAGTAGCCAATCAGTGGTACATTATATCACATGTATTGTATATTCTATCACAGAGGAACACTATAAAGTACCATGTATGCTTACCTGTTGTATCACAACACCCTTCAAACCATACATAACAGAGCCCTAAAGACTATCACAGGCTGCACAGCTACCACACCTACAGACCACCTACACTATGAAATCAAAGTCCTCAAAATCAAGGATCATCTTGACATGAGAAGTACACAAACACTCGCTGCAGCCTCCACAAACCCACACCATCCACTACACTACATGGCAAAACACCCACACATGCCATGGAACATCAAAACAACATCCAGTACACGATACCATACACAAATACTATCATCTCTTACACCCTGCCCACCCCAAACGAATCTCCAGAAACATATCCATACTCAAATCACTCATCAGTCCATCCAAACACTCAAAAACAACACCCAGCTGCATGCACCACCTCCTGACATTTCTGGGGAATTTATGATATTTCATTTTGCTGATTTTGGCAGGTGTGCAGCCATATACTGCACATATTCTTGGTTTCCCCATAAGGCACAAATGAGTCAATATATAAATAAATTAAGGCAAAAACGGGTAAAAAACGCAGAGCTATCACATCTACCACACCAGTACAACCGAGGATGTTTACTTGACTACGTGACGTCACAACAGGGTCTGAGAATGCCCGCGGTTCCAATCAAGGCCGCCACTCGTAGGGGATTTCCCCTACGGTAGGGGATTTCAGCCTAACGTAGGGGGTAGGGGATACCTACGGGGAAAATGGCAATGTGTAGGTGGAAAATGACGATATATAGCCATAATGTAGGGGATTTTTCACACACAAGAAAGACACAAGAAAGTAAAATTCAAATCCAAGTCGACTATCTTCAAACGTAAACGAACACAATTTTATTCTCCCTATTATACTTAGATAAATATACATATGTCTTCATAGGCACTCTTAAAAGGTATTCTAATATTTATTGAATGAAAATGGCATGAGTATTGTTATAATTGGTGCTAATTTTTTACGATATGAAGGTATAACGTTAAAATGATAGAGAAAGAGAGAGAGAGAGATACTGTATGTGTGTGTGTGTGTGTGTGTGTGTGGGAGAGAGAGAGGTATATTGTGTGTGTGTGTGTGTGTGTGTGTGTGTGTGTGTGAGAGAGACAGAGAGAGAGGTACTGTGTGTGTGTGTGTGTGACAGAGAGGGAAGAAGAATGAAGTACTGTGTGTGTGTGTGAGAGAGAGAGGTATATGTACTGAGTGTGTGTGTGTGTGACAGAGAGAGAGAGAGAGGAGAGAGGTACTGTGTGTGTGTGTATTTTTCACACCTGTTTCTACAAGGTCATAAATTGTCACAATCACACCTGTTAATTCATTGTATGGTTTCACACACACACACACACATCTGTCACTCACTCTCTCTCTCACACACACACATCTCTATCTGTTTGTCTGTCTGTCTGTCACACACACACACCTGTCACTCACTCACACACACATCTGTCACTCACTCACTCTCTCTCACACACACACCTGTCACTCACTCACACACACATCTGTCGCTCACTCACTCTCTCTCACACACACACCTGTCACTCACACACACACACTCATCTCTCTCTCTCTCTCTGTATGTCTGTCACACACACACACATATACATCTCTCTCTCTCTCTCTCTCTCTCTCTCTCTCTCTCTCTCTCTCGCCTTGCCACAAATCACTGCAGAGGTAGAGAGGACCTTCTTTAAACTTAATGCTAACAGAACAAAGCTAAGGATTTCCCTAGCTGTACAGACTTTGGAGGCTATCATCAAAACAGCTGAAACCTTTCCATCTCATGTTGATGTTAACGCAAGGTTTGCTCACTTGTATAGCAATGCAAGAAAGAAGTACATGGAGAAATACACAGAGAATGAGCAGACTGAGGACTTCATATTTTAATTTTCATTTACACACATGTAGCCTACACTACATACATAAATTAAGTATTGATTTTTGACCGGGGAAAATGAGCAAAAAATCGCTAGTCGCCTGGCAGTGTTTATGCCTCATTTCCCCACTCAGTAGGCTACACTTGCATACAGTACACATATTTCTTTTAATATTACCAGAGTTTGTTTATTTCATGGAATACCAAAGAATAGATTATTATTTTATACCAAAAAGTATTTTCTACAAGTTTTGCAATGAAAACATGATAAAAATGAAAAAAAAAACTTTTATTTTCACCTTACGGTAGGCAATAAGTAGGCCACCGGTAACAAGTATTTAAAATGTATTTAGGGAATTTTGATCCAATATTACGAATTTTCAAACTTATTTTAGTGAATTGATGTTTTGAACTAGTGGGAACACTCGGTCTAGGTGTAGTATATTCGGGATGGGTGTAGGGGGAAGTAGGGGAAAATGAGCCCGCTCGGTAGGGGAAATTGAATTTTCAGAGTGGCAGCCCTGGTTCCAATAATATCCGCCATGCGCATACCTCTCTCTAGTCATTATACCGTGCACACCACCCTCTCCCCTGTATCAGCCTCACCCTACTCCTGAGTACCCACCTTCACCCCTACCACCCCACACATCTACTCTATACTTTCCACCTCTGGTACAGTTGGACACATGAATGGGTGGTAAAGCCCAAGTGAAAGATGGTCAATTTCTCTCAATATTAAGTTCCTTAATGCCAAATAGGAGACATCAGGGGCAGAAGTCAGTATTGAGGATGGTAATAAAAAGCAAGTACCTGATAATAGACATTGGTTATTAAAATGGGACAAGTATCTTTCACTTGAGCTGTACCACACATTCATGTGTCCAACTGTACCTACTCCATTCTACGACACCATACCGCACACACAACCCACACCATCATACCACACCACCACACCAGTACAACGTATCCTACCATCACCACCATCCCACCCCTACCACAGCATTCTCACGCTCACCCTACCATACCTCAACCCAAGGATGATAGATTATAGTCTATTATCCTTGCCTCAACCCAAGGATGAGAGACAGTAAGGATAGTTCAGTGAAACGTCATCAATTCAGCCGTGACGTCACGCGCTCCGTGACGTCAAAGTGATGACGCTCACTGGAGACCCTGCTGGAGACCCTCTCATGCAGGAATCTCGTTCAAACTTAAATAATCTCTCCTTATTCTCGGTTTTAATACATGATTTATACATCATACGTGTGTGGTGTTCTCTAAAAGAGTTAATTGATAGTTGTGGATATAGTTTTCATGAATAGTAGACTAGTGTATGCTATATTGAAGGCTATAGCACTATTGTATTTACAAGCTGATAGAGGCTCGCTCACGCCGATTCTAGCTAGCAAAACCCCGTGATATTAATTTATTATGATTAAATATAGATGAGTCACAAACATAGAAAATTGGGATTATTGACTGAAATTCCTAGAGATTCGTTAATATTTCTTTATGTTGTATTACATGCATATCATGTCTCTCACCCATCTTTCTCCCCACATTAACTCTAACTTCACCCACAATTTCGCTTCTTTTTGTACATGATTTACTTTCAAATATGACCTTTCATTACTTGCAAGAAAAGAACGTTTCTTTACAGGCCCTTCTGTAGTTTTGTATATCCAGTAGTCTGTGCAGTCATTTTGCTATTCCGAGAAGTTTGTTAATTTTTTCTGTTTACTCTTAATTACTATTTACTTTGCCAGTGTGCAATACATTTTTGTGTTTGAGTTATCTTGGCATAATAATGTACTTCCTTTAACTACTTTAGTTCTGGAAACTGAAGATATTAAACACATTATTATTAAATTTGGTAGAAGTGAGAGAAGACCAAATTGGCAGTACAAGCTTGGAAATAAAATATTAAATAAAGCAGAGAAAGAAAGAGATTTAGGGGTAACGATAAATAAGAAATTGACACCAGATGATCATATAAATGAAAAAGTGTGAAACATGTATACATTGTTAGCAAACTTGAGAGTGGCCTTCACTTAAATAGATGAAGAAATGGTCAAGAAAATAATTACATCCTTTATAAGGCCTACCTTGGAATATGCTGCAGTAGTATGGAATAGTAAGGATATAGAAAACTTGTGTCAACAGGGAATACCTACAATTAGAGGTCACAGTAAGAAATTAATTAAAAGAAGAGGAAACAAAGATGTACAGAAATACAAATAGGTAAGAACATAAAAGTAGACACGAGTAATTTATTTCCTTGAACTCTAAAGTACAGTATTAAATACAGAGGCGAGTGAAAAAAAGTGAGCAAATCTGAATGAATCAAAAGTGTGTAACCTCTCACCCATAGTGTAAAAAGTCAGCATGGAACAGTTCTTCCTACAAAAATACAGCTACTATAATAAACTGTACATTTTTAAAGCTGTTGTACAAGCCAGGAACTATGATTATCAAGTATGACATTCAACCATGTACTGAGTGCTACAGAAATTATTTATATGCTGCATCTTACCCTCTCATGCTCATTTGCATCTAACTATTCTTCCCTTGCAATGATAACTCTGAAGTTTTTAAAAATTCAAGCACATAAAGTGTTCATACAACTGGAATATGATTTAGTACCATAATCCAACAATACTTAAAACTAGTACAGTACCAGGCCTCAGAAGACATTTACTACACAGATGGTATAAGGAAACAGACTAATAAAGGGGGGAACTAGCACATAGAACAAAACAGAAGCATAACAAGGCCGTGAGGATACATATAGTCATAGATGCTGGTATAATAGGTTTATTGGCATAAGTTTGTTTTGCTTTTTCAAGGTTGTACTCTGATACCAAATTTTTGTACTCTGTATTTTCCTTAAGCAGAATATCATTGTCTAAGGATTGTTTTAACAATTTCTTTTTGATGTCACCATTTTCTCCAACAAGCTCCATTAATCTTTGTTCTAAACTTCCTTCCTTTGCTCGTAATTCCTCTAAATTTAGTTCTAACTGTCTTTTAATTTTTGTTACTTTCTCCTATTTTAGAGACACCTCAGACAGCTGCTGTTGTAGGGCATACACATTATTATTCCCAGAATGTAGGAAACCACAACAGGACCAACAAACTGCCAGATTATGTCCACCTGATGAAGCAGAGCTACCTTCTTTAGTTGTTTCTAACTCTTGGTGTTAATAGAGTCTCTCCAACAGCAGAGGTTTGGGTAGGAGCTTCATAAGAGTCAGGTGCCAATTCTGTAAAGTGAAAGGTTACTTAACACAAAGGCCTCGAGAAAAAGCATCCTGTAAAGCTATCCTTAGTGACTATTTCTTGGCAAATACAGTACAGTATACTGTATAATATACACTACTATAATGTTAACTTACCCTTCCCAATACCAGGTGGGATGGAGAAAGTAATGAGAGGTGTAGCATGAGTAAGAAGGCAATTGGGACTGCAGCATGAGTAAGAAGGCAATTGGGATTGTGTGTGGGATGGTTGGGAAGGTGAAATGTAATACATTGAGGTGGGATGGGCATGTATGGCAAATACATACAGTACTACTCCAAGTCTTAAACTTATTTCTCAGTGACTAGTCCTTAGTCTATCACTACTGTCTATCACTACTGTCTACAGTACTGTACTGTACTTTAGAATTTCTAACAAGTTTGTAGGACAAGATCAACCTATTCTACACCCCAATGTACTTGTGTAAGTGCTCCCAAATACTGTACTACCCTTGATAATTTTCTCTAATGTTGTTGACTGATTTAAGTATCAACCAAATAACATTACTAGATAAGCTTGGTGTTAGGAAATTAACTACATTTTCTAGTTACGAACCCTTGATGTCACAGTGGTGTATAAGAATTCATCAGGCCAACTGTACATGCTAGAGTTGTTATGCCATAAAACTAAAACCCCTGAGCCACCTATCCCAATATCTTAAGCAAAGGTTTCTAAGGTTTCAAAACATCTTGGCGAAGGTGGTGAGTTGGGAAGGAAGTCAGCATGAAGGCTTGCTCAGAGGAATCCGAAGTGACAATGCCGCAATCTGGGAAATGTAAAATACTCCATCAAGAAATATCATAGATAAATATATGTATATAAATAATTATACATATAATTTATGACAGATCAGTATAATTCATGATTCTAGAGTTAGATTAAATGCAATTCAAATAACTAGTAAATTAAAAATATGACACAATTAGAGTAGAATTTATAAATGAAGAAAGATAATAATGAATCAGCATTTCTCTTACCGGAACAATAAAGTTCAGGTGGTTGAGTTCCTCCAGCAACAGCAGTTTCAATAGGGGCTGAATCTTCTTATGATGTGTCTGTTGAGTGAAAGAGAACTTGTCTTGAATAGGATACAGAAAATATTCACTGTACTGTATATATATTTTCAACTAAAGGAATATATAATAGACCCTATATACCATATGATAAATGAAGAAAGATAATAATGAATCAGCATTTCTCTTACCGGAACAATAAAGTTCATGTTGTTGAGTTCCTCCAGCAACCGCAGTTTCAATAGGGGCTGAATCTTCTTATGATGTATCTGTTGAGTGAAAGAGAACTTGTCTTGAAGAGAATACAGAAAACATTCACTGTACTGTATATCCATTTTGGTAAATTTACTGTTTTGGACAGAATAGGATTCTTTGGACAATAATATATTTTACTAGTGTTTTTTTATGTATTTTCAACAATTTTTAAATTCATTTCCGTCGCAATTTTTTTTTTTTTTTTTTTTAGCCAAACCTAATCTGGACCGCGGCACACTACCAGGACCTAACTGGGGCAGACTACCGGGACCTAACCAGGGCAGACTACCGGGACCTTACCGGGGCAGACTACCGGGATTAGATTTCAAGTGTAAACTGTGCTCTACATCCATCCATGTCGGCTATTTCTATTTTCCCAGTAATCTGCCCTGGTTAGATCCCGGTAGCCTGCCCTGGTTAGGTCCCGGTAGTCTGCCCCGGTTAGGTCCCGGTAGTGTGCCGCGGTCCAGATTAGGTTAGGTCAGGTTAGGTTTGGCTAAAAAAAAAAAAAAAAAAAAATGCGACGGAAATGAATATCAAAATCGTTGAAAACACATAAAAAACACCTATTCTGTCCGAAACAGTAAATTTACCTATATTTTCAACTAAAGGAATATATAATAATTATACCCTATATACCATATGTAACTCACTGATGTCTGTTGAGTGAAAGAGAACTTGTCTTGCAGAGAATACAGAAATTATTCACTGTACTGTATATATATTTTCAACTAAAGGAATATATAATATACCCTATATACCATATGTAACTCACTGATTGAGATGTTATATTTCAGCAAGACAGTAAAAATTTTAATAAAAATCAATTTTAAAAAGTCATAAAATTCTTCCTACCAGAAACACTGAGCAAATCTTGCAAAAGCTGGCACCTCTGTTTTTCCTCAGCTCTGCACCCACGGTGTTTTGCACTTTCTGCAAAAAGGAAAATAATTAAATCAGACAATCTGGTGGTGCAATTTATTTGTATGATCAAGATGGAAAACCTTTCTGCTCTTTTGGTATGGATATGTTTCCCACCTCCCTACCAAACTAGTCATTTATAAAAACTGAAAATATTAAGAAATGGTCCCAATCTACCTGCCACCTAACGTTAGTATAAACCAACCCTACACAATGTACAATAAAACCAAATAACCTATAAAACTTTCTTAAAATTGGCCTATCTTACCTGGTTGGCTGTCTTGTCACATTTCAATTGTATGGCTCATATAAACCTTACTTTTAATAAAGATTAGGGGAAGCCCATATCTATGCACAAGACTTATTTTAACCTGTTAACAAGCACCATCAAGAAATATTTGTCAGCTCCTACTAATTGCAAATGAAAGATGATATTTAGTAAGTTTTGCACAATAAGTTTTATACCGAAAGTATTGGCAGTAACAGATAAGAGTCCATATTGCCTACCTGAATCATCCTCCTGTTTTGGGACTTGGGAGAAACAGCGAAGGTACAGCATCAGCCTTCAGTGATCTTGTTGCCTGTGGAGACTTGTTCAGGAGTTTCCTCTTGATGCTGTAATTCTGTTTGTAATCTGCTGCCTTAAAATGACGGGAGCAAACTCTGGCAGTCTCTGGGTTTAGTTTATCTGCCCGATAGCATGAATTATTCCACTGTTTTAACACTGATTTTGTCCTTGGAAATCGATAAAAATGGCAATTTTCTTGTTTCTTGCTCTTGTCATTGCTATTGCACCCGTAAACAGCACACCTTGTCATTGTTCTTATAGAGAAAAAAGTTGGAGTCACTGAGATACAAGCAAAGCCAAGGCAAAACTCCTCTGTGCGTCCGTGTTTGGGTCTCCAGTGACGTCACGGCTGCATGGCGCGGTGCATTGTGGGTAAAACAAGTGCTCAGTGAACTATCCTTACTGTCTCTCATCCTTGCCTCAACCCACCTCACCTTACCACACCACCTTTCAACCGTCACCACCAAACACCCATACCTCCCCCCAACCTACCCACGCCACACCCATCCCTAACCTCCTTCCCCCACCCATCCCCCCTCCTTCACCTCAGTCTATCCTTCCCGAACCCCTCCCCATACGTCCCTCTCGCCAATTCCGTTCCCATACCCGACCTACCTATCCCACCTAACCTACCCGAACCTCTCATTCCCACTCCAACCAAACCTCTCACCACCCTTGTCTTTGCCTTCCCCAGACACTGACCCTGCGCCTATACCTGACAACCCTACCACCTACCCTATCCTGTTACCTGACCACACCCCACCTGAACCGTTACCTCTACCGGGTCTACCGATCACCACACTCCTTACCCTATCCCGTTACCTGACCACACCCAACCTGACCCCATCCTCCTCCTTCCTACTACCCAACCTATATACCCTGCCTCATCTGACCCAAACCTTCCCCCCTTCCACGCTCCCACCCACACCTCACCATTACCCCGTCCTACACAGACTCCGTCTCCCTTCTGACCACCACCACCCCGCTCTCCTTCCCCCACCCAACCCATATCCAACCCCATCTTGCCCCCCTCCACGCTCACCTCCTCCCACCCACATCTCACCATTACCCCGTCCTAAACCTACTCCATCGTCCTTCCATCCACCCCCACCCCGCTCTCCTTCCCCCACCCAAACCATATCCAACCCCATTCCTATCCCACCTCGCCACCCTCCACGCTCACCGTCTATATACCACCCTCACCTCTCCTGACTCCACTCATTCAGCACCGCACAACGACGCTCTGGCCTTGCCTCCACGGACAAGCCGCATACACATACCCACCATGCCCACGCCTAAAGCTTGTGCCGCCCTCGCCGCCACGGCCAAACCTCAAGCGCATGCCGTCCTCGCCGTCTCTGCCACGACTCAAACGGTTGGTGCCCTTGCTGCCACGCGTACGCCTCAAGCGCGTACCGCCCTCGCTGACACGGCCTCGTCTCAAGCTCGCACATCCCTCGCCGAGACATCATCCACGAATCACCTCGCTTCACCACGCCTCCCTCGCAGCGCTACGCACACCACGCCAATGCCACCACGCCTCTCGTAGCCTCGTACAACCACGCGCTTCCTAGATGCGCGACCACACCTTCCTCGCTATGATAAGCACGCGCCTCCGACGCCACCAGGCCTCTCGCACCCCCTCACCACATGGCCACGCGTGCCTCGCAACACTGCACACGCGCTACACGCACAAACACCGACCACCACTCCTACCCATACCTCACACTCAACCACTCGCAGTGACGCACAATTCACCATCACCCACTGCATTGCATTATACATCATGCACACACCACTCACTATCTCATCATCCTCTTCTCCCACCCTCTCACCTCTACTTATCCATCCTACCACTCCCTAACCCTGTTCTTCCCAACTTGCCTTGATTATTGTAATCCTTTCTAGTCTCCCTCAGGACCTGCTGCCTGTCATTCATGTATGCCAGCCACGCTTCCTCATCCCTTTAACCCTCGCCGCACTCCGCAACCTCATCTACGCCATGACACGCTGCCCTTGCCATATGCTACCAGACGACGATCCGGCTTTGGGTCTCTGAGGGATGCTTTCATCGGTCAGAACGCACCATATGGCGTCCTGCCAAACATACCGCCTCCATAAACAACACAGACACGCACATACTCCACACGCTACCACCTACACCCTCCATTTAGTATAAACTCACTCACTTATAAGGCCACATACACTTATGTGCAACATTTTGTTTTTATTCCGTATTTGTGCCATGCTTTATGTATTATGTCATATGTATGTATGTTAACCATATGTATGTAACCTTTTTCGTGTATGTATTCAGCATATATCACCCTTATCCTTGAGTCACTGCATAGGGATATTTTGTTTTTTGTAATTTATACATTTATTCTGTAGATATGTGTAATCCCTCACTCTCCTCTTGTCTCTTGGGGGGAGGGGGGTCGATCGGGACACATCATAACACGTCCCCCTGATTATCATTATCATGTACCCTTGTATGTCTTTATTGAGGCCATTCCTCACCTATATATATATGTATTTTGTATTTTATTGTATTACCCTCGCTCCTTCCAAAAATGTTGGCGGAGGGGAGGTACTGTAGTGATCCCAATCACTCCTTTATCCTCATGCTCCCTTGCCCACACATCCGGGTATTGTGCCCCGCTCGTGTCCCAGCCTTGCTACCCACGCTAGCGGAGCAGCGGCGGAACGGAGTCAACGAACTCTCGGGGACATGCCAGAGGCAACACGTCCCTAGCTCCTGCTCCAGAACTCACCAAGACTACACACACTGCCTGACGCCGCCTCTCCTGCTGCATCTTGCCAGGGTTAGGTCACCCTCAAGCATCACCTACTCATCTACAAGCTACACACATCCTACCTACAACAAGTAACTCCAAAGTCTGCCCAGCGGGACGCTGTATTACTCGTGCTTGGGACCACTCAAATTTTCCTCTGTGTACTTTGTCAATAAACTGTGCCTCGTATTAGAGTCTACTATACACCTCCTGTAGTAATGTGCTCCAAACGTCTAGGGTTACAAATAGATTCGACCAAGAGTAATACTGATCCAGTTGGGATTACGGGAAAGCACCTTATGGTACTAGATATGGTACAGATTGAAGTCCATGTGGGAAATCAAGGAAAAGGTAGGCAATGGGAAACTGTAGTACCAGATTCATATTTAGACGGGAAATTTTGCTGGGTTGTGATGTAATATGTAAATCAAGCTTAACTTGGAATTATAAGACTAGAGAAATGATTTGGGGAAGTGCTCCGTATCAGGTAAATCATATAAGGTTGTTTCAACAGGCTATTCAACGAATTAGGGATCATACTAAAGCTCAAATTCTTGATAAAAACCAGAGAAATGTGCATGTAAAGAACAATGTAAAGCTGGAACCGAACCAAGCCAAGATAATACGTATAGAAGTGAGTGAGTCACCGGGTACAACACTATTGATTAGGCCCCACAGAAATTGCTCATCACAAACTACTCTTTTGTTGGTAACGGTAGATGCGGAAGGAACTGTTCTTATCACACTAGATAATACCACCAAAATACCTCAGTTGGTAAAGTAGAATGACATGGTAGCAATTATCGAGGATGATTCATCAATCAATCTTGAACTTAAATCTTCAGTAAATCTAGTAACTATTGCAAATGAACTAATGCCACACTATGATAGCGTAAAAGAGCAGGATACACGACAGGAAAGATTGCAACTATTGATCAATAAACAAAATTGGAAACAGCTTGATGAAGAACAACGAAGGCAGCTAACTCAAGTTGTCTTAGACCATGATAAATTGATTATGCTTGGCGATAAAGAACTTGAGAAAATTGAAGGAGAACTAGCCAACATTGTGGTATCAAATCCAAACCTTTGTAGAGCTCCAATGTATCGATACCCAGAACACGCGAAAGAAACTATAGGTAAAATATTAAGTGAGATGGAAGAACGAGGAGTGATCGAACCCTCAATTGCAGCGTGGTTATCACCTATAGTTCTTGTAAACAAACCGGATGGAAGTAAGAGAATGTGTTTAGACTTTAGAAGAGTTAATGAACACTTAACCGTAGATGTTTTTCCACTCCCTAGGTTGGATGACTTTGTGGGACATGCAGCCGGTCATCAGTTTTATGTGACCTTAGATCTAAACGATGCATACTTCCAAATTGAGTTAAATGAAAAAAGTAGGGACTTAACTACCTTTACAGATGGTGTATCATTGTACCGTTTCCAAAGGTTACCCTTTGGGTTAAGTTGTGCACTAGCCATATTCTCCCGTAAAATGGCTGAACTATTAACACCTTTATTACGTGAGGGATGGGTTAAAAAATACTTGGATGATGTTGAAACGACAAGGGATGCCTTGCATTGCTACCTGGGGTGAACAGACTCTAGGATACACAATACAGTTTATTGGTAGTATATGAAGGTCACAAAGAATATGGTAATATGCTGGCGTGCGATGCCGTGCCGTGCCATGCCGTAATCGCTGCAGGAGAGTTGGCTGGAGGTAGGAGATTACTTGTGTGATCAGAACGGGAACACAGATAGACGTAGGGCAGCTAG
Source organism: Petrolisthes cinctipes (assembly GCA_033782935.1). NCBI lineage: Eukaryota > Metazoa > Arthropoda > Malacostraca > Decapoda > Porcellanidae > Petrolisthes > Petrolisthes cinctipes. Next base: position 867,604 of record JAWQEG010000831.1, on the reverse strand, counting down.
GTGGTGTGGCAGGCAGGACGACGGTGGACAAGGACCTTCTTCTTCCTGTGCTGGTGCTGGAGTGAGTGTCCTAGCAGGGCAGGACGCCCGTTATATTTGGTTCGAGCCTGGAAGTGGAGGCAACATCTGCGGTCCCCCGGGGGCTTGCGGCGACTTGGCTGGAAGTAGGCGTGGTCCCAGGGGTGGCTTAGGTCTGTCTGGGTGGGGGATTAACTACCTGGCCGACTAAGAAGTGTTATACCTAGTGATACAGGAGTGGCCATATATGTGTGGTACATAGAGTGGCCACACATGTGGCTGCTACAATGTTATTTTATTGGCTGATGATTTTCCACAATTAATGCAACGCCTTCAGAAATTATTTCAATTATGCAGTGACCAGGGTGTAAAACTAAACTTAACCAAATGTGATTTTGTGAAAAAGAGAAGTAAAATTTTGGGGACATAAGGTATCTAAGGATGGTAGTTTGCTAGATCCTAATAATTTGTAGGCAATAAGTAAACAGTTACCGCCTAGGAACGTGAAGGAAATTAGGCGTTTTATCGGAATGTGTGGATTTCACTGTAGCTTTGTACCAAATTTTTCAAAAATTACCACACCATTAACAAATCTTACGAGGGCTAACACTGTTTTTCAATGGACTGATAAGTGTCAAGAAGCCTTCGATAAACTAAAGTAAAAATGAATGACACTTCTTATTCTTGCTAAATATCAACCAGAATTACCTCTAGTATTAGTCACAGATTCTAGTGACGAGTATGTAGGAGCGGTCTTACATCAAGTACAAGTAGACCAGACAGTCCGACCGTTGGGGTACTTCTCAAAGAAACTAAATTCTTGTGAAAAAAGGTATAGTGTCACTGATAAGGAAGCTATGGCAGAGGTATTGGCGTGTTGCCATTATCACCATTATTTGTGGGGAACAACATTTATAATTCAAACTGACCATCAACCACTAACAAGTATTTTCCGACAAAGAACAAAATCACCAAGAGTTACAAGATGGAGGTTAGAAATGAGGGAATATAATTACCAGATTAAGTATATAAAGGGGAAAGACAATGTGGTAGCAGACCCAGTTATCTAGACCAGTGCGGGTAATATCACGCCCACCAGTATTCATATAGTTGGGGTTAATGAAGGAAACATTTATGCAGGCACAAAGAGATGATGCCACATGGAATGAATTAATAGAATATTTTGAGGGAGGTCAAGTGCCAAGGCGAAAAATAGCCCGAGCCACTTTAGATCAATTTGAATTAAATGATGGGATAATACATTATGTAAAAACTTTTGTAGATGATAGTTACTATTATACTGTAGTAGTACGTAAAACATAAGTAAAAGTAGCACTAGAACTAGCTCATAATCAGTCAGGAAATTTTGGGATAATGAAGAATTATATTATTGGCCTATCTTACGGTCTGATGTAGTAAAATATAACAAACAATGCCTTAATTGCCAGCAATATAAGTATAATAAGGGTCTTTCCCAACAATATAAAGAATTGCCACCAATAATACAACATTTAGAAAGACTTAAAGGTTAAAGGTCCGCCAATGAGTGGCAGTCAATGGGACAGAGTGTAGCACACACTGTGTGTATGAAACACAACTAAAGCACGCATCACAAGGATGATGAGTGGCCCAAAGACCTCTCCACCTACGTGAGACCTGAGTCGGCTTCAGCTATGGCTGCGTAAGCAGGAAGACCTCAGACAGCCGACTCAAACCCCCCCACCCCCTGCTCACAGGGGTGGTAACCTCTGGCATCAGTGATTTGACCGATATGACTTCTGGAGCTGATGGTAACCTATATATTCTAACCATCATAGATAATTTTTCAAAATATACTAAGTTTTACCCACTTAAAATTAAACAAGCCAAGGGAATTGCTGCTAGGCTCACCCAGTTCATTACAGACTTTGGCAGCCCTAGATCGTTGCTGTGTGACAACGCCAGGGAATTCACCGGGCAAGAAATGAGGACCTGAGGCCGGATACTCAAACGTTTCCTAACTTAGGGCAGCCTTGCCGCCCTATCTGACTTAGGAAGTCCTAAGTTAGGAACTGGTTAGGATATCCTATCTCATGCCCTAAGTTGGTATACTCAAAAAATTTTTAGGGCGTCCTATCCTGTTCCTAAGTAGTTAGGAAGTCCTAAATCTTCCCGGGTGCCCTATGTTGTTCAGCCAATCAGGGTGGCGCTTTCAAGTGACTCTGACTTACTCCAGCCAATCAAAAGCAAGCTCGATCAGCTGACAAAAGTAAACACGAAACAAAACACAACATTATGCGTATGACGGTATGAGTGGTAGAAAAGTGTGTCGAAACTGTGGAGAGGAAGAGAGTGGAGAGTAAGAGAGTAGTATCTACTGCGAAATAAGTGCCACCGCCATTATGATTCATGATAGACAACAGTATGAAATTATTGAAAGTCATTAGCAATGTTAGAAATGACTATTTTATGATGTCTACTTGTGTCACATCACATGATTCACAGCTAAATGTAATAATTATTGAGGATTATGTAATGGAAGATAGGAGATTACCAATAGCAGGTAGATAGTGTACGGTAGGTTAGGTCTGTTTAAATATGCATATTTTTAGTCTCATTGGTGTTTTAGTAACATATACCTTTTTGAGTAATGGTATCCGTAATGAAAATCTGGCAAAACGAAACTAAAATGTAAAAAATACAACATACAACACAGCAACAACATTACTGTCAAAATATTACTTGGTATCAGTAAATGAACAATTTCCTACAAGTTATCATTAACCATATTCCTCGATGGTGACTACAACACAAATAACCAAGCCCAATCTTACCAATAAACTAGTGTTAAAATGAATCCCCTGAATCAAACCAGACACAAAAGTTGGGCCAAATAACAGATAATATAAAAATTATGGGTGTTTCTGAAGAAAAGTTCAGCAGTTCTAATTATGTTTATCAAGTGGAGTTAGGTTAGGTTAGGTCAGGGTTCTTTCCTCGTGATAATTAGGTAAGAAATTAATAGAACAACCTGAAATATGATGTAAATTAATATATATATATATTTTTTTTTTTTTTTTTGGGGGGGGGAGAAATAACAAATCAAGACTGAGCTAGGCCAGAAGGAACTTAGAACTTGTAGTTTCAAATAAGGAGACTGAGAGGAAGCAAGAAAGAGAGGAGGGACAGTTAAAGGATTAAAAGGGAATGGGTTAGATTTGAAGGGGTGCCAGACCCCTTAAATGGCCGTTGGTTAGGTCTGAACGGGTGCCAGAACCCCTTAAGGGGAGGATACAGTGTTGGTAAATCCGGAGCAAATTATTCCTCCAAATTATTTCAAGCAACAGGCCAATTTTTGTTCCTCTGGTCTTGTTTTCTGGCATACTTTGGAGGAATCAAGGCGCTCCAATGTACCAAAAGTATACCATCCCCTTAAGTACTGTCCATATCACCACAGACAATACTTCTCCTTCAGGGTCCAAATTGAAGAGCAATTGCTTATTTAAACTAATGACTGGGATAATAATTTATTATGTTGTAATTCCTTGAATTGTTCAGTATTTCTCATGCAACACATAAGTCTCCTAATTAACTGTGCTTACACTACATACTCAATATTACTCGAGTATATGTGAGAATGGCAATACATTTTATTGTGCAACGAGGGCTATATTATGTCACAGCACCACTACTAACCATCCCATTTGACGCAGACAATACCAGGAGGCTCAAACAACTAATACAAGAAGCAAGTACGGTATCTCTTTGAAGGTATCGTGCGGTGGCAAATAGAAATATAAAAAAATGAAAAAATAAAACAAGGAGCACTACTAGTGTGGGTAAAAACAGAAACGGTGTTACAGGGAACTTGTGCCAAACTGAACCCAAAATTGAAGGGCCTTTATAATATAGTAAAGGTAATAAGAAATGGATTAATATATATTGTGGAGGACCCGTTTACTGGGAAGAATATCCAGAGGGCCGCAGAAAAAATTAAGCCCTACGTGAACCACAGTGACATAATAGTGGAACTTGGGGAGATGGGAGAAAGTGATGAACAGTATGAGGAGGAGGAAATGATACTTCCTCCCCGTCATAGACGACCTCCCAGAAAACTCACCGAGGAAATATAGAGGGAAAAAGGAAACTTGTATAAAAGGGATTAGAAAATAAACCAAATAAAATTAATATAAAGATGATGAATATATAACTGTGAAAATTTAATAGTAAAAAAAATAGGGGAAAAGTTGAAAAGTTAAAGTTGGAAAATGTCATGGTTCCCTATGTCCTGAAGTCAAATAGAACACCATTCATCAGTGGAGCTATGGAAACAGCTCATGATCAATTTTTTTTTTTTTTTTTTTTTGTTTGTAAAGTTCTGAGTGTTAGGTGACACTTAGTTTTAATGGGAAGAGGTGGTGATGGTGAGGAGTAGAAATACACCCCCCATTTCCATAGAGCTCTTCCAGGATACAGTCAGTACATTTGTCAAGACCCATGTATCACTTAACGCATTCCGGGAAATCAGGCCTTGCAGAATCTGAGGTTTGAATGGAGGAGTGAATGAAGATGAATGTGTGGATTAATTGTATGAAAACTCAGATGATGCTTGGGATAATCGCGGGTGGGTAGAGTGACGGTAGAGCCTTATTAAAGTTCTCCCTGAGTTACGGATTTGACTTTGTAAACTGACTGGGACGATGTGTCAATAATATCTATTGTAGTTTAATATGTGATTGATTGATTGATTGATTTTTGATACAACTAAGCATCTGGCGGCGCAACAGATAAGGTCATATACCGCCCAACATAAAATTGTCATCTACATAATTAATAAAACATGAATACCCAAAAGGGATAGGCACCATGATTAAAAGACACACAAACTAAAATGCACATTATTACTAAAAGAACCCGTCGACATAAAAAAAAAAAAAATCAAACCATCTAAAAACCATAAATATCATAAAATCATATTCTGTGGAGAAGGCCAGCCTCCTCCGCATAGGAGAGGGTGTTCCCTCCCACAATACAAGCCTCCTCCCCGAGCACCTGGGAGAGACTGTACGAACCGTCACCCTCCTGGTACTCGGAGTGGTGCCTACGACGAAGGTCCCCAAGGCTGGGACACTCGACAATAAGATGCCTTACTGTCAAAGGGACCAGATATTCATCACAGTAGGGAGGGTGAGCCCTCTCTATTAAAAAGCCATGAGTCAATAATGTGTGGCCAATGCGAAGACGGACAAGAGCCATCTCCCACCGGCGGGACAGGCCACTGTAGCTACACAAACCAAGGCGCTGGCGGATGTCGCGGAGCTTGTTAGCCCCGACGTCGTCCCATCTGTCCTGCCAGCAGGAACGAATTTTAGCATCTATGTTGGGTCGAAGGTCCACTGCAGGAACATGATGACGCCTGGCAGGAGGCCGAGAATTGGAGACCACAGCCTTAGCCAGGGCGTCAGCCCGCTCATTCCCATCGACACCTACATGGGCCGGGACCCAACAAAAAGTAACTTTGCAGCCACGACGATCCAGGAGGACAAGCCACTCAAGAATGGCCAGCACCAGGGGATGGGAAGAGTTATCTGGAAGTCATCAATGCCCATCTCCTCCGTAGCCTTCCTAACTCGGAAGCCAAAGGGCCATGGTGTACGAGAATGTAAAAGGTAGTACTGAGACATGATATCAGATGACACCACCAAGCAGGGAAGGGAGTCAGGAAGTCGATGTAATCGATGCCAACAACGAACCATCAACGACTGGCAACGGAGATCATGAGGTGGCTCATTAGCGTCCACCAGGAGACTGGGGATTGTGGACGACCTGAAGGCTCCGGTCGCCAGACGTACTCCAGCATGATGAACAGGGTCTAAAACTCTGAGACGGGCATCGGTGGCAGAAGAGTACACCTCACACCCATAGTCGAGTTTTGACCTAATAACAACATGGTATAGGCGGAGGAGGGTGACCCGATCAGCCCCCCAGGACGTATGGCCAAGGACCCTCAACAGGTTAAGAGCCTTGGGGCAAGAGACCTTAAGTGTACGTAAGTGGGGAACCCAAGTCAAACGTTTGTCAAAAAGGAGACCCAAAAAGCGAGTCTCCTCGACACAACGTATCCGATGACCATACATGAATAAGTCTGTATCGAGGTGGACGCCTCGGATGCGGCAGAAGTGCATAACAACTGTTATGAAAGGAGAAAATCGAAACCTATGAGAACCAGTCCAACGTGACACCCTGTCAAGGGCAAGCTGCATGTGCCGCTCTGCCACTGACATATGGGAAACAGCAAACCAGACTGCTAGGTCGTCAACGTACATCGAGTTAGCTATACCGTCTGGAAGGGATGAGGCAATGGCATTAATTGGTACTGCAAACAATGTGACACTGAGGACACTTCCCTGGGGGATGCCCTCCTCCTGTGCAACAGATGCTGAATGGGTTGTACCAACCCTCACAGAAAAACTGCGACCACTGAGAAACTCCTTAAGAAAGCGTGGAAGGCAACCCCGTAGGCCATATAAATGGAGTTGCTGCAAGATGCCATATTGCCATGTAGTGTCATAGGCTTTCTCTAAATCAAAGAATACACAGACAAGGTGTTGATGTCGTGCAAAGGCCTCACATGCAGCAGCTTCCAACCTGTCCAGAGCATCTGTAGTGGAACGGTGTTTACGAAAGCCAGACTGGGACGGAGACAGTAAATCACCCAGTTCCAAGAAGTATACCAGTCTGACATTCACCATCTTTTCATATAGTTTACAGAGACAGGAAGTCAAGGCAATTGGTCGGTAATTGAGAGCAACACCAGAGTCCTTGCCCGGCTTGAGGAAAGGAAGGATGGTAGCAACCCTCCACCCAGAAGGGAAGACACCCTCCAGCCAGATTCTGTTATATAAAGCTAAAAGAAATGAGATCGCCTCCTCACCCAAGTGTCGCAACATTGCATATGGGATGTTGTCTGGCCCAGGAGAAGTATCGCCGCAGAGAGAGAGAGCAGAATGCAGGTCTCTCAGGGTGAATATATGGTTATAACTTTCATTCTCATTCCCTGAGAAATCCAGGACAGTGCGTTCCTTGGCTCTTAACTCATGCCTGACAGCCAGAGGTCGAGAGTCAAGGCTGGAGAGTCTTGCAAAATCCTCCGCCATGGTATTGGCCACTGTCAAACCATCCATGATCTTAATTCCATTGACCTTAAGCACAGGTGGAGAACTAGGAGAAAACTTCCCAGCCATCTTACGGACTCTCGTGAACACTTGGGTGAGTGGAGTTTTAGTATTAATTGAAGACACATAGGCCTTCCAAGATGCATGTCGTGCCTCTTTTAAGACTTGTCTAGCCCGAGCCCTTGCCCGTCGGCAGTTCTCTAAAAGAGTTGGGTCCCCACGATTGCGACGAAGGCGAGAGAAAGCAGTGCACTTCTCCCACACAGCAGTGGTGCAGACTGGTGACCACCAAGGGACAGGACGTTTGGGAAAGTAGCCACAAATTCTAGGGATAGAGTTGTGAGCAGCAGAGTTGAGCATATCAGTGAAATATGTTACAGCCTCGTCAGAGCTACCAAAATCAGCTACAGAAGAGACCGAAGAAGTTAGCTC